>CM018582.1:0-540000 GCA_009078335.1 Salix brachista
ATCAGGATCAATTTGTTTGAAAATCCAAGGCTAACACCCCCTCCAAAAACCAAGTTCAATCATGCTTGGGGGAAAAGTCTATTACCCATAAAATTGAAGTCTAATACCAACTAAAAAGGGCTTGGATATGAACAAGGTTAGAAATCTAAGGCTAATACTCATTTAAATGGGGCTCGTCGAGTCAGGATCAATTTGTCCGAAAATCCAAGGCTAACACCCCCTCCAAAAACCAAGTTCAATCATGCTTGGGGGAAAAGTCTATTACCCATAAATTGAAGTCTAATACCAACTAAAAAGGGCTTGGATATGAACAAGGTTAGAAATCTAAGGCTAATACTCATTTAAATGGGGCTCGTCGAGTCAGGATCAATTTGTCCGAAAATCCAAGGCTAACACCCCCTCCAAAAACCAAGTTCAATCATGCTTGGGGGAAAAGTCTATTACCCATAAATTGAAGTCTAATACCAACTAAAAAGGGCTTGGATATGAACAAGGTTAGAAATCTAAGGCTAATACTCATTTAAATGGGGCTCGTCGAGTCAGGATCAATTTGTCCGAAAATCCAAGGCTAACACCCCCTCCAAAAACCAAGTTCAATCATGCTTGGGGGAAAAGTCTATTACCCATAAATTGAAGTCTAATACCAACTAAAAAGGGCTTGGATATGAACAAGGTTAGAAATCTAAGGCTAATACTCATTTAAATGGGGCTCGTCGAGTCAGGATCAATTTGTCCGAAAATCCAAGGCTAACACCCCCTCCAAAAACCAAGTTCAATCATGCTTGGGGGAAAAGTCTATTACCCATAAATTGAAGTCTAATACCAACTAAAAAGGGCTTGGATATGAACAAGGTTAGAAATCTAAGGCTAATACTCATTTAAATGGGGCTCGTCGAGTCAGGATCAATTTGTCCGAAAATCCAAGGCTAACACCCCCTCCAAAAACCAAGTTCAATCATGCTTGGGGGAAAAGTCTATTACCCATAAAATTGAAGTCTAATACCAACTAAAAAGGGCTTGGATATGAACAAGGTTAGAAATCTAAGGCTAATACTCATTTAAATGGGGCTCGTCGAGTCAGGATCAATTTGTCCGAAAATCCAAGGCTAACACCCCCTCCAAAAACCAAGTTCAATCATGCTTGGGGGAAAAGTCTATTACCCATAAAATTGAAGTCTAATACCAACTAAAAAGGGCTTGGATATGAACAAGGTTAGAAATCTAAGGCTAATACTCATTTAAATGGGGCTCGTCGAGTCAGGATCAATTTGTCCGAAAATCCAAGGCTAACACCCCCTCCAAAAACCAAGTTCAATCATGCTTGGGGGAAAAGTGTATTACCCATAAATTGAAGTCTAATACCAACTAAAAAGGGCTTGGATATGAACAAGGTTAGAAATCTAAGGCTAATACTCATTTAAATGGGGCTCGTCGAGTCAGGATCAATTTGTCCGAAAATCCAAGGCTAACACCCCCTCCAAAAACCAAGTTCAATCATGCTTGGGGGAAAAGTCTATTACCCATAATATTGAAGTCTAATACCAACTAAAAAGGTCTTGGATATGAACAAGGTTAGAAATCTAAGGCTAATACTCATTTAAATGGGGCTCGTCGAGTCAGGATCAATTTGTCCGAAAATCCAAGGCTAACACCCCCTCCAAAAACCAAGTTCAATCATGCTTGGGGAAAAGTCTATTACCCATAAATTTGAAGTCTAATACAAAGTAAAAAGGGCTTGGATATGAACAAGGTTAGAAATCTAAGGCTAATACTCATTTAAATGGGGCTCGTCGAGTCAGGATCAATTTGTCCGAAAATCCAAGGCTAACACCCCCTCCAAAAACCAAGTTCAATCATGCTTGGGGGAAAAGTCTATTACCCATAAATTTGAAGTCTAATACCAACTAAAAAGGGCTTGGATATGAACAAGGTTAGAAATCTAAGGCTAATACTCATTTAAATGGGGCTCGTCGAGTCAGGATCAATTTGTCCGAAAATCCAAGGCTAACACCCCCTCCAAAAACCAAGTTCAATCATGCTTGGGGGAAAAGTCTATTACCCATAAAATTGAAGTCTAATACCAACTAAAAAGGGCTTGGATATGAACAAGGTTAGAAATCTAAGGCTAATACTCATTTAAATGGGGCTCGTCGAGTCAGGATCAATTTGTCCGAAAATCCAAGGCTAACACCCCCTCCAAAAACCAAGTTCAATCATGCTTGGGGGAAAAGTCTATTACCCATAAATTGAAGTCTAATACCAACTAAAAAGGGCTTGGATATGAACAAGGTTAGAAATCTAAGGCTAATACTCATTTAAATGGGGCTCGTCGAGTCAGGATCAATTTGTCCGAAAATCCAAGGCTAACACCCCCTCCAAAAACCAAGTTCAATCATGCTTGGGGGAAAAGTCTATTACCCATAAATTGAAGTCTAATACCAACTAAAAAGGGCTTGGATATGAACAAGGTTAGAAATCTAAGGCTAATACTCATTTAAATGGGGCTCGTCGAGTCAGGATCAATTTGTCCGAAAATCCAAGGCTAACACCCCCTCCAAAAACCAAGTTCAATCATGCTTGGGGGAAAAGTCTATTACCCATAAATTGAAGTCTAATACCAACTAAAAAGGGCTTGGATATGAACAAGGTTAGAAATCTAAGGCTAATACTCATTTAAATGGGGCTCGTCGAGTCAGGATCAATTTGTCCGAAAATCCAAGGCTAACACCCCCTCCAAAAACCAAGTTCAATCATGCTTGGGGGAAAAGTCTATTACCCATAAATTGAAGTCTAATACCAACTAAAAAGGGCTTGGATATGAACAAGGTTAGAAATCTAAGGCTAATACTCATTTAAATGGGGCTCGTCGAGTCAGGATCAATTTGTCCGAAAATCCAAGGCTAACACCCCCTCCAAAAACCAAGTTCAATCATGCTTGGGGGAAAAGTCTATTACCCATAAAATTGAAGTCTAATACCAACTAAAAAGGGCTTGGATATGAACAAGGTTAGAAATCTAAGGCTAATACTCATTTAAATGGGGCTCGTCGAGTCAGGATCAATTTGTCCGAAAATCCAAGGCTAACACCCCCTCCAAAAACCAAGTTCAATCATGCTTGGGGGAAAAGTCTATTACCCATAAATTGAAGTCTAATACCAACTAAAAAGGGCTTGGATATGAACAAGGTTAGAAATCTAAGGCTAATACTCATTTAAATGGGGCTCGTCGAGTCAGGATCAATTTGTCCGAAAATCCAAGGCTAACACCCCCTCCAAAAACCAAGTTCAATCATGCTTGGGGGAAAAGTCTATTACCCATAAATTGAAGTCTAATACCAACTAAAAAGGGCTTGGATATGAACAAGGTTAGAAATCTAAGGCTAATACTCATTTAAATGGGGCTCGTCGAGTCAGGATCAATTTGTCCGAAAATCCAAGGCTAACACCCCCTCCAAAAACCAAGTTCAATCATGCTTGGGGGAAAAGTCTATTACCCATAAATTGAAGTCTAATACCAACTAAAAAGGGCTTGGATATGAACAAGGTTAGAAATCTAAGGCTAATACTCATTTAAATGGGGCTCGTCGAGTCAGGATCAATTTGTCCGAAAATCCAAGGCTAACACCCCCTCCAAAAACCAAGTTCAATCATGCTTGGGGGAAAAGTCTATTACCCATAAATTGAAGTCTAATACCAACTAAAAAGGGCTTGGATATGAACAAGGTTAGAAATCTAAGGCTAATACTCATTTAAATGGGGCTCGTCGAGTCAGGATCAATTTGTCCGAAAATCCAAGGCTAACACCCCCTCCAAAAACCAAGTTCAATCATGCTTGGGGGAAAAGTCTATTACCCATAAATTGAAGTCTAATACCAACTAAAAAGGGCTTGGATATGAACAAGGTTAGAAATCTAAGGCTAATACTCATTTAAATGGGGCTCGTCGAGTCAGGATCAATTTGTCCGAAAATCCAAGGCTAACACCCCCTCCAAAAACCAAGTTCAATCATGCTTGGGGGAAAAGTCTATTACCCATAAATTGAAGTCTAATACCAACTAAAAAGGGCTTGGATATGAACAAGGTTAGAAATCTAAGGCTAATACTCATTTAAATGGGGCTCGTCGAGTCAGGATCAATTTGTCCGAAAATCCAAGGCTAACACCCCCTCCAAAAACCAAGTTCAATCATGCTTGGGGGAAAAGTCTATTACCCATAAATTGAAGTCTAATACCAACTAAAAAGGGCTTGGATATGAACAAGGTTAGAAATCTAAGGCTAATACTCATTTAAATGGGGCTCGTCGAGTCAGGATCAATTTGTCCGAAAATCCAAGGCTAACACCCCCTCCAAAAACCAAGTTCAATCATGCTTGGGGGAAAAGTCTATTACCCATAAATTGAAGTCTAATACCAACTAAAAAGGGCTTGGATATGAACAAGGTTAGAAATCTAAGGCTAATACTCATTTAAATGGGGCTCGTCGAGTCAGGATCAATTTGTCCGAAAATCCAAGGCTAACACCCCCTCCAAAAACCAAGTTCAATCATGCTTGGGGGAAAAGTCTATTACCCATAAATTGAAGTCTAATACCAACTAAAAAGGGCTTGGATATGAACAAGGTTAGAAATCTAAGGCTAATACTCATTTAAATGGGGCTCGTCGAGTCAGGATCAATTTGTCCGAAAATCCAAGGCTAACACCCCCTCCAAAAACCAAGTTCAATCATGCTTGGGGGAAAAGTCTATTACCCATAAATTGAAGTCTAATACCAACTAAAAAGGGCTTGGATATGAACAAGGTTAGAAATCTAAGGCTAATACTCATTTAAATGGGGCTCGTCGAGTCAGGATCAATTTGTCCGAAAATCCAAGGCTAACACCCCCTCCAAAAACCAAGTTCAATCATGCTTGGGGGAAAAGTCTATTACCCATAAATTGAAGTCTAATACCAACTAAAAAGGGCTTGGATATGAACAAGGTTAGAAATCTAAGGCTAATACTCATTTAAATGGGGCTCGTCGAGTCAGGATCAATTTGTCCGAAAATCCAAGGCTAACACCCCCTCCAAAAACCAAGTTCAATCATGCTTGGGGGAAAAGTCTATTACCCATAAATTTGAAGTCTAATACCAACTAAAAAGGGCTTGGATATGAACAAGGTTAGAAATCTAAGGCTAATACTCATTTAAATGGGGCTCGTCGAGTCAGGATCAATTTGTCCGAAAATCCAAGGCTAACACCCCCTCCAAAAACCAAGTTCAATCATGCTTGGGGGAAAAGTCTATTACCCATAAATTGAAGTCTAATACCAACTAAAAAGGGCTTGGATATGAACAAGGTTAGAAATCTAAGGCTAATACTCATTTAAATGGGGCTCGTCGAGTCAGGATCAATTTGTCCGAAAATCCAAGGCTAACACCCCCTCCAAAAACCAAGTTCAATCATGCTTGGGGGAAAAGTCTATTACCCATAAATTGAAGTCTAATACCAACTAAAAAGGGCTTGGATATGAACAAGGTTAGAAATCTAAGGCTAATACTCATTTAAATGGGGCTCGTCGAGTCAGGATCAATTTGTCCGAAAATCCAAGGCTAACACCCCCTCCAAAAACCAAGTTCAATCATGCTTGGGGGAAAAGTCTATTACCCATAAATTGAAGTCTAATACCAACTAAAAAGGGCTTGGATATGAACAAGGTTAGAAATCTAAGGCTAATACTCATTTAAATGGGGCTCGTCGAGTCAGGATCAATTTGTCCGAAAATCCAAGGCTAACACCCCCTCCAAAAACCAAGTTCAATCATGCTTGGGGGAAAAGTCTATTACCCATAAATTGAAGTCTAATACCAACTAAAAAGGGCTTGGATATGAACAAGGTTAGAAATCTAAGGCTAATACTCATTTAAATGGGGCTCGTCGAGTCAGGATCAATTTGTCCGAAAATCCAAGGCTAACACCCCCTCCAAAAACCAAGTTCAATCATGCTTGGGGGAAAAGTTTATTACCCATAAAATTGAAGTCTAATACCAACTAAAAAGGGCTTGCATATGAACAAGGTTAGAAATCTAAGGCTAATACTCATTTAAATGGGGCTCGTCGAGTCAGGATCAATTTGTCCGAAAATCCAAGGCTAACACCCCCTCCAAAAACCAAGTTCAATCATGCTTGGGGGAAAAGTCTATTACCCATAAATTGAAGTCTAATACCAACTAAAAAGGGCTTGGATATGAACAAGGTTAGAAATCTAAGGCTAATACTCATTTAAATGGAGCTCGTCGAGTCAGGATCAATTTGTCCGAAAATCCAAGGCTAACACCCCCTCCAAAAACCAAGTTCAATCATGCTTGGGGGAAAAGTCTATTACCCATAAAATTGAAGTCTAATACCAACTAAAAAGGGCTTGGATATGAACAAGGTTAGAAATCTAAGGCTAATACTCATTTAAATGGGGCTCGTCGAGTCAGGATCAATTTGTCCGAAAATCCAAGGCTAACACCCCCTCCAAAAACCAAGTTCAATCATGCTTGGGGGAAAAGTCTATTACCCATAAATTGAAGTCTAATACCAACTAAAAAGGGCTTGGATATGAACAAGGTTAGAAATCTAAGGCTAATACTCATTTAAATGGGGCTCGTCGAGTCAGGATCAATTTGTCCGAAAATCCAAGGCTAACACCCCCTCCAAAAACCAAGTTCAATCATGTTTGGGGGAAAAGTCTATTACCCATAAATTTGAAGTCTAATACCAACTAAAAGGGCTTGGATATGAACAAGGTTAGAAATCTAAGGCTAATACTCATTTAAATGGGGCTCGTCGAGTCAGGATCAATTTGTCCGAAAATCCAAGGCTAACACCCCCTCCAAAAACCAAGTTCAATCATGTTTGGGGGAAAAGTCTATTACCCATAAATTTGAAGTCTAATACCAACTAAAAAGGGCTTGGATATGAACAAGGTTAGAAATCTAAGGCTAATACTCATTTAAATGGGGCTCGTCGAGTCAGGATCAATTTGTCCGAAAATCCAAGGCTAACACCCCCTCCAAAAACCAAGTTCAATCATGCTTGGGGGAAAAGTCTATTACCCATAAATTGAAGTCTAATACCAACTAAAAAGGGCTTGGATATGAACAAGGTTAGAAATCTAAGGCTAATACTCATTTAAATGGGGCTCGTCGAGTCAGGATCAATTTGTCCGAAAATCCAAGGCTAACACCCCCTCCAAAAACCAAGTTCAATCATGCTTGGGGGAAAAGTCTATTACCCATAAATTGAAGTCTAATACCAACTAAAAAGGGCTTGGATATGAACAAGGTTAGAAATCTAAGGCTAATACTCATTTAAATGGGGCTCGTCGAGTCAGGATCAATTTGTCCGAAAATCCAAGGCTAACACCCCCTCCAAAAACCAAGTTCAATCATGCTTGGGGGAAAAGTCTATTACCCATAAATTGAAGTCTAATACCAACTAAAAAGGGCTTGGATATGAACAAGGTTAGAAATCTAAGGCTAATACTCATTTAAATGGGGCTCGTCGAGTCAGGATCAATTTGTCCGAAAATCCAAGGCTAACACCCCCTCCAAAAACCAAGTTCAATCATGCTTGGGGGAAAAGTCTATTACCCATAAAATTGAAGTCTAATACCAACTAAAAAGGGCTTGGATATGAACAAGGTTAGAAATCTAAGGCTAATACTCATTTAAATGGGGCTCGTCGAGTCAGGATCAATTTGTCCGAAAATCCAAGGCTAACACCCCCTCCAAAAACCAAGTTCAATCATGCTTGGGGGAAAAGTCTATTACCCATAAATTGAAGTCTAATACCAACTAAAAAGGGCTTGGATATGAACAAGGTTAGAAATCTAAGGCTAATACTCATTTAAATGGGGCTCGTCGAGTCAGGATCAATTTGTCCGAAAATCCAAGGCTAACACCCCCTCCAAAAACCAAGTTCAATCATGCTTGGGGGAAAAGTCTATTACCCATAAATTGAAGTCTAATACCAACTAAAAAGGGCTTGGATATGAACAAGGTTAGAAATCTAAGGCTAATACTCATTTAAATGGGGCTCGTCGAGTCAGGATCAATTTGTCCGAAAATCCAAGGCTAACACCCCCTCCAAAAACCAAGTTCAATCATGCTTGGGGGAAAAGTCTATTACCCTTAAATTGAACTCTAATACCAACTAAAAAGGACTTGGATATGAACAAGGTTAGAAATCTAAGGCTAATACTCATTTAAATGGGGCTCGTCGAGTCAGGATCAATTTGTCCGAAAATCCAAGGCTAACACCCCCTCCAAAAACCAAGTTCAATCATGCTTGGGGGAAAAGTCTATTACCCATAAATTGAAGTCTAATACCAACTAAAAAGGGCTTGGATATGAACAAGGTTAGAAATATAAGGCTAATACTCATTTAAATGGGGCTCGTCGAGTCAGGATCAATTTGTCCGAAAATCCAAGGCTAACACCCCCTCCAAAAACCAAGTTCAATCATGCTTGGGGGAAAAGTCTATTACCCATAAAATTGAAGTCTAATACCAACTAAAAAGGGCTTGGATATGAACAAGGTTAGAAAAATAAGGCTAATACTCATTTAAATGGGGCTCGTCGAGTCAGGATCAATTTGTCCGAAAATCCAAGGCTAACACCCCCTCCAAAAACCAAGTTCAATCATGCTTGGGGGAAAAGTCTATTACCCATAAATTGAAGTCTAATACCAACTAAAAAGGGCTTGGATATGAACAAGGTTAGAAATCTAAGGCTAATACTCATTTAAATGGGGCTCGTCGAGTCAGGATCAATTTGTCCGAAAATCCAAGGCTAACACCCCCTCCAAAAACCAAGTTCAATCATGCTTGGGGGAAAAGTCTATTACCCATAAAATTGAAGTCTAATACCAACTAAAAAGGGCTTGGATATGAACAAGGTTAGAAATCTAAGGCTAATACTCATTTAAATGGGGCTTGTCGAGTCAGGATCAATTTGTCCGAAAATCCAAGGCTAACACCCCCTCCAAAAACCAAGTTCAATCATGCTTGGGGGAAAAGTCTATTACCCATAAATTGAAGTCTAATACCAACTAAAAAGGGCTTGGATATGAACAAGGTTAGAAATCTAAGGCTAATACTCATTTAAATGGGGCTCGTCGAGTCAGGATCAATTTGTCCGAAAATCCAAGGCTAACACCCCCTCCAAAAACCAAGTTCAATCATGCTTGGGGGAAAAGTCTATTACCCTTAAATTGAAGTCTAATACCAACTAAAAAGGGCTTGGATATGAACAAGGTTAGAAATCTAAGGCTAATACTCATTTAAATGGGGCTCGTCGAGTCAGGATCAATTTGTCCGAAAATCCAAGGCTAACACCCCCTCCAAAAACCAAGTTCAATCATGGTTGGGGGAAAAGTCTATTACCCATAAATTTGAAGTCTAATACCAACTAAAAAGGGCTTGGATATGAACAAGGTTAGAAATCTAAGGCTAATACTCATTTAAATGGGGCTCGTCGAGTCAGGATCAATTTGTCCGAAAATCCAAGGCTAACACCCCCTCCAAAAACCAAGTTCAATCATGCTTGGGGGAAAAGTGTATTACCCATAAATTGAAGTCTAATACCAACTCAAAAGGGCTTGTATATGAACAAGGTTAGAAATCTAAGGCTAATACTCATTTAAATGGGGCTCGTCGAGTCAGGATCAATTTGTCCGAAAATCCAAGGCTAACACCCCCTCCAAAAACCAAGTTCAATCATGCTTGGGGGAAAAGTCTATTACCCATAAATTTGAAGTCTAATACCAACTAAAAAGGGCTTGGATATGAACAAGGTTAGAAATCTAAGGCTAATACTCATTTAAATGGGGCTCGTCGAGTCAGGATCAATTTGTCCGAAAATCCAAGGCTAACACCCCCTCCAAAAACCAAGTTCAATCATGTTTGGGGGAAAAGTCTATTACCCATAAATTGAAGTCTAATACCAACTAAAAAGGGCTTGGATATGAACAAGGTTAGAAATCTAAGGCTAATACTCATTTAAATGGGGCTCGTCGAGTCAGGATCAATTTGTCCGAAAATCCAAGGCTAACACCCCCTCCAAAAACCAAGTTCAATCATGCTTGGGGGAAAAGTCTATTACCCATAAATTGAAGTCTAATACCAACTAAAAAGGGCTTGGATATGAACAAGGTTAGAAATCTAAGGCTAATACTCATTTAAATGGGGCTCGTCGAGTCAGGATCAATTTGTCCGAAAATCCAAGGCTAACACCCCCTCCAAAAACCAAGTTCAATCATGGTTGGAGGAAAAGTCTATTACCCATAAATTGAAGTCTAATACCAGCTAAAAAGGCCTTGGATATGAACAAGGTTAGAAATCTAAGGCTAATACTCATTTAAATGGGGATCGTCGAGTCAGGATCAATTTGTCCGAAAATCCAAGGCTAACACCCCCTCCAAAAACCAAGTTCAATCATGCTTGGGGGAAAAGTCTATTACCCATAAAATTGAAGTCTAATACCAACTAAAAAGGGCTTGGATATGAACAAGGTTAGAAATCTAAGGCTAATACTCATTTAAATGGGGCTCGTCGAGTCAGGATCAATTTGTCCGAAAATCCAAGGCTAACACCCCCTCCAAAAACCAAGTTCAATCATGTTTGGGGGAAAAGTCTATTACCCATAAATTGAAGTCTAATACCAACCAAAAAGGGCTTGGATATGAACAAGGTTAGAAATCTAAGGCTAATACTCATTTAAATGGGGCTAGTCGAGTCAGGATCAATTTGTCCGAAAATCCAAGGCTAACACCCCCTCCAAAAACCAAGTTCAATCATGCTTGGGGGAAAAGTCTATTACCCATAAAATTGAAGTCTAATACCAACTAAAAAGGGCTTGGATATGAACAAGGTTAGAAATCTAAGGCTAATACTCATTTAAATGGGGCTCGTCGAGTCAGGATCAATTTGTCCGAAAATCCAAGGCTAACACCCCCTCCAAAAACCAAGTTCAATCATGCTTGGAGGAAAAGTCTATTACCCATAAATTGAAGTCTAATACCAACTAAAAAGGGCTTGGATATGAACAAGGTTAGAAATCTAAGGCTAATACTCATTTAAATGGGGCTCGTCGAGTCAGGATCAATTTGTCCGAAAATCCAAGGCTAACACCCCCTCCAAAAACCAAGTTCAATCATGGTTGGGGGAAAAGTCTATTACCCATAAATTGAAGTCTAATACCAACTAAAAAGGGCTTGGATATGAACAAGGTTAGAAATCTAAGGCTAATACTCATTTAAATGGGGCTCGTCGAGTCAGGATCAATTTGTCCGAAAATCCAAGGCTAACACCCCCTCCAAAAACCAAGTTCAATCATGCTTGGGGAAAAAGTCTATTACCCATAAAATTGAAGTCTAATACCAACTAAAAAGGGCTTGGATATGAACAAGGTTAGAAATCTAAGGCTAATACTCATTTAAATGGGGCTCGTCGAGTCAGGATCAATTTGTCCGAAAATCCAAGGCTAACACCCCCTCCAAAAACCAAGTTCAATCATGTTTGGGGGAAAAGTGTATTACCCATAAATTTGAAGTCTAATACCAACTAAAAAGGGCTTGGATATGAAAAAGGTTAGAAATCTAAGGCTAATACTCATTTAAATGGGGCTCGTCGAGTCAGGATCAATTTGTCCGAAAATCCAAGGCTAACACCCCCTCCAAAAACCAAGTTCAATCATGTTTGGGGGAAAAGTCTATTACCCATAAATTGAAGTCTAATACCAACTAAAAGGGCTTGGATATGAACAAGGTTAGAAATCTAAGGCTAATACTCATTTAAATGGGGCTCGTCGAGTCAGGATCAATTTGTCCGAAAATCCAAGGCTAACACCCCCTCCAAAAACCAAGTTCAATCATGCTTGGGGGAAAAGTCTATTACCCATAAATTGAAGTCTAATACCAACTAAAAAGGGCTTGGATATGAACAAGGTTAGAAATCTAAGGCTAATACTCATTTAAATGGGGCTCGTCGAGTCAGGATCAATTTGTCCGAAAATCCAAGGCTAACACCCCCTCCAAAAACCAAGTTCAATCATGCTTGGGGGAAAAGTCTATTACCCATAAAATTGAAGTCTAATACCAACTAAAATGGCCTTGGATATGACAAGACCAACAAGGTCAACAATCTAAGGCTAATACACATTGAAATGGGGCTAGTCGAGTCAGGATCAATATGTCCGAAAATCCAAGGCTAATACCCCCTCTAACAAGCGAGTTCTATCATACTCGGGGGAAAGACTATTACTAGAAAATTTAAGTCTAATACCAATAAAAATTGGCTTGGATATGACAAGACCAACAATGTCAGAAATCTAAGGCTAATACCCATTGAAATGGGGCTAGTCGAGTCAGGACCAATATGTCCGAAAATCCAAGGCTAATACCCCCTCCATCAAGCCAGATCAATCATGCTCGAGGGAAAATGCTATTACCCATAAAATTTAAGTCTAATACCAACTAAAATGGCCTTGGATATGACAAGACCAACAAGGTCAAAAATCAAAGGCTAATACCCATTGAAATAGGGCTAGTCGAGTCAGGATCAATATGTCCAAAAATCCAAGGCTAATCCCCCTCCAACAAGCCAGTTCTATCACGCTAGAGGGAAAATGCTATTACCCATAAAATTTAAGTCTAATACCAAGTAAAATGGCCTTGGATATGACAAGATCAACAAGGTCAGAAATCTAAGGCTAATACACATTGAAATGGGTCTAGTCGAGTCAGGATCAATATGTCCCAAAATCCAAGGCTAATACCCCCTCTAATAAGCGAGTTCTATCATACTCGCGGGAAAGACTATCACCAGAAAATTTAAGTCTAATACCAACAAAAATTGGCTTGGATATGACAAGACCAACAAGGTCAGAAATCGAAGGCTAATACCCATTGAAATGGGGCTAGTCGAGTCAAGATCAATATGTCCCAAAATCCAACGCTAATACCCCCTCTAACAAGCAAGTTCTATCATACTAGGGGGAAAGACTATTACCAGAAAATTTAAGTCTAATACCAACTAAAATGGGCTTGGATATGACAAGACCAACAAGGTCAGAAATCGAAGGCTAATACCCATTGAAATGGGGCTAGTCGAGTCAGGACCAATATGTCCGAAAATCCAAGGCTAATACCCCCTCCATCAAGCCAGTTCAATCATTGAATTTGATTGTTTGGTAGTACCCCCTACTGAAATTTGGGTGCAGGTTAGGAGTCGTGAATCTGGAAAAAACTTATCAGGTTATTTGCAACCGTTAACCTTCGAAAAAATGCTTGACTATTGTACTAAATGCTTACATATGGGCCATAACATGGATAATTGTATTTTATTGGACAAAAATGTGAGACCTAAGCAACTCTTTAAACATCCTGAGACTGCTCCTAATAATGATTTGAAGCTTGTCCCTAACAATAATCTGAAACCTGCCACGGAGGATGTTAAAAAAAATAAAGAGGAGTGGGTGGAGGTTCAGCATAAGAAAATCGCTCCTAAACACGTGGATAATAATGAAAAGGAGAGTCAAAAATTAGGAAATGGATAAGGGTGATCCTATTCCACCACCAGAAAAAGGTAAATCTATCCAAATTGATAATACTCCAACACTAGTGGATGAAGGAACCTGTGCGAAAACTCAGGATTGAGAAATTGTCCGGGAAACTCCTTTGGGTAGTTTAATTGAAATTGAAACTCTGGTTATTTTAGCTGATTCTGACAACTTGCAGGAGGCTAATTTTTGTTCGAAAATTGGTAGCGATTCCGTGGTTAGTGATTCCCAACCTATCGGCTTGTGCGGTCTTAATACGAATGCTCCCATCCCTTCAAATTGTGATACTATAGAGTCTACAAAAAGTCTTAATTCTGATGGTAGGTCTCTTGAGTTTAAGAGTCATCCCAGAATCTTAACTCGTCGAAACTCTGAAGGGGATGTGCAATCCCATTTTATTAAAAAGGATTTGGGTAAGAAAAATTTAAATGCTGATTTTAATGAAATTGCAATTGCTAAAGTGACTGATGCTTTTCATGATAATGATGGTTTTAATGATTAATAGTCTCATTTGGAATATAAGGGGGGTGGCTGGTAGGATAGGTCTTCGTCGTTTAAAAAATCTTATTAAAATGCATCGTCCTAAAATTGTTGCCATTATTGAACCCATGGTTGAATCGGATAGAATTGCTTTCTTTACTCGCACCTTAGGATTTGCTAATTCTATGTCTAATTGTGCTAATAAAATTTGGGTTTTTGGGTAGAGGACTTAACTGTTAACTTATTTAAAGATCACAACCAGTGTCTTACTGTTTCTGTCAATACGCCTTGGTTATCTCAGTCTTTTTTTATATCGTTTGTCTATGCTAAGAGCTTAAGGTCGGAGAGAAAAATTTTATGGGATGAGTTGTGTGAGGTTGCGTCCATCCTTGATGGGCCGTGGGTTATTGGTGGTGATTTCAATGCGGTTCTCAATGTTAAGGAGAGTAAGGGTGGGGACAATCCTAATCAGGGATCGATGGAGGAATTTGGTAGTTGCCTTTTAGATTGTGGGTTGTTGGATGCAGGCTATGAGGGAAATGATTTTACTTGGACTAATGGTAAGGTCCTGCGTCAGCTGGATAGGATAGCTTTTAATTTGGAGTGGAGTGACTTGTTCTCTCTCACCCGGGTTAAGCATCTTAATAGGGTGGGGTCTGATCATTGCCCATTGCTTCTACAATGCTCTCAAGCCGTGCAAACTTTCCCTAGCTCCTTTAGGTTTCTTCATATGTGGACCCATCACCATGATTTTTTAAATGTTGTTAAAAATAATTGGGAACAACCTAGTGGGAGCTCAGGGTGTTTGAATTTTTGAAGTTGTCTAAAATGGTGGAATAAGTATAAATTTGGTAATATCTTTGATAAAATTTAAATTGCCGAAGATAATGTTACTGAGAAAGAAATTATTTTCCAAAATGATCCGAGTTCGATTAATAGGGAGGCTCTTCATAAAGAGATGGCTATTTTGAATAAAACTCTGTTTTTGGAAGAAAACTTTTGGCAACAAAAATCTGGTTGTAAGTGGCTATTAGAGGGTGATAGGAACACTCGCTACTACCAGCTTTTACTCAAAAAAAAGAGGGTTAAAAATTTCATCTGGAGCATTCAAAAAGATGATGGCTCTGTCCTAAATGATGTTGTGGAGATTAAACGTTCTGCTGTGGAATATTTTTCTGCCCTACTTACTAAAGATAACACCATTAATGTTGATGATAATGATATTGATTGGAGTTTTATCCCTAATATTATTACTAACGAGGATAATAATTTTCTTACTAATATTCCTGATAGAAATGAGATTCGTACGGTAGTTTTTTAGTGTGATGCTAATAGCGCTGCTGGTCCTGATGGTTTTTCGAGTTTTTTTTATCAACATTGTTGGGATATTATCGGGGAGGATTTGGTGGGGGCTGTGGTTGATTTTTTAATGGGGGTGCTATCCCTAAAGGTGCATCCTCGACTACTATTGTTCTGATACCTAAAGTTTTGCATCCCAAAACTTGGGGTGAATTTAGACCCATTAGCCTGTGCACTATGTTCAATAAAATTATTACTAAAATTATGACTAATAGGCTTTCCCGTATCTTGCCTAAAATAATCTTACCCTTTCAAAGTGGCTGTATTCCAGGCAGGCGCATTGAGGACAACATTTTGTTGGCTCAGGAGTTGGTTCAGTCAATTGATGAGAAAACCAGGGGGGTCTAATGTGATCCTTAAGCTGGATATGATGAAAGCTTATGATAGGATTGACTGGGCTTTTATTATTAAAATAATGCGTAAACTTGGTTTTTGTTCTAAAATGACTGACATGATTGAAAATGGTATCTCCAATTGCTGGTTTTCAGTTCTCTTTAATGGTGAGATTACAGGTTATTTCCATGGGTCTAGGGGTCTTCGTCAAGGTGATCCTATTTCCCCTACTTTATTCATTATTGCTGCTGAATACCTATCGCGTGGTCTTTATAATATGTTTCAGAGGTACCCCTCTTTGCATTATCTTGCTAGGTGTCCGGTGCTTGTTCCGCACCTTGCATTTGCTGATGACATTATTATTTTTCTAATGGTACTAAATCATCTCTTATGCGCATTACTAATTTCTTAGCTGAATATGAGCAGTGTTCGGGCCAAAAGGTTAACTCCTCTAAGAGTGGTTTTATCCTATCTTCTAGAGCATCTTTATCCAGGGCCTCTGTTGTAGGTGGGGCTTTGGGCTTTCATCGTATCCGCTTGCCCACTAAATATCTGGGGATGCCGCTCTACAAGGGGCCCAAGAAAAGTTTTTTGTGGGATGATCTTATTTCCAGGATTGCTGCTAGGATGGAGGGGTGGGAAGCTAAGGTCTTATCGCCGGGTGGTCGTATTACCATCCTTAAGAGTATTCTCACTTTGATGCCTCTTTATCTTTTACATGTTATTGTGCCTCCCAAATCGGTTATGTGCAGGATTGAAAGGCTCTTCAACAAATTCTTGTGGAGCTCCAAGGGGCAAAGGAGAATTCATTGGGAGTGTTGGGAGGACTTATGTTATCCTGTGGAGGAAGGGGGTCTTGGCATGCGGAGGCTTTAGGACCTCGTCAATGCTATGAGTTTGAAGCTTTGGTGGCGGTTTCGTACCGTCAATAACCTCTGGTCAAATTTCATGAACTGTAAATATGGTTATAATAGTGCTTCCTTTTCAGGTGGTGCGAGCATCCATGATTCTCCCATTTGGAAAAGACTCTCTAAGGCCGGCCGTGCTTGCGAAGATCTTATACGTTGGAAGGTTGGTTGTGGTAAGATTAATTTTTGGCATGATATTTGGGTAGATGATTCTGCTTTATCCAGGTATAGCCCTCCAATTGGAGAGTCCCATCTCCCTGTTTCTTTTTATTGGAGGAGCAATGTGTGGTATCTAGATCAGGTGAGGTCTAAAATTCCAAATGATATTATAAATTCTTTATATCTCATTGATGTTTGCAGTACTAGAGTTGACCATCCTCTTTCGTCGCTCACTGCACATGGTGGTTTTACTATGTATAGTGCTAGGAATAGGGTGCGTCAAGTCTCGGTTCGTCAGTTAATTTTTTCAAAAATTTGGCATGCTTTTATTCCTTTAAAGATATCATTTTTTATATGGAGGTTGCTTAATGATATTCCAGTTGATACCAGGATTCAGGGTAAGGGTATCTGCATGGTTTCTAAATGCTATGGTTTTAATGATATTGAATCATTGGAGCATTTATTTTTGTTTTGTCCTAGTGTGTCTCCTGTTTGGAACTTTTTTGCTGCGATGTTCTCTGTTAGTTTGCCTGTTGATGGCTCGATTAGGCATTGGCTTTCTGCATGGTTTTTCTCGGGTGATTATGTTTCTGCAGGTCATATTAGAACTATTTTTCCGCTATTTGTTTTATGGTTTATTTGGCTTGAGAGAAACGATGCCAAGCATAGGAACATGAGTTTCTATACCGATAGGATTTGTTGGAAATGTCAGGGGAAGATTTTCCAACTTTTCCAAGCGGGGCTTTTGAAGAGGAGGAACTGGAAGGGTGATATGAAATTGGCCTCTTTTTTTTGGTGTCATTATGTTTTAGAACAAGTGTATTCCCCTAAAATGGTTCGATGGATTAAACCAAAGGAGCAATGTTTTAAGCTTAATGTGGATGGGAGTTTTCAAGGGAACAGTGTTGTGGCTGGTGGTGGGGGTATTCTCCGCGACTGGCACGACAATGTTTCCTTTTTTTTCTTTCTTCCGTTAAAAGCTAAATCCGCCTTACATGCAGAAATTCAAACTTTATATCATGGCCTGAATATTTGTAAAGATAGAGGTATTGGTAGAGTGTGGATTGAAATGGATGCTCTTTCGGTTATTAATCTTGTTCAAAATCGTTGTATTGGGTCTTGGGATGTATGTTATAGTCTGCAGGGTATTTATGATTGTCTCAATTTTTTTCAATTCCATTTAACTCATATCTACAGGGAAGGTAATCAAGTAGCAGATCATCTTGTTGTTTTAGGGTCTCAAGCTACTAACCTGCACATTGGATCCTCTCTTGATGATTTTCCTTCTTTAAGAGGGTTGATTAGAACTGATAAATTAAATCTTCCTTATTTCCGACATGCTTTTATTTAGTTTTCGTTTCTGGTGCATTTTTATTTTTCTCTGGATTCCTGTGGATATAGGCTGCTTTGGTTTGCTGGGAGTTGTGGCGGCTTGCTTTCAATTGAAGTTGTTGTATTTCTTTTTTCTTTGGAGGTTTGGTTTGGCCCCCCTCCAAATTGATAAATGTTTCCAAGGTTTTTTGTTGGTTGTATGGAGATGGGGTTTGTCCATCTCTTAGTGTGCTTTGGAAGTTTGGTTTGGCCCCCCTCCAATTTTATAAGTTTCTTTAATTTTTAATAATAAAATCGTCCAGGGTTAACCCTACACCCTACACCCGGAACCCTTAACTCTAAAAACCACAAACCCAAAACCCAAAACCCTAAACCCGAAAACCCCAAACCTGAAACCCCAAACCCCAAACCCCAACCCGAACCCTAAACCCAAACCCAAACCCAAAAACCCTAACCCCTAACCCCGAAATCGAAACCCCAAATCCGAAACCGCAAACCCGAACCCTGAACCCTGACCCTAGACCCTACATCCTAACCCCTAACCCCTAAACCCTAAACCCGAAAACCCGATCCCAGCCCGAAACCCCTAACCCGACTCCCTCGACCCCGTACCCCGAAATCCTAAACCCCAAACTCAATCCCGAAACCCTAAACCCAATCCCGAAACCCTAAACCCCAAACTCGAAACCCTCCCCCTCAAATCCCCAAACCCAATCTCGAAACCCTAAACCCTAAACCCTCACCCTCACCCTCACCCTCACCCTCACCCTCACCCGAATCCAAAACCCCAAACCTAGGCACTCTTGGACTCAAAAAAATTATTCTACAAAATTGAAACCTCACCTTCATCAAAGCAAAGAAACATTTTCATTCAACAGTAATTTATGCTCAACACAATTCAACTGCGAAAAAAGAAAAGAAAAACTAATATTATTCCCTCTATACCAGCATAGAAGGTTCTACTTCCTATACAATGTTCCCTTGAGCTAAAAATATTACCATTTCCCCTTTGCTACTGAGGCAACCCAGCTTCAACCTCATTCCACAACTCAATATTCTTGGAAAACCTCTCCTTTACTTCCCCAATAAGCTCTTTTGCCTTGTCTAACTCCCCGCTACTTGCAAGTCCTTGCACTAAAATCTTCGTAGTCGAAATATTTGGCACCATTTTCTTCCCCATACTCTCCTTACAAACCCAGTAGGCCGACTCAAAATCCCCAACTTTACCCAAAAAGTAAACCAAAGTAGCATAACAGCTATACGCTGGTTGACACCCTCTATTCTCCATGCTCATGAACAACCTCTTTGCTTCCTCCAAATCACCTTCCATACAAAACCCAAGAATCAAATGACTATATGTTACCCCATTCGGCTCAATTCCCTTCGATAAACACCCTTCTAACAATACTTTCGCTTCCTTCGGCCTCTTAAGTTTACACAAGCTGTGAATCCTAATATTATAAACACCAATCCCAGCATTGATCCCATAATCCTCCTCTATCATTTTCGACACTGTCCCTACATCCTCATACTTCTCTTCACTATAAAACCCCGCAAATAAATGCCCGAAAGTGGTCTCGTTCGGCTTCACTCCCTTCGTATCCATCTCATTCAAAACCGAATAACAAGAACTCGAACTCCCACTCTCACAAAATGACTGAATGACAGTATTAAAAGTTTCCAGATTCGGCTCGATTTTGTACCTCTTACTAAAATCAACAAAAACCCTTTTCACTTCATCATGTTTTTTTGCTAAAATACACGAAAACAGCAAAGCATTCAACAATTTCACTGACCCAGAGGTTAAAACTGCGTCATTTTGATTCTTCTCATGATATTCCTTGAAAAGCCGAATCGCGTGATCAAGCATGCCAGCTTGGCCGTAGAGGATGATGGAGTGAGCAGCGAAGCGTACGGTGCGAAGATCAGGGCGTGAAGTGCGGAGATCAGTTAAGAGGTCGTCAATGTAAGAGAAGTTGTTGGATTTGGCGAGCTTATCAATGGCGACTGAGAGGGTGATTCGGTCGATGTGGGTGTAGGGAGTTAGGGAAGCGGAGCGGCAGATTTCGAGGATTTTTTCCGGGTTGGTTTCGCTTTTGAGGAGAGAGAGAGCGGCGCGTGTTTTGGATTTGGAGGAGAGTGGGGAGGTGGAGAAGTTGATGTGGTGACGGAGGTGGGTAAACTGGAGGCGGAGGCGGAGGCGGGCGAAGAGTGCCATTTCGATGGAGAGAAAGGGAGGGGATTGAAGAGTGGAGAGTGGAGGTTTGGGGTCATAGGGGAATGGTATGGTGGGCGAGGGAGTATGATTTGAGGATAGTGCTCGGAGTCTTAGAGCAAAAAACAAAGATCAATTACGGGAGGGAGGGGATTGAACTCGACGTGAAACAGACGCGCTACCATTGCGCCACGGATCCATTTACCAAGATGTTTAAGAAAAATAAATTATAAAATAATGTTTTGCCGACTATTCATTGATAAATTGAATTACAAATTTATTTAAAGCCTGAACAGTGAGGAAGTTGGAATTAGTAGTGATGCTCTATAAATTTATTATTCATCGTGGACCCGCAGGTAAGGAATTTCAAGCAGCATCTCCTCATCCTTGAATCAATACGTGATCAACCAAATTCCCAATTTCATTTCACACCCACACTATTCTCTTGGCTCCCTTCCCATTCTTTTCTTTTTTCATTTTAGTAGACTGTTTTTGAGCTCGAATTTATTAAAATGGCGGCGGAGATTGGAGCGGTGGTCGGCGATTGGTGGCAAGATATCAACGAATCCATTCAATGGCAAGACGGAATTTTCTACACTCTTTGTGCTGCTTACGCTCTTGTTTCCTCCGTCGCTTTGGTTCGTGTTCCCGCTCCCCTCCGCCTGCGTCTTTCCTTTTTCATACAATTATTATTATTATTATTATTATTATTATTGGAATAATATTCTCTCTTTTTTTATTTGTTTTTGCGTGTGTGTAGATTCAATTTATAAGGATTGAATTGAGAGTGCCCGAGAACGGGTTGACGACTCAGAAGGTTTTTCATTTCATGAATTTTATCGTTAACGCAGGTCTTTTTTTGTTTATATTTTTTTAGTAGTCATTTTGTATACTGTTATATAATTTAATACATTTATATGTAGTTTTTTTTTTCAGTAATTTTCTGGGTATTTTTTTTTAGTGCGGGCGGTTGCGTTTGGATTTCATAAGCAAGTATTTATTATGCATCCCAAGGTTAGCATTATTATTGTATTTTGAATATTGATGAAAAATAAAATTAGATGATAAGGAAGAATTAGTTAGGGTTTTGAATATTGTGGTGATGAAGGGTGGTTGTTTTTGGGAGCAGGCATTGGTGTTGATATTTTTGGATTTGCCTGGACTTCTCTTCTTCTCTACCTATACACTCCTTGTTCTGTTTTGGGCAGAGACAAATCATCAGGCAAGCTTTATATTTGAGTTGTTCTTTATTCTCTTAGGGTTAGGTACTTGGACTGTTGTTCAGCTGTATTTTGATTGTTTTTAAACTTCCAGGCGACAAGTTTGCCGACGGATAAGTTTAGGGTTGTTTATATTTCAGTCAATGCAGCAATGTACTTCATTCAGGTATGCTAAATGCTAGTATCGAATTTCACTTTATTGTTGCTGTAAAAATGGTTGTATTTTTTCTGTTGGCCTTCGCAAGGATCTTTATTAGTTATTGTCATCTCTGCCTTCTCTGAGCTGTTTACAGAAATTTACGTTATGTGAATTCTTAGTGTATTTGCCAAACTGTCTTGATGCAGCATTACATGGATGAGTGTATACAAAGAAATCACTTAAAAACTTTGCATTTTTTTGGAAATTGAACAAAGTTGCTGGTTTGATGTGTGCCGACAAATTTGGTTTATTCATGTACACTCTAGCTAGTTTGAATTTCATACACCATTTGGCTGTGCCAGTTGCTTTCATTTTTTTTTTCTGTTGGCAGGAATTGAGTGAGGGTTAGAGGGAATTGTTTTGGGCAGTCTAAATGAATATAGTTTGTATTGATGTGGCGCTACCAATAATGGTCTCTAGTTTCCTAGCATAAACAGCTCTGCCCTAGCTGCAATAACAATTGATTATCATTGTCATATTTCAGCTAAGTGTCTTACCATAATGAACTTTTGAACCAGGTTTGCATCTGGGTGTACCTTTGGATAGACGACAACAGTGTTGTGGAATTAATTGGAAAGATATTTATTGCAGGTTAAACCTTGTAACCAACATGGTTAAGCTCATTACTCCCATTTCTGGGAGTTAAGATCTACCTTAACATTTTCTTTCAAGTATCTATACATATTCAATTATATTTTTTTCTTTTCAGTGGTGTCAATCCTAGCTGCATTAGGCTTCATGGTATACGGGGGAAGGTGAGTATTCTACTTTGTTTTTAATGGTTATGGTTATTAGGGTATCGATACATGTCTGGTTTCATTTACTTATGTATGTTTCCTTTGTGTGCTTTTGTTTTTGGTGTCTTCTTTCTGTGGATTGCTATGTACAATGCTTCCAGATTGTTTTTCTTGCTGAGACGCTTCCCTATTGACTCAACAGGGAGAACAAAGAAGCTTCATGAGGTTTGGTGCCTTTATTTATTGCTTGATTTCCTTTAATTTAGAATCCATCCATCATATTAGGAAAACATGATCGCTGCTACACTATATGCGTTGTGACTTTTGCCTATTTTCTTATATACGAACAATATTTTCATGTAATCCTTTTGATTTTAGTTCTCATCATACAGTTTTGTGGAGGTTGTGATGGATCTGAAATCATCCTTCCCATATTATCACATGTTTCAAAGACTTACTGCTCCCATTTATGGATATCAAGTCAAAATAATTTCTATTAGGTAATTGCAAGTTTATAACTTTCCCATTCAACTGGTTGAGTGAAAGAACTTAAGTGGACTTGGTCTCTGTGAGTGATATTTCTAGCACAGGTGTTTGATGCTGGAGTTGGCAGAGCAGTCTGCTAAATGAGCTATTTCATGGATGAATGTGCATTTTGTGATAAATTGGTATAATGGATATGTTGGGTTTTCCACAAGCTTTAAAGAGATATCACCCAAAGTTTGAAAATAAATAATTAAACTGTCATGGCAAACCTAATTTCCTGCAATGTAATAGACCAAAAATGACAAGAAAATTTAAATTAAAAAATGAGAAGAATTTCAAAGATGCACTGGCCATCCACAAAAATTTGCATGAACGTATCATTTGACTTTAACTTATTAGATGATGTAATATTTTCTCCATTGCAGGTTGGATCAGTTACAGCCATATGCTTCACTTGCTTCCTTATTAGATGTTTTATGGTAAGCCTCAAATAGTACTCCACCCTGACTTATGTTTAAGGAATTCTTCTGATGCTTTATCAAAATTTGAAGCTAGTGCTGAAAGAATCTGCCAACTTCTCAATTTTCCATCCATGTTATACTTACTCATGAAGTTGGGGTTGTGGGTCTCCTATGGATTATGAGGGTTCTAAGCATGGGAAAATACCAACGAACTGGAATGCATGGATTAGCATTTATTATTATTATTATTATTATTATTATTATTATTATTATTATTGTGAAGACAATCATCTTGAATACGGAAAAACTGCTTTTGCATTTGCTTTCCGGGGCATTGCAGCATTCTTAAATATGCTTGTTTGTTTTAACTAAATTATATCACGTACAGGTTCTTCTCTCTGCTTTTGATACTGATGCCTCACTCGATGTTCTGAATCATCCGGTTTTGAACTTGATCTATTACATGGTACTCAATTACACTTCTTTGTACATTTAAATAAGCTCTAGTGGGCATTACGTGGCTTACTTTTTATTTTTTATGTGAAACATTTTTTGCTAAAAATTACAGCTTGTCGAGATTCTACCCTCAGCTCTAGTGCTATACATCCTGCGGAAGTTGCCTCCTAAGAGTGATTCGGCTCAATATCACCCGATTCCTTAGCCAGCAATGCTTCTTTAATCTTAATGTTCTTTGTTACCCCTCTGCTTATCTGTAGGTGATGTTGGAGTTGAGCATCCAAGAAGAACCAGGAAACTGTTCCAGATTTCTATTCTGGTGTGGCTCATGATGGCGGAGATTCTTTATAGATGTGTATTACTCGGTCGATTGTTGAAAGAGATGAATTCTTAATGGGTCAAGAGATGTTGAGACATTACTTGTTCGATACTTTTATATGCAGTTTATTTTATTAGAATCTGCTCTGCTAAAAGCAAATTTTGTGTTGTTGTGGATAGAAAGGGAGGCGACTTTGGGGAGTGACAAGACCCGGTCGACTTGGGATTTAAACTATTAGAGAAAATAAGAAAAACAAACTCAATCAATCCGGCTAAAAATTCGGATCGGACCTTCGCCGTGACTGTATTAGGTTCTTGTGTGTGAACATGAGATTAAAGAAAATCTTTTGATACCTAATTGAAAAGTTATAATCCCTCAAGGACTAAGCTGCAGTTTGTCTGCTAATTTCAGATTTGTTCGAAACATGTTTTAATTCGGTCTGGGAAATGAATATGGTAGATGCGGGCACATCGGATCGCTACTATCCGGGACCATGGTGGGCCGATGACTGTGTTGGCTCTTTTATTTGCACGGATATGGAAAATGGACGGCCCCGATTTGAGGATAGAGCTCGGAGTTAAGGGGAAATTAATTGATCCTGGCGGTATTGAACCGACACAATTAGAGTTCGGACTCTGGGGGTATTGAATCGAATACGCAACCTTTTGATTCTGATCATAGCTGTCAAAATCACGATTATATAATTTTATCAGTCAATTCATTAAATCTTGTTAACTCAGATAAAAAAATCAATTTGAATTAAACTCGGTCAAAATTAGTCTGAATTATAAAATTAGACCGGATCCCCCCTCTGGCAAGCTAGCCGCCTAGCCCCTCCTCTCTCTCTCTCTCTTTTCAATAAAAAAACAATTTAAAAAAATCAGTACACTCAAACCCATTTATTTGACAATAAGTAATAATTTTAATATTAATTTTAAAATTTATACTTAAAATTTTTTAAAATAAATAATTTTATTTTTATTTTTTATTTAAAATTAAATTTTTTTGGGTGTTTTTAGATTATTTTCATGTACTAATATCAAAATAATTTGTTAAAGTTAGAGCTAGTACTAGCAATATCGATATTGATACTAGTAGTAGTACTAATAATCCTTACAATAATAATATTTTTGATCATTGTATTAGAAATAACGAGGAAGATGATGGATTAGGGGTAATGAGGCTGATTTTAGTTTATATAGCACGTCAACAGAATATTTGTTTTAAATTTGTTAGTTTTTATCTAATAAAATTCTATAGACATAATTGTTTTGTAATGTATTTTTAAATTATTTTAAATCATATATGAACCTTAACTAATGAAGTTTTATTACCATAATTATTTTGTATTATATTTAGAAATATTTTACTTACGATTTTATGATTTTTCTACCCATATGATTTTATCTGTGATTTTATAATTTTTGTACAAAAAAATTCAAATATAATTTTACAATCCGAGTTTCAGAAGCTCCTTCCATCCGTGTCGTTTCAAAATATGATTTTGACAACTTTGGACACGCTACCTTCTGATTCTCATTACGCCACGGATCGATCTTATCAAACTACCATTATGATTACTACTAATAATAGTAGTGTAGTAGTAGTACTAGTTAGTGTTTCTTCTTTTATTTTTTGATTCTTGTACCTCTCATAATCAAAGTTTCTGTTTTGGTTTGTATTTTATTTTTTTAATTAAAACAGAAGGTTGCGTGAAATTAAATATATGTGAAAAAAATTAAAAAATTAAAGATTTAAATATAATTTTTAGTTCTTATAAAATTAAAGTTGACACAATAGTTTTTTTATAATATATATATTTATTTTATTGTTTTAATTTTGGTTCTATGTGTGTGTGTGAAATCAAGTATTATAAAATAAATTTGAAGTGGCAAGTCATCAATATTATATATATATTTCATACTCTAGATTAGATGGAAAAAATAAAAAAATCAAGTCATACTAGTAATTAGTGACTCACAACAATTTGTATAGCGGGTGATGAGGGCCTGAGGTAGCAGGAGGTGATTTTTTTTTTCTAAGGATGAAACGGCTTAGACAAAGTAATACTGATATGTTTTGGTCGATATTTGATTAAAAAATTCAGTACAGACCGAAATTTAAATCGAGAAAAAACACCACCATTTTGTCTCGTCATTAATAAGCTTTTCTAAACTCCCTTCTTCTTCACTTACGAAGACACCATGGCCCTCTCCCCCAATTCTTCATCTACTTCCACTGACACTACCAATCCTTTACCTGTTTTCAATCCTTCTTCAAGCATAAATATTACTAGGCTTACCTTATTCTCAATTTTATTAATGCTTCTCTTACTGATGAACTCCTCGCACAGGTAGCACAGTCTAACACTTTTCAAGCAATCTTGACATCTCTTCACACTGCCTTTGCTACATAGTCCAAAGCCAGGGCAATCCAAGTTCGATCGCAGCTTGCTACTGCTCGAAAAACTACAGTCTATAACAGACTATTTCATGCATGTGAAGAAGCTTTCTGTTGGCCTTGCTACGGCAGGTCAGGCCTTCAAATGTGATGAGATCACCACATATCTTCTCGCAGGTCTAACTAACAACTACAATAATCTCTGGTGTTAGCTTTGTGATAAGCCTGGCCAAACTGCGCCTCGGTGCTCCAAGAGATTTGATTGTCAGTCTCTTCCACAATCTCCTCGACCAAATCATCAACCTAACATTGCCTTCAACCAACCTTTGTGTGTGGATGTATTTGTGAAATCATATCGAGACTTGTATTTTGATAGCAATTATATGGGTTTCTTTATTGGTCATCGTGGATTCGAGGATGGTATAGTTATTACAAGGATTATGTTCGAGAATTGAAATTTAACAAGTGTGAGTTTGTTTTCTCAAAAAGAAGAAGAAGAAGAAGAATCAACTCATGTATGGTATGATTCTTAAGAGATTTTGTCCACAAGATGTTATTGAGTCAGGTCATTTCTCCTCTTATTTTGTTTGGACTCAACTTGAACCCTAAAAAAGGTAAGAGGCAACATTGAGAAATTTGAAAAAATGGATAAAAATGAAATGTTAGTATATATGCAAGGACTAAAATGTAGTATACCCTATCAAACTGATTTAGAAAAAAAAAAAAAAAAAGCGGCAGCATAGTGACAAACCGACAGTTAAAAACCACCAAATCTGATGATCACGCTCTTTCTAGTGGAAGCTTATTAGGTGCTCTTCTCTTCCGTCTTCAGAAGACTGTCTGGTTAAAAAACTCACATGCTAAACTAACAACCACCCCACTCTACTCTGTTGGCCGGCGGATATTGGAGCTATGGTCGGCGACTGGTGGCAAGATATCAACGACTCCACTCAATGGCAAGACGGGATTTTCTACACTCTTTGTGCTGCTTACGCTCTTGTTTCCACCGTTGCTTTGGTTCGTGTTTCCGCTTCCCCGCAACCGCGTCTTTCATTTTCATTCAAAATTATTATTATTGGAATAACATATTCTCTCTCTCCGTTTTGTTTTTGGTTTATAGATTCAATTAATAAGGATTGAACTGAGAGTGCCAGAGTACGGATGGACGACGCAGAAGGTTTTTCATTTCATGAATTTTATCGTTAACGGAGGTTTATATTTTATAATTTATTTCTATTTTATATTTTTTCTTGAATTTAGTTTTTCGTTCTGCTATTTAGTTTAATAAGTTTATATTTATTTATTTTTATAATTTTCTGGGAATTAGTGCGGGCGGTTGTGTTTGGATTTCATAAGCAAGTATTTATCATGCACCCCAAGGTTAGTATTATTATAGTTTAATTTTGTTTAAATGAAATAAAATAAAATGCAAAATTAGATGGTGAGGTAGAAACAGTTGGGGTTTTGAATATTGTGATGATGAAGGGTTGTTGTTTTTGGGAATGGGAGCAGGCATTAGTTTTGCTATTATTGGATTTGCCTGGACTTCTCTTCTTCTCTACCTTTACACTCCTTGTTCTGTTTTGGGCAGAGATATATCATCAGGCAAGCTTTATATTCGAGTTGTTCAGTTATTTTTATATATTTTTTATGTTTTTTGTTAAATCCTCTTTTACTTGTTTTTGAACTTCCAGGCGAGAAGTTTGCCATCAGATAAGCTCAGGGTTTTCTATATATCTGTCAATGCAGCAATGTACTTTATTCAGGTATGCTAAATGTTAATATCAAGCTCACCGTATTGATGATGTAAAAAAGGGGTGTATAGCAGTTGACCTATGCTGGGATATTTATTAGCTGCTGTCATCTCTGCCTCCTCTGAACTGTTTCCAGTAATTTACGTTATGTGAATTCTTAGTGTATGTGTCAAATTCTTGATGCAGCATGACATGGATGAATGTTTACAAAGAAAATACTTAAAAACTGTGCAATCTTCTGGAAATTGAACAAAGGTGCTAGTTTGATGTGTACCGACAAATTGGATGCCTGAGCTTATGTGACAGTTCCCTTATTCTTGTAGACTCTAGCTAGTTTGAATTTCTAAGACCATTTGCCTGAGCCAGTTGCTTTCATTTTTTTATCTGTAGGGAGAAATTGAGTGAGGGTTTGAGGGAATTGTTTTGGGCAGTCTAAATGAATATAATCTGTATTGATGTGGCGCTACCAATAATGGTCTCTAGTTTCCTATCATAAACAGCTATGACCTAGCTGCAATAACAATTTATTATAGTTGTCTTATTTCAGCTAAGTGTCTTACCATAATGAACTTTTGAACCAGGTTTGCATCTGGGTGTACCTTTGGATAGACGACAACAGTGTTGTGGAATTAATTGGAAAGATATTTATTGCAGGTTAAACCTTGTCTCCAACATGGATAAGCTCATTACTCCCATTTCTGGGAATTAATCACTACCTTATCAAATTTTTCAAGTATCTATACATATTCAATCATTTATTTTTTCTCTTTCAGTGGTGTCAATCCTAGCTGCATTAAGTTTCTTGGCATATGGGGGAAGGTGAATATTCTTTATTATATTTACCTATTATGATTATTAGGGTATTGAGAAATGTCTAGTTTTATTTACTCATGTAAGTTTTATTTTTGTGTTTTTATTTTTTGTGTGGTTCCAGATTGTTTTTCATGCTGAGACGCTTCCCTATTGAATCTAAAGGGAGAAGAAAGAAGCTTCATGAGGTTTGGTACATTTCCTTCTTGCTTGCTGTAATTTGGAATCCATCTATCATATTACGAAACATGATTGCTGCTACACTATCATATCCTATTGATTTTAGTTCTCATCATACAGTTTTGTCAAGTTTGTGATGGATCTGAAACCATTGTTCTCATATGATCAAACTTACACTATCATAGAATAATAACTTCCTGCAATGTAATAGAACAAAAACAGTAAGAATTTATAATAAAAATGAGAGAAATTTTGAAGGTGCACCAATCATCCACAAAAACTTATCATTTGACTTTAAATTAGTATGATGATGTAATATTTCCTCCGTTGCAGGTGGGATCAGTTACATCCATTTGCTTCACTTGCTTCCTTATCAGATGTTTTGTGGTAAGCCTCAAACAATAGTCCACCCTAACTTATGTTTTAAGGATTTCTTTTAACTCTATCAAAACTTGAAACTGGTGCTTAAAGAATCTGCCTTCTTCTTAATTTTCAATCCATTATATACTCATGAAGTTGGAGATGTCACTAAGAATGGGGATATGTTAACGAAACTGGAGTACATGAATTAGCATTTTGTTTTTTTACTGCATAATGTATAGTCAGAAATGCAATCATCTTAGATTTTTTGGCTTGACAGGGAAAAAGGATACTTGATATGGCAATACTGCTTTTGCATGTGCTTTCTAGGGCATCACTGCATTCATAATATGAAGTTCTTTGTTTTAACTAAAAATTTAAGCTTGCAGGTTCTTCTCTCTGCTTTCGATGCCGATGCTTCACTTGATGTACTGGATCATCCAGTTTTGAACTTCATCTATTACATGGTACCCCATTACACTTCCTTATACATGTAAAATAAGCTCTAATAATATAACTTGGCATTACATGGCTTACCTTTACTTTTGTTTTGGGAATATTTTGATCAAAATTACAGCTTGTCGAGATTCTACCCTCTGCTCTAGTGCTCTTCATCCTGCGGAAGTTGCCTCCTAAGAGGATATCCGCTCAATATCACTCAATTTGTTAGCTAGCAATGCTTCTTAATCTTAATGTTCTTTGTTCCCCCGGAACAATTGGTCCTGTCTGGTTCAGTTGTAGATGATGTTGGAGTTGAGCATTGAAAAAGAGCCAGTAAAATGCTCCAGATGGCTATTTTGGTGTGGCTTATGACAGCATAGATTCGTTTTAAATGAATATTACTCAGTCAACTGCAGCTTGTTGAAAGGGGGATTTGAGTTCTTAATGGTTTAAGAGATGTTGAGGCATTGGTTGTTTGATACCTTTGTATATTTGAGTAGAATCTGCTAAAGGAAATTTTTGTGTAGTTCGTTGTAGTTGGCAATCAGTCTGTAGAGAATTCAATTTGAAGTTGTATGCATGCTGAACAAATCCAAGGAGATGACGCATCCCTTTTTCCCTCCTTTTCCTTTTGTCGACGGATTTATTTGAGATTTGGGATAATGTTCATCTGCTTCTGTTTTCTGAGCCATGAACAAATTTATACATAGATGTTACTTTCTGATGACCACTTTATTAGAAGGGCTGATCTTTCTACTTCCTTGTTGCAATTGTCAAAGGAAAGTTAGCTGTCCTATTTGAAGCCAGATTCTAAACCTTAGGCTAATTCTATATGGTAGTTTTGATATTCTGATGGCTAGAAATCTGCTTATACAAATTTTATACTCTTGTGCTATATTTCTATATTATGAAAACTCTCCATCAAGAGAAAGGAGTTTTCGTTAAAAGCTCTCAGTTGAACATGGCATTACATTTCTCTCGCGTCTCTTGCTCACAAGCCTGGTTCAGTTCTTTGTTCCCAGTTATTCTCTATTGGCATCATGTCATCAGATAAGTTGGATGTTTTCTTGGTTCGTTTCAATGGCAGCAGCTACTCAGCCTGGGAATTCCACTTCAAGGTTTTTGATCCAAGGCAAGGATCAAGGTGACCGTATTGATGGCTGCTCCTAACTAAGACAAGGATCTGTACGCCAAGTGGGAAGTAAAAACTTGTCTTGAATCTCCGACCCTCCAAGAAATATAGACATGCCTAAAGAAGTTGTACAATCAGCACAGCACTACTTGTCGATTCCAGTATAGACTTGAACTGGCCGGTGTTAAACATAACAATCTTTCTATCTCTGATTTTTACTCTAGCTTCATGAATCTTTGGACTTGATATACTGATATTGTGGATGCCACCGTAATTCCTAAAGGCCTTAGTTTCGTTCAATTTGTCTATAAAATTACAAAGAGAGATCATATCCCCTCCTTGGATGCATGCCTCGATGATTTGTTTTGTGAGGAGCAACACCTCCTCACTCAAACCACCAATGAGCAACATAGCTCCATCTCTTCTCCTATTCCCACAACAAAGCAAGCTAAGAGGCTGGAACATGAGCATGGTCCAATGTTTTTGCTGCAAGGGTTTTAGTCATTTTGCTTCGAATTGCTCTAAGAAATTCTACAACTGCTGCAAAAAGAATGACCATTTTGTCACTTGTAACTTTGTTCTTGTTGATTGCCAAACATGGTATAAACATATTAGACACCTAAAATCTATGATTTGATAAGATTTGGTTACTTTGGATGAGGTATGCTATTTATTATTTCCCATGTTAATTACAAGTATTTCATCACTTTCATTCACGATTATAGTTGATTCACATAATTAACAGTCTTCGTTACTGTACAAATCATGAATATCTTCACCAAAGCCATTTCACGTCAACGACATCATTTTCTTGATAGAAAATTGATTCTTGTAGATTTACCATCACTAATTTGAGGGGTGTGGGTGTCAGAGGAAAGTTAGTTGGCCATTAAAGCCAGCAAATTCTATAGCTTTTGACAACTAATTTCTTTGATACAATTCTATACCTTGTTCTTTGATACAAATCTAAACCATTGAAGCACCGAACTTAACCTAAAAATAAAATGCTTGCTGTTGTATTGCTTCACATGCGTCAGCTAGCATTTCTGGTTCCATTCTCTCCAGTCGGACCAAAAGATTCAATCCAACCAGAAAATATACCATCAGTTATATGATAAATGACGAGGAATCAAGTTTCAGAAAAACAAACTTTCTGCATATTTGATTGAGCATATGAAACTCGTGAAGGAGAAAAATCCTATAGCAACCGGAGGCATCTATTCTTGACATAAATACAAAAAACTTGTCTCCGGAATCCAGCTGTGGCGGTATCATTTACAAAGTCAATCTCTGAATTGAAGACATGTCAGGTAAGGAACCAAGTCCACCCATATTTCCCACTACTTTTAAGGGCAGGCCACTGTATCCAAAGGTTACCATTCATCAGCCTATGTTTTCTGGGTATCTCATCAATCTTGGTGAAACTCCTCTGCAGGTGGAGGAGCAAATCGCACATTTACTGGCTGTGCCACCACAACAACGTCATCTGCAAACAGAGATTTAATAAATCCTGGGGTTCTTAGGGGCCGACGACCTGTCATCCGTGGATATACATCTTCAAGAAAATAGTAAGCATGGCCCGCTATCATCCCCTGTATCAGAAAAGTCATGATTTCAAAAAGGAATCCAAGAGAGTCATATGACAAAAAGGCAGTCAGATTAACAGGAAATTTGACATCAAAGTCAGGAGGATCTTTATACTACACAAATTAATCCTAGAGGAGCCACACATTCTAATGGCTTCAGCTTGATCGGAGTTCATAGATACTTCTTTACTTTGTAAGGTAGAAGTTAGAAGTCCTTGATCTCTCACTACATCAAGCAATAAGTCAAAAGGTGGAAGACGACTCAGATTATAGAGAAGCACCCCGTCTTCTCTCAGCTTAGAGCACAAAATTTACAATCAGTATTAGTGTTTCTTTTAATTTTTTTTAGATGATGATGATGAGTACAAGTCATGGGAGCTACTCATCTATTTTTAAGTTTCTTCAAAACTTGAATGCCAATCACAGAACTTCCAGGGTTTGATGAAACATGAACTACAGTGATGTTCATATCCAATCAAGCAAATATTTCCCAGTGAACATGGTTAAGAATTTGCTAATGCATGTAACATAAAAGCACAAACATGGTATTTGAAAACACACCAGGAGATCCACCCAAGCACTGGCACCAACAAGGACAGAGAATCCCAAGAGAACCTAGTAAAAAACAAGAGAGAGAAAAGTGTTACTACTTGCCTCTACATTGACTTTCAAGCTAATTTAACTTGAAACACGTCACAGTTAGAACCCTAATTAGGACAGCTCATGTATCAGTTTGATTCTGAGTGAGTGCTAGAGCAGCTATAAACATATGGCAGGCAGAAGTACACATTATCATTATGAGACAAAATTACATGATTAAGCTGAACAACAGATCAAATACTCAGCAATAGCATACTCACCCATGGTAGGTAAGCTGCTGTGAAAGTAAAGAGGCCCAAGAAACTCATATGGATAAAGGGGTTTTGCTTGCTCCAGACATAAACCTGTATGGATGAAAAAGTTTTAAAAGTTCACTAAAAAATAGTTACAAAGAAAGATATTCAAATGTAAGAAAAATGAAAATAACTAACCATCATGAAGGTCAATGAATTGCTCAGGAAAATGATTTTTGAAAATGATTCTGATAGATAGGATATGTTTCCTCCAATTATGACAATGCTAGTCAAAACACTAGCACCAAACAAGAGCATGTAAAAGAAATCTGCAGTCCTTCCCCTGAAAGAGTTCTCTTCGAGAAGTTTGCAATATCGAGCAAGAAAGAACATGTGGAACATAAAGTCCAAGTCTGGCATCATGAAAAACATTAAGAAAGACACTTGGTGATTAAAAAAAAATTAACTCCAAGAACACAAGTATATCATAAGCAGTCAGAATTCATATTCCTATCTTTAATGTGAACAAGGAGTTTACCATAACATAAAGATATAAGAAAACCAAACTAGCAACTAAAAAGCACCACAGGATGTAAGATGCTTTCATAGAAAAAAAAACCCATGAAGTACAACTTTAATCAGCTATGCATAAAGACTCCATCATCTGCAACATTTTGATATGGTATATTAGAAATGCCGGATTCAGTTTTAGGAATTAATTGTTGATTTCGAACACAGAACTCAGGTTCCCTCTGTAGACTGATAACAATCACAATTTGACAATCGCTTGGAACTCAGGGTTCCTAAGACCTTGTTTGGCACTATGTTTCAAAGGTGTTTTTGAAGGAAAAAAAATTATTTTATTTTATTGTATAAATTAAATTTTTTTATGTCTTTAGATCATTTTCATGTGTTAATGTCAAAAATGATTTTTTTAAAAAAACAAAACATCATTGTGATGCATTTCAGATCGAAAAGCACTTTCAAAAACAACCTCAACCACACTCTCAAACAAGCAGTCATTCACATGAAAATGATCTAAAAATACAAAAAAAAATTAAAGTAAAAAAAAAATCAATTTTTTTTCAAGTCCTTTTGAAAAGCAGTGTCAAACAAGCCCCTTAGACAGGAAAAAAATTGATAGCATTTCATTGAAGAATCTGCCCTTGCACGTTAAGTTTTGCTTGAAGAAAAAAGGCAGTTAAAAACTTGGATATCACATGCTGTTTGATATGCAATGTCATAAAATTGACCAGGCAAAACACTGCAACGCTCACAATGAACTTGTTCAACCAAAGTTTACAATAACTCTTGTATTCACAATATATCCACATCTTTATTTATAGATATGCAGATATTAAAATCCAATTCAGGACCCTCTTATAATAGAGGTGCAAAACGAATGTAAAATTTTCATTTAACTACTACACCTAGAGCCTGTTCACAAATCACCCAAGGAGCTAGACAAAGCTTGAAACCTTCTAATATGAAGATGCATGAGGCTGTGCAGACAAAAGAATTGATACATGTACTATAAATCGAAAGCTTCCGTACATTTCTGAAATTGGTAATCACCACTAACACCCAGATAGAAACTTACCCATCTTACGGAAGTAAAGGAAATTCGTGACGAGGCGCCAGAACTCATAATTCTTCATCACAAGTTTAGGGTTTAAGTACAGATTAGAAGGTGATATTATCTGCCCAAAACAAACAAAACGAGAACTAAATTAAATATAAAAGAAGTTCCTTCGCCTTTACAAACCCATCAAAATCACAAATGCCAAGATTAATATAAACCCAGAATGACTAGTCATTGATGAGGATAACAAAAGCAATAGCTAGCACAACCATCAAATATCCAAATTAATTATTTCAATATTCTTCAAAAAACCATGAAATAAAAACACACGCAAATTTCATAAAGAAAATCAAAAGGGAAGCTATTTATTACAAAATTGAACGAAACTGAGATTATTCAAGACAGAAAGCTCATCAGCGAAAATTAAAAGGAATAGCTCAAAAAAATGTTTTTTTTTTCCAAAAACATAAACCCGCATTGATAACAAAGAAAAAAAAAACATCTTTCACAAAATTTAATCAAACCCATTTGAATCATAAAAAAAGAAAGCCCATTTCATTAAAACCAAGTTTACCAATCATTGTCCCATCAAAACATGCAAAACCCACATATTAAACACAGAAATAAAAAGAGGAAGAAAAAAAAACAAATACAAAGCTAAAGAAGAAAAGGTTAGAGAAGGCAAGCAGGCAGGCATACATCAAGAGAGCAACCAATGGTGGTAACAACTGCAGCTGTGACATAAGAGCGAGTAATTATTGGCATCTGCTTATACCAATCCTCCACTGCATGAGCCATTAATTAAGAATTAATAATTGTATAAGCAACTTCTAAAAATATCTGACTTTTTTATGTTTCAGCTGAAAAAATCTTTAGACCCAGATGAGAAATAACGATTTTCTAACGATTAAAATGGTTTTCGAGAATTTTGTTTTAAGGAATCAAAGAAAGAGGAGAATGAAAAGTATGGTCTAGGAAGGCTATGATGTATGGTATCAAAATAAAGTTCTTTGCTTGATACCTGTGACTATGCTGGCCCAATCAAAACGCGAGTGAGTTACACGACCAATAGAATTGTTTTTTATTTTTGGGTTCATGGAAATATGGTAATGTTTTATTTACTTGTTTGTTTTTAATCTTTTGTCTTCTTAAAACAACAAAACCGCATGATTCATTACATAAATAAGATATTAAAAAAAACATATATTAACATATTACGTCAATACAGATTAATCATTTATTTGTTTTGAATTCATCTATGATTGGCTGAAAATTAAAGGAGATTGTTTTTTTAAAAACAAAAATCATTTTTCAACTACTTTATACTCCATAGCAACTAAAAAAAAATATAATCAAACCTTTATCAATTATTTAATAACGTTTTAAACCCAAAAAGGTCACCTCATTAATTATTATTTTTGTTGAATAGAACTTTTTAATATGAATAATGATGATTTTCATGATGATTGAAAGGTAGTTAAATTATTTTATAATTTAAACTTTTTAATATAATAATGATCTCATATATTTGCATGGGGATTTAACCTAAAAAAATTATATAGATGATCATGAATTTGTTTGTTTAATTATGATATGACCATATGGTATGCAGGTTAGAATATTGCTAAAAGGATAGTGTTAGTCTTTGAACACATCGTGTTTGAGCCCTACTTGATCAAGGGAGTCATCAACTTATGGTGAGTATCATCCCATAATATGGAGCATTTGTATTTTTATTTTTGACGAATCTTATCTTGTAATATTTTTGTTATGGCCTTTTTAGAAACTTTTCTATAAGTGCCTAAAGTCATAATTGTATTATATTTCTTCACTATTATATTACCCCGTGTATGTATATTGAACATTATTTATTTACTCACTTGTTAAACTCATCCTCTCTTTATATATCTTTTCCAAGCTTATAACTTTGTTAACATGTCATTTTTCATAACAGTTACATGAATTTATAATAACTCTTGTATTAAGATAATCAATTTATATTTTATGAAGATAGTATAGTTAGCAGTGTTGCTTAGAACTCTATTTTGTTTATACAATAAAAACATTTGTTTATAAATTTGAGTTCGTATAGGTAATGACTCATTGAAAGAGACGTCATGACAATTTTAGGAAGGAAAGTTTATACAACATCGGAGAAGAAACTGCTTCATTGGGCATGCCGATGTTTTTCCTTCTTGAATGAAGTGTATACCTTGATATTGATTCTGATTTCTATATCGCAGGAATGGCCACTGTTTAAGGATAGAATTAAATTTACAAAGATGGCAAATCCATTAACAAGAGTGTCTATACCAAGCTCTTGCAATTTCTGCAACGCGTCTCCAAGAAGAAGCTGATACCAGACCTTTGATGGCTGATGTTGTAACTGCGCTTGAGTTTGTTGCCACGCCACTTGAGGAGAAAAAATCTACAGTAATATCAACTGAAAATAACATTATGTCGACAAGGTGACAGGAGGAATTGTGAAGGAAGAGTGAGTGGCTAAGCCATACTCCATTTATGCAGAAAAGAAGAGAGAATATGAGGTTTTTGGTGGAAAAAACATTTGATAATGAAGCTGCTGATGGAAGAGAAACTGGAAATGGGTTTAATTTAAAGCCCATGATATGGTTTGTAACACATCCTTAAGATTTCCTGCAGAGATCAAAAGCTCCATCTAGATTTCCGGATGTTTGAGACGTGTAAATTGCCCTTTTTACAGCCCGCATAATCTCTGCATTTCTCATATTTGTCAAGCTATATCCATCTACTTGATGCTTTTCTTGCCTTCCAGGATCCAAATTATCTGTAAGCAATGTTTTCAATACAAGTAGTAGAAATCATAGGAGTGTTATTGGTTCCGAACAGTAGAATATCTATGTTCATTCAATTTCCCTTAAGATGTACGTGCTGGCTATTCTTCATCATTCTCATTTGGAATGAGAATCGAGTAGCATAAGGACTCCTAATAAACTTAGGAATGCTTAGTAAATTTGGCAGCCAGGGAAGAGAATAAATAGTGCAGAAATTCGTTGAAACTGGACCTCTGCAACATTCTTTCCTTCTTTGTTTATGACAATTTTCCGGCAACTATGAACTAAATTTTAGCTTTGAGTTCAGAGAAATTATGTTATATTATTGTAGTTGATTGTGAAAAAGGATATTTATAACTTTATTTCTTAACATTTAATGCTTCTTTTGAATCTATGAATTATTCAATAGATTGAATAAATACACAAAAGGGCTTGCAAATTAGCGGGAGAGGAATGAAATGAGACTTTTCTCATGTTTTAGATTGAAAAAGAAGAGCTCTTTTAAGGTAAGTAGATCATCATGGACCAACAAGGGGTTTGGCAAACAAGGCAAAACATTGTCTTTCGTTAGGAACTTGTCTCGTATAATAGGTGTGTCCATGGAATAAATTTCAAGTTTGTGATTTTGGTAGTGGATAATTGCCAACGATTTTGGTCATGTTATCAATGTTGCAGACAAAAGCAAAAGGAGAAACCTTTCTCAAGTTTTCACATTTCACGAACTAGCTGTTGCAACCGAGAATTTCAATCCTCAATGCCTGGTGGGAGAAGGTGGATTTGGAAAGGTGTACAAAGGATACATAGAGAGCATCGATCAAGTCAGACATCTATTTTAAGAAAATGCAAGCCTTTATATTATCCTAGATCATATTAAAATTCAATTCCTCGTTTTTTCAGATTGTTGCTGTTAAGCAGCTTGACAGGAATGGATTGCAAGGAAACAGAGAATTCTTTTGTGAGGTCCTTACATTAAGTTTGGTTCAACACTCCAATCTTGTCAACTGATTGGCTACTGCGCGGATGGTAATCAAAGACTCCTAGTTTATGAATTCATGGCCAGTGGATCGTTGGAGAACCACCTTCTTGGTATGCCCATATCCAAGACAAGAAATTCTGTATACATGTCATGTTGCAGTTCAAGCACGGGCTTGATTTAGCCTTAGCTCCAAAGTGTTTCCATCTGCATTGTCTCTATGCTAACAATATCTGCTTTCCAGATTTGTGTCCAGGAAAAGAGCCTTTGGACTGGACAGCTAGGATTAAAATAGCATCAGGAGCAGCAAAGGGACTGGAGTATTTGCATGATGTTGCCGATCCCCAAATCATCTATAGGGATTTCAAAGCTTCAAATATTTTATTAGATGAAGATTTCAATCCGAAGCTGTCTGATCTTGGACTTGCCAAGTTGGGTCCGACAGGAGGAAAAGAACATGTGTCTACCAGGGTGATGGGTACATATGGCTACTGTGCTCCCGAATATCAAATGACAGGTCAGCTGACAAAAAAGTCTGATGTGTACAGTTTCGGTGTTGTTTTTCTGGAGATAATTTCAGGAAGGAGAGTTATTGACATGTCAAGACCAACAGAGGAGCAGAACCTAATTCATTGGGTATGTTGATTATTTTCTTTCCCAATTGACTTGTCAGGATTACATCTTTCATTTATGGCGAGGTTATAGCGTAGAGCTTGAGCTGCGAACATTGAGGTTTAAGACTAATTGGAAATGCAGACCATGATTCTTATTCGCATTTTCAAATTGCAGGAAGCGCCGCTATTCAAGGACAGAAGTCAATTTACAGCAATCGCAGATCCATTGCTTGGAGGAAAATACCCAAAAAAGAGTTTATATCAAGCTCTTGCAATTGCAGCCATGTGTATCCAAGAGGAAGCTGATAGACGACCTTTGATCGCTGATGTTGTCATGGCACTTGAGTATCTCGCCATGCCAACTGATGAGAAAAAAGCTACACTGACATCAACCGAAAGCATCCACCACGTTGAGTCTGTGAAAGGAGGAAACGCAAAGGAAGAGCTGGGAGCATAGATGTCCTGAAGAAACCAAAAGCTACTTCTAGGACTTCAGAATTTTCTTATGACCCTGCACCTTATTTCGCAAAAAACATTGATACTGTATATCTGTTGGTGTTGATTTTTAAGTCCAGAAAAATGTAAAAGTCAGTTTTATGAAGAGTCCTGATGTGTATATACTTGTAAAGATTGCTGTGAATTATATGCAATCACATCCTTCATTTTCACTCAATAAAACAGTAGTTTACAGTTACTGTTCAAATCATATTTCTGTCAACTGTCTTCAATTCATCTATACAACATTCAAGACACTTTCAGTATTATCACCTCTGGTATGCTGCTCCATGAAGGTGATATCTGGATGAGGCAAAGAGAGAAAGCATGAAAAACAGTCATTCTAACCAGCAACACATGCCAGGAAATTTACCAACTTGTTCCCGTGCTCTTCTCCTAGTCTGATCAAAAGTAAGCCTGATAGATAGATTAATTCTGACAAGGAGAATCTAGTACTATTGAAGTTGTGGACCTAAGGTTACAGGATCAGCAAAAGCATGGCCCAGTGGCCTCTTCGCTTAGAGAAGTCAGAAAGGATGGCAGCTCAACGTACGATTGTCTAAACCTGCATATCCTTCAAATCATCTTTCAGGATTCTATAGCTGAACCCAGGAATACCACTCAGACTATTGCTGTCAGAAACTTCCACAGCAGAACAGAAACTCGGAAGGAATCCGCTGTTGCCTCCTCGCTTCTTCCTTTGCCAGCTCTTTGACAAGGACCAGAAACTAGGCCTTGACTGACCGTTACTTGAAGCTATGTCAGCCACCTACCCTTGAGGTTTCCTTGAACTCGCACTTTTCTCTATCTCAAACTTTGAGAAATACTCAATTTCTTTCCTCTTAAGTGATCCTACGGTGCCTTGTGTGCCTATCGCAACTGGAGCTGTTGCAGCCATTTTCTCAGGGAACTTGGTGGTAGTGGCTTTATATTGCATAATATAGTATGAATGATGTGAAGGTGGCTTCTGGTTGAAGTAAGTGGTGGCCCTATTTCCTTGTCAAAAACTTAAAATGAGAGAGGGTACGTTTATAAAGTTCTCTTTGAACCTCTTGATTAAAGTGTACAGCATGAGATTTTGCATAATTGGCGCATATGATAGGGATATTGGTCATCATATTCATCTTGTGATTGCAACGAAGGCATCTGCATGCTTTACTTGATGATTTTTTAAACCCTTTTGATTACCTAATGGATGTAAACACTTGTTATATATCATTATTAGGGTGAGCCAGCAAAAGATTGGTCAAGCATTCTTTACTACCTGTTCTGTGCTAAAACTTCATGGCAGGGCAAAAACATGCCATACTATGTGGTTTCTAGGCCATATTTGTTAGGTTCACCCTCCTTTTCTCATTCCTTGGCCAGATAGAAGAGAAGAGGAAAGGAGCTGTGTATCAAAAACTTGCAAATAAATCACTTGATGGATATAATTAGGGGTGAGCATTTTCGGTTCGGTTCGGTTTTTTGTCAAAATAGGGACCTAACCGAAATTTTTGTTTTTTTTTTAAATCAAACCGAAACCGAACCGAATTTATTCAAAACCGGCCACTTTCGGTTCGGTCCGGTCCGGTTTTTTGGGTTAAAAAAATCATAAAACCGAATTTGTTTTTGGGCCTTCTGATGGTCCTTCTGATGGGCTTTCTGATGGGCTTTCTGATGGGTTTTCTAAAAAAAAATTTGATAAGCTTGAAAAACTATTTTTGTACAAGAACCCAAAGTATTTTTAAAATTGTTTTTGCAACAAATACAAATATTAATTTATTAAATTGTTAATATAGTGTAATTAAGTTTTTTTAACCTTTCTAATAATTTTGTTGTGTAATTTAGCATGATGAGAGATAATTAAAACTACACAAAGGAACAAATTTAAATTTAAATTACAGAAAATGCCTTCAAAAAGGGCTTAAAAAAACAAGAAACATTAACATAAAAAACTTCAAGAAATACAATCGGTCTTCAACTAATTATCATCCGTCGCTAGATTTAACTTTCCACCAAATTCTACAAAAAATAATAGAAATGTTAGATTGCAAATAAGTTGATTATTATTTAATAAAATGAGCACAAACAATAAGAAAAAAGCTTCCTAGGAAGGCATCAGAAAAACAGTAGCATAAACAGTAGCATAGATTATAAATGTTGAGACCTTTTACATGAGAACCAAATGAACATCTTAAACATTCTATTAACAATTCTATATCAGAAAAGATTCCATGATCAAGAGGTTGATTACTTTGCGGTGTCTGTATCCTCAACAAGAAGTTGGAGAGCACGTTTGATAGTAAGCCAGTTACTTTTATTTTCATCATTCTTTCATTTTTTTTTTCAATAGGCTGGTTTTCAATTAAGATTTGTTCATCAACATGTATCAATTTCCTTTGTTATAAATTCTAAAATTATTTGTAGTGCTTACTACTGTTATTGATATGTTGTATGTTTATGAGAACTAACAAGCATGCATGTTTTCAAGGGTTCTCCTGTCCAAGTATTCATTTAAGATTTCAAACAATTAATTAGCAATGAATTTTTTGTTGCTAATTCAGCAACGACATTATTTCATTGCTGGAATCCATTGCCATGAAGCTCTTCCTTTGTTTGTATCCATTTGCATAATATTGAAAGAAACTAAAAGGAGTCCCGATTTCAATTTACAGTTAATACATGATAAATCCACACAACAATACCACTTGATTCGATTAAAGAAACAAATTAGAGTTGGTAATTACCGTATTCGTTCAAAGATTTATTGTGGCGATCGCAATCGATGAGGCCTCGGATATGAGATTGATGTTTCCTGTAAACAACAAAAAATTGTAAATGAGAAGTCCATGGAAAGATATACTGATTTCTCTCTTCTCTTTCTAAAATTGCAGATTTCAAAGAGCCAAAAGAGGCTGTCTCTCTCCCTTTCGAAATACAAAACCCTAGAAAGCAAATCTGTAAGAAAATTTTGTTGCCGTGTATAATCAGTTGGTGTGTCATCCAGTGCTCTCGTCAAAATCCTAAAATCAACTAGTTAAATTTACTTACCTTTAAGATGCAGACTTGCAGAGCCAATGGGAGGCGAAAGGACAGAGGCGAGAGGCCAGAGGATGAGAAGACAGAGGCCAGAGGCCAGAGGCGAGAGGACAGAGGACAGAGGCCAGAGGAGGCGAGGGAGCCGAGCGAGGCGAGAGGAGGCGAGGGAGGCGAGGGAGGCGAGGGAGGCTGGACAGAGGCGAGAGGCAAATAAGCGAAGGAATTTAGGGTTTCCTCTATTTATATCACCAATTTAACACTTCAAAGTTCAAACCGAACCGGTTCGGTTCGGTTTGGGTCAATCGGTTTTGTGAGTACAAAACCGATACCGAACCGAACCGGACGGTTTTTAATAATTTTGTACTCGGTTTAATCGGTTTGTTTTTTCGGTTCGGTTTTTTCGGTTTTTTTTTCTCGGTTTTTTCGGTTAAATCGGTTTTTCGGTTCGGTTTGCTCACCCCTAGATATAATGCATGTTCAACATAAATGGATACGCCTACTTCCAATCTAAAAATCAGATACTGCACCACATATGGTGAAGGCCTGGCTACTGAAAAAGATGAACTGGGAAGATATTTGAAAAGTCCAATATCAATGTGATCAACAGGTCTTGAGCGATAAATAGAGTATTATGTAGCTCAAACCTCTTTCATAATTTCAATGATTATGTCATACTACCGTCTGCTCCACTAGATGCCTGATCATAGATTTAGTTTCTTTGCTGCTGAATCAAAAGCCCCTACTAAATACTGTTTGACGTCATCACCAGCAAATATAAACTCAATTCCATTTCTGGCAAGCTCAAACATTTCCCTCTTTCCAAGACCTTGATATTTGATAATAGAAACATACAATCAGTAATGTTTAGCTAGCTACTTGAACTATTTCTTGACACAGGATAACGTTCTTTATACTTACCAAATGCAGTTGAAGCAAGTTTATACTCGTTGGAAAGACTAGTGGAAAAAACTCCAGCATCATCAGTACACAGAACCAGAGGATGTTTAGCATTATACAAATCAACTGCATTGCAGAGTAGAATGTGTAAAACTTAGGCATGAGATGCTGAAACAGTAATCTATATCATTGGGTTATTAATGCCATATCATTGGGTTATTAATGCCCAAATAAACTTTCACAGGCTTGCTTAGAGAGGTAGTCAAGTGAACAAACATCAATTTAATGGCCAGATGTCAATTTAAAATGATAAAATAGAAGTAGACGACAAACCAAAATGGTGAATATCAATTGATGAGATTGATTCAGTCTTGATGTTGGATGTCAAACAGATCTCGACCTGCAAAAGATTTGTTTAAGCTTAATAGCTAAGGAGTTTGCTAACAGTGATATAAGCACTTTGTTTCAGATAACAGAAGAGAACAGGTCAGTAACAAGAAGCTTAAGTTCTTTAGAAAAAAAAATGTTAATGGATATCTAACCGGTATTTTAGATGTTTTTAATTGTCTCCGCTCTTCCTCTTCAAAGAAGATCGCATGGCCAATCCTCTGAGGGAGAAAATCTAGCATTGGTTGGACCTCCTGGCGATTAGGTACCTATAAGCACTAAGCCATAAATAACCAGTGAGGCTCGTTAATGAAAGAAAATTCAATCATAGAAACAACATCAATCATTAAAAATCAAAACAAACCTCTCCACAGTGCAAAGTTATGTAGAGACCCTGTTCCTGGGCAAATTTTAGTGCTGGTAAGAATGTATTCCTGAGTTGAATGAAAAGAGGATTTAAGATTGTCATCCCTTTAGACTAACTTTTTATCTTGCTAATAAAGAATTTTTATCAGTATGGAAGTACCATTCACCCACGTCTGGATTTCCAGAAAGGTCAATACCAACAACCCCTAAACCCCTCATTTCTAGTGCAAGCTTAACCTGTAAATAAGAAACAAAAGGGGCAATGACAGTTAGAAGCCATACCCAATCCATAATTTTTAGTAGCTCATAAACATCCTCCTTACAGTTTCAATAGCAGCTTCAGTCGTCTCGCGACGATCAATGCTAAGAAGAAGTCTAACATATGTCTTTTTCCTTCTAGTTCCATCACATGCGTCATTCATGGCAATAGAATTCAAGGAATCTTGAGTGTTGATTTTATGAGGAATAAAATCTATATCTACTGCAGTAACAGCCCTTAAACCTTCTATCACGGCTTCCATATAAGATTGCTTGCTCATTCCTATAGAATCATTTTTCTGGATAACATGACACCACAAATTCTGTCACAAAAAAAATAAACACGGTACATTTGACCTGACAAAATAAACCAATATAATAAGCGGAAACCTCATTAACTCATGTAAGTACCTTTGGAGTTGTTCTTAACTCTAAATACACAACATTCTCAGATGCGAAATCTTCTACCACCTTGTTTGGAAAATTAAAAATATCAACGCAGAAAATTTTGATATTTTAAATAAAATACAAAATCAAGAAATATTAAGTTGTCATACTTCTTTTGTGATTCTGGTCACAGTCTTGTGATCAGTGGTGAGAATGTGAATGAGGTCAAACAATTTGAATACTTCGCCCAAAGAACGGTCATCTGAGTAAAAGTAAATTGAAAGTTCCCAATTTCACATTATCTAGAGCTGAAAGGGAAATTAAAAATGAAAAAGAAATAGAGTAAAGTTTGCTACAGAATAATTAAACATTTGCATCAAAAGGTTTTTATTGAATAGGAAGGATAATCCAACTTATTGATAAAACCATGTAACCACAAGTGATCAAAATTCAAAATTCTTAAACTACTTTTCTTTCACATACTTTCTCAGCAACGAAACACAGAAACAACCATAAAACATGAAAAAGAACATACTTTTCATAATAACATGCTCCACATCTGAGAAAACAATGGCACCCTTTTCACCCAAAACTCTAGCAAGCTCCCTGCATAAGCAAAAATACACAAATCCACCAATAAATTGCTAATAACGAAATTCCATTATCAAACTTAACAATTCAAGACAGAGACATCAAAGACACAATCTTTTAATTTAAAGTAATTTTCTTCTTCTTTTCTCTTTTGATCACTTAGTAATGAAACATCCAAAAATTTTTTGACATAAACTTACAAAACAGAAGAATTTACTTAGAACCCAAAAAACACCTCAAGAAAGAAATAACTAAAAAAAGAGATAAAAAGGGGGTATGTATGAGAGCATACAAAAGTGTGGAGTCTCTGATGGAACCATTGAGGTGCGCATGGAGTTCAATCTTTGGCATGGATACCCACCACTCCATTTTTTCTTCTTCTGTGTTTGTTTTTTTGTCTCTGTGTTGATGTTGCTTTCCACTGTGTTTTGCAATAATTGGGCAGACTGACTTACTGTTGGCAACTGACTTGAATGAATGACTACTGATTGATGATTTCTCAGTTGTTAGCTTATGTGGGGTGCGGTCAATTGATATATTGTTTGTTTTGTTGTTTTGTCAGCGGTAGTCTGACAAGGAGAATCTAGTAGTATTGATTTGTGTTTTAGATTAGGTTTTTTAGGGTTAGTGGTTTCGGATTTAAAGTTTCGGATTTTAGATTTCAGATTTCGGGTTTAGTATTTCGAATATTTTGAAATAAGAGTTTCAAGCCTTGCAAATTCATTTTGCAGGACATATTCGGGATCAACCTCCGAATTCCACGAAACTATTGCTGTAAAAGTTATAATAAATATTTAAAAAAACTATTTCATATTGGTAAAACACTTGATAAATTTATGATTATTGAAAGATTTACTTTTAACAGTTACAAATATAAGTATTACCATGATTTAATTTAGCCTGCCTTCTTACAGCTACTACAACACCAGACCTACACCATTTCATTATCAAATCTCCGCCAGCTATATATTGTCTCCATTGTTTTCTGGTTATGAAGATATAAGATCTGTCAAATTATCTTTGTAAATATCTGGAAACAGTACCCAAAATAACAGCTTTCAGGAAAATCACAGCATTCTTTAACATACTTAGAACATGGTAGACAGCAGCACTGTAAGAAAGGAGAGGGTTTTCACTCAGCGAGTCATCTTTGAAGAGAGGAAGAAAACACAGGTTGTTAGTACAGTTAGCAGGCCTAGTTACCGTGGAAAAGAATTCTCTTATGATTGAATTTACACGCTTTGAATGCAACCATATTTGGCCAGGAATTGTCGACGCCCACTATGATTACCATGCTGATAATCAGCTTATTACAGTTCAATGATAAACATTAAGAAACAACTAAAAGTACACAAAATGTTCTTCTCAGATATGGTTAAACCAAATTGCTTCCACACCACAACACCTGCAATATGATCAGGTAAATTACAAACACCATGGACAACAGAAACATGGCTCCTTCATGGCTTCATGTATTCACCCCAAGCACAAAACCATTGCTATATGACGGAAGATTGTTTGAAAGACAGTAAGTCTTGACTGGAGAGCGGAAAGGATTTGGTGTTACCGGATGGGTAATGTGTAGTCCAGCTCCACGAAGAACCTGCTTTGCATTTGCACATAAAATTTCAGACTGCTCTGTGAAGAAGGCTGGAACACCTCTGGATTTTATCAATTCAAGTGCTCCTCCCCAAGCAGAATAGCTCTCCATTCCACAGTTCAATGCAACTATGATATGTGGCGAAGGAAGATAGGTGGCTTCATCCTGATAATTACCTCTCACAAGATTCACCCTCACTCTACTACTTATTCCTGAAGTTGTACCTGACAAGTTAGTTGGAACTTCCGGTCCTACCATTACAATATGTATATTACCTGATCCATTCAGCAAATGACCAATCTCTGCAAATGCAGGCATCCAATCTAACTCCCCTTCAGGACCAAGGAAATGAAGAATCACCTCTTTCCCCTTGAGTAACAGATTCTTCGAACTAATATTAAGAGAAGTTAATATGTAATAAACTGTAAATGGGTGAGAGAGAATGTCAGCAACAGGGCTTGATAATTGCAGTGACCGAAGATTATAGTACTCTGACCAACCAGAAAGAAGGATTGGGCTTGATATTCCATCTCTTACATGATTGTGAAAAGGGGAATCACGAGGGAACTCCTCATCACCCAGCCCACCCCATGAGTCCCAAAGCCCACCTTTGACAGGAAGGAGGCCAAAAGGGTAGTGAGCATTGCAACCACATTTCCTTCTCCACATGCCTTTTTGATGGATGCCCAGTGAGTCAAGCCATTTACAAGGCTGGTCAGCTGAACATGGGAACAAAAAGATTTTCATCACCAGTTCTTCTTCCCTTTCCATCATAGCCTTGTAAAGACCACACATGCTCTTGTGTGTTTCCTTCCAGTGCTGCTTCTGGCACAGAGAACTGCAGTAGACCACAGCGCGACACAGTGCACAACATTGAGATTGGTCTCCATGAACTTCTTTCTCACACAATGTACACTGCCTATAGACACAATTTGAATTTACTCTTACATCAACAAAGACCTCCTCCCTAGGTGGTTCAGCATACTTGGTGGTAGTCGAGCTAGCTGTTGAGAAGGCCTTTTCCTCATATGCCTGACCAGGAGGATGGGATACAGTAACTGCAACAAGGTCATGACCCTTGGCCATTTCTGGAGGCCATTGAACATCCACAGTCTCAATAAATGTTTCAAAATACATCAGCCTTGACCATTTTGAAGCGCCATTTTTATCTTCCTGTAGTAGTGGATGCACAAGAGAAATAGCTCTCATGAAGGCATACACAAACCTCAGCTCTTCAAGAGTTGGATTCCTAAACCGAAGCTCACCAGAAGACATACAACGTGCAACATCAATCACAGGAAATCTATCAGTACCCGATGCTTCCAATGACAAAGACTTGATCATTCTCTTATTTGAAGGAAACATCAACGCCTCAAGTTCATACGTGACCCTCAAAAGCTCAACATTTGGAGTACGAATTGTCTCTCTCGATCCAGTCATCTTCTTAGCATCACTTTCAGATCGAAACATATGAAACCCAACATCCCCACCATCACCTCCTATGAACTGAACACAAGGAAAAGGCTGTTTCTTGCTGGACCAATCCGAATCCTTCCCTACCCGGATACCAAAAAGATGCCCAGGACGCAATCTTTTCCACGGTTCAGTTCTATAAAGAGCAGCAGAACCTTTATATATACACTTAATGAAATTAGGAAAAACTCCCTCTACCTTCATCAGACATGTACCTGATCCAGGACCAAGCCCAGGACCAGAACCAAATTGCTCCTGAAATCTACCGAACAAATTCTTCAAATGCAAATCCATTATGACTCTTATCCCAAATCTAACCAAATTCTCCAACGACTAAAACCAGCAAACCCAGGAAAAAAGCACTAACCTTTGTTAGTATTGCTCTTACAACAAACCATAAAGCTTAAAACTTTCCACCGAACTTGATCTCCAAGGGGTCTAATAATCTAGCAAGGACAGTAAAGTAGACAGTGAAATGACAAAGAATCCTTAAAACAGCAATATTAAACAAGGTAAGGTTCACTCATAGAAGCCCTCAATTACAGTAACATTAAAAAGAACGTGGAAAAAACAAGAATCAATGCTTCTTACCAGAATTTGATGCCGGGGTATTTTGCAGTGAAAGACTGAAGAGTTCAAATGGAGAGTGAGATCCGGAGCATTTGACCCCCAGTTGAAAAATTAAAGGAAGACAAAAACACTGTTTGACAGAGGAAACAAAGATTAAGGAATTTGTTCACAAGGACGTTCGCATTTTATGAGTTTCTTTTTTATTGGTCCTCAATCTAACTTTAATATTGCATTATGCACCTCATCTTTCTCACCTGTACCAAGATCTCCTTCTTAATTTTCTTTTAACAATGCTTTTAGGTCTGTTCGGCCGTATTATACTATTATCCGGTCTGTGTTTAGCCTGAAATATTTATTTAAAATATTTAACTAATTAATACTTACCATAATTTTAAACTTTCTTAATAAAAGCTAAGTATTTTTTAAGAAAAAAATACAGTTTTTCCAAATATATTTCTAGTTATATAAAATATATTTTTTCACGTAAAAAGCGCCATAACTAGATTTCCTACTTAGGCAAGTATAGAATCACACAAGGTCTATAAAAAGCAAGAAAAGCCTAGGAGTAATCAGCATCTGCCACGCTTCTACACTACGTATACTTGAATCAAATCCTCTGTCCTCATCTTTTTCAGTTGTCTCTCTCGAGCCCGAAGCCAGCCAGCCAGCTAGGGTTTCTCATCTCTCTTTCTCTAAACCACCAACAGCCACACACATATGGATGCAGCAACCAGGACTCGGAGGAGCCATGCCACCACAACAATTCCATCTCCACATCAATACCAGCAACCTCCTTACTTGATGTTGATGCCGCCACCACTACCAATGACTCAAACTCCACCGCACATGTGGACTCAACCCCTGGCCCATCAGACTTCTTTTCCACAACCACAGCTGCAACAACAACAGGACAGGGTCAACCTCCTGCTAGTGCTGATGAGGTCAGGACTCTTTGGATTGGTTACTTGCAGTACTGGATGGATGAGAACTATTTTGCTAGTTGCTTTGCTCATACCATGGAGAGGTAAAAATGAAAAACCCGGTTTTTATTTTGTGTAAAGAGTTGATCTTTCTTATTCGTTAATGTGTTTCTTGTATGTTTATGTCATACAGGGTTTGTTGCTTCAAAAAAAAATTCGTGGGATTTCTTAATCACTGCTTTCACTACTAAAAAAGAGGGGTGTTTGCAACGGATTTTTGCAACGGCAAACATCCGTTGCAAACTTTGCAACGGAATTTTGTTTAGCAACGGATTTCCGTTGCTAAACAAATTTCGGAAAAAAAAAAAAAAAAACATGGGTTGCAACGGATTTGCCGTTGCAAATTTAATTTGCAACGGAAATTCCGTTGCAATTTAAAATCATTTGCAACGGAATATCCGTTGCAAAAGAAAATTACTTTGCAACGGAAATTCCGTTGCAAATTAAATTTGCAACGGATTTTCCATTGCAATTTAAAACCATTTGCAACGGATTATCCGTTGCAAATTAAATTAATTTGCAACGGAAATTCCATTGCAATTTTAAATCATTTGCAACGGATAATCCGTTGCAAATTAAATTACTTTGCAACGGATTTTCCGTTGCAATTTAAAACCATTTGCAACGGATTTTTCGTTGCAAATGAAAATTGCTTTTCAAAATCCTGGCGCCCATACAAACTGTTTTAAAATATTATTAATATTTATTATTATTATAATAAGCATAAAAACCCACCCCCGTCTGTTACCCTTCATCTCAATCTCAAAACCCTATCCCATCCTCTCTTCTTGCTCTGGCCGCGCGCCCCCCTCATCTTTTTTCTCCAGCAATGTAGAACGTCTTGCACTCGTCAACCACATCTTCTATCGAAATCCTCTTCTCCTCGTCCGCGTCATGGTATGAGTTCAAAAGAACTCCAAGAAAATCATTCCCAAAACCTTCGGCTTCTCCACTCTTCACCTTTTCTTCTCTCTTCTTTATTATCTCCATCACAGAGTTGCGTATTCCTTTCACGAGCTTCTCGCTCTGGCCGCCTCCCTCATCTTTTTCTCAACAACCAATCCATCCATCCGTCCCAGATCCGCGCCTTAATTTCTTTGCCGTCAATTTCCACCACTTGGGTCTGGAACTCTGCCTCATCTTGGTGCCTTAAGCTGGGAAAACTCCTCAATCGGCGGGTATGGGATCGATTTCATTTAAGATGCCCTTCTCTGATCCTTCTCATTCCGTGAAGGCCTGGATTATTGGTTGCATGAATCTTGGATTATTGGTTGCATGAATCTGTTGTTGGATTATTGGTTGTAGGATGTGTTTTTTTGAATTGTTTCAAATGGAAGGTTTGGCTACTGGGTTTCCTCTCCCCGGACTTGCTCTTAGTTTCCCAAAAGATCTATTATGAGATTATGATTCATGACCTGCATTAGGCATGGGATGAAATTAGACAAGACTTAACCGATATGAACAAGAACAAAAGAACTACCCCGTATTTTGGGCAGGGAGGATAGAACTTGGACACAAGAAGGGATTAAAAAATTAATTAAGAAAAGATTTGGCAACAGATTTGCAACGGAATGACTGTTGTAACTTTGCAACGGCTAATCCGTTGCAACTTTGCAACGGCTAAGCCGTTGCCAATTTGCAACGGCTAATCCGTTGCAAAGTTACAACGGCTAAGCCGTTGCAAATCAATTTGCAGTCACCGTTTTGCAACGGAATGCATCCGTTGCAAATGCAAATTTGCAACGACAACCTTACTTATTTGCAACGGATGCTTTCGTTGCAAAACACCCTTTTTTTAGTAGTGTTTTTGTTTGTTTTTTCTTTCTTTCGTGAAATTGGTAGGATTTTTTTTAAAAAAAGTTTTGATGATGATTCATATGATATAAGAAGATTTATATGATGGGTTTGTGGCTCGTAAATTAGGTGGTTTAACATTATTAGAGATTTTATTAGCGCTTTATATATATATATATATATATATATATATATATATATATATATATATATATATATATATATATATATATATATAAGATGATGTATATTCTGAGAAATTTAATAATTTTTTGCTGAATACTGGCTTTAAGATTTGAACTTCTTAAATAAAGGAAAGATTACTTTCTTAATCATCAGGTCAACTTTTATGGTTAATAGCATATAAAATTTGATGAATATAAATCAAGCCTCCCAACGCAATGGATCATAATGGAAATCTTTCTTATCTATGCTGTTAAAATAAATAATGTTATCTTTATTCATAAATAATAGGCTTACAATCCTGGCAAGAAGAGGGCCACAATTTAAAACGAATGCTTTTATTTTTTGACGAGCCATGCACAAGGTAGTGAATACCGTTTCAGTTGCTTTTTTGTTTTTTCTAATGGTCGGAACGTTTCGGTTTCGAAGCGTTTCGGCATGTCGTTTCGAGGTTGTATTGTTCATATATAATTAATTAATTATATATATGAAAAAAATATTAAAATATAAATTTAACAAACATAATTAAAATTCAAGATAAATTAACTTTAAATTATATAATATAAACATAAAGTCAAACAAACATAATCTCAAACCAAATTTATAACATCTCTAAAATTCCAAAATATTATGAAAGTAAAATATTCTAAAATAAAAGAAATATAAATCAAACATCTTCTACATCATTAATATAAAAATAAGGATCTTGATCTTGCGGTGGAATGTAAGGAAAGTCATCAACTAGACATTTCAATAGTTGGTTATTTCCACCAATCTCATTTTCGTCATTAAAACATATCTCTTCGTCTTCTAAATTTAAAGTGGACAAAGGTGCTTCAATACTCTCCTAACTTATATCCTCTCCATCAAGAAGATTGGTTTCTTCACAAATCCATTCATTTAATAGATCAATGTTATCAAGGCTAATGGGATCTAAAGCATCTCTTGTTTTGCTCAAATTCCTACAAAGAATAAACATGAAATAAATTAAAAAATTAATATCAGTGTAATAGAAAATAATTATTTTTTTCAATATTATTATCAATATAATAGTATTGATATTTTACCTTTGTTTAATCCTTAGATTATAACAAACAAATACTAAATCATTTAATCTCTTGTGCTCAAGCCTATTTCGCCTTTTGGAATAGATGAATTCAAATGCACTTCAATTTCTTTCACACCTAGTTGCACTACAACATTGACTAATAACCTGAATTGTAAACTTTTGAAGTTCTTGAGTATCATTGCCGAATTGCTCCCACCATGCAACTAGATAAAAAAAATCAATAAATCAAATATTATAGATCCAAGAAAACATTATATTTTAAAAAAATAAAACTTATTACCTGGATTTAACCTTTCTCTTTGACGAATAGCTAGGGGCATGCCAAAATCACCAGTTGCTTTCTTATACTCCTCAAGTTGACCACTAATTATATATTGAATGTCACAATCAGGAACCAATCTAGTAACTGCGCTAAGCAAACCTTGAGTAACCTCCTTTTGTTTTTAAAAAGAAGACCTAAAATATATTCCAGGATTAAGAAAACAACATGTTGCATGTAATGGACTATGAAGTTGTTTATCCCATCTAGCATTAATTACCTGAATATATGGTCCATATTGAGATACTCTATTTTGCAACCTTGTCTTGATGGCTTCTTTTGCTTTATCCATTGCCTCATATAAATAACTCATTGATGGCTTTTCTTCACTGTTTGCTAACCTAAGAACTCGTACTAAAAGCTCACTAACTTTGACTATATGTTGACATCACGGCCAAAAGTCTTTATCTTGTAAAACTATAGCAGCAATTTCCTTTCCAACTCGACTTTTACCATGACTTGATTCAACTCATTTTGTACAAGTAAACATTTGTCGAAGCTCATTCTTAAACTTAAGTAAACATTGGATGCTTAAAAAATGGGTAGCAAACCTTGTTATGTCAGGACGGCATAAATCATTTCCATTAGTAAATTCTTTCTGCGTCAAAGATAAAACACATGCATGATTATATATAAACTTTTTTATATTTCTTCACTTTTAATGGTTTCATCAATCATCGGAAAATATCTTGGATCACAAATATTTTCTAACATTAAATTAATGCAATGGGCAGCACAAGGAGACCAAAAAAAGGTGTCATACCTTTGGCTGATAATGGTATGATTTAGCACCATTAAATGCTACATTAACATCAAACCACCATGTTGCTATGGCCTTTTTTGCATTATGTTCCCTCTCTTTAGAAGTCATTGCACTTTTAATGCTAGGTTGTGAACCTGGGGTAGTTCGTGGAGGAAATGAAATCATCTTTTTTTCTAGATGCACTTGTCATTGTCAATGTTTTTTTTTTTTTTTGTGAACTCATATCACTTAAATGAGAATTATCATTATCACCCTCTTCAACTTCATCATTGAAAAATGATTGAGAATTTTCAATATCAGTTCCAAGTCTCTTTCTTTTATCTTTTTCCATTGTCAAGTCATTTATCAATTGCTTCATTTGTCATTTAACATCTGCAGGGACCTTTTTACAAGCTTCAACTTGACCTTTAATATCAGCAAGGTGATACTTCAAACGTGTAATACCACCACCATTGATTTGTTTGTTTTAATAAACACATATACATGCGTTCTTTGCACCAACAATCACCTGTCCATGAGCCCATGTTGGATCATCTGATCTTGCTGGAGCTTAAGCTATGGAAGTCCCATCATTAGATGAGTTTTCAGCCATGTAATTTAATATGAACAAAAGAAATTCCAAAATTTTCAATATTAAATGAAAAAGAAATCCTGAAATGCAATATCACGGGGTGTTTGGATCCATAGAAAGTAAAGATAACAAACCCACAATTCGAAGATAAATATGTGAAAAATCAACAGTCCAACGTCAAAAAAATCAACTTGTGATTCTATATATGTGAAAAATATCACCATTCTATATATGGATAATTTTGTATGCTTGACAGCGTCTCTCGGTAGCTTTTCATGAAGATAAATAGCATTGCAATACCAGCCAATTCCCAGTCTTCAACTTTTGTGACAGAAAATAGCATCATAATTCGAAGTTCAATCCAATATTTCAATCCTGTATTCAAATCAAATCTTAGACAAACAGAACAAACCCACATCACCATATTATTAAACATGCAATCAAAAACCCATCAAGCTAAAACACGGAGTGTTTGGATCAGAAAACCCATCAAGCTAAAACACAAAAAATTCATTGAAAAACATGAATTCAATAAAACCAGAGAGAAAAAGAGAGAGCTGAACTACTGAGATGAACAAGGAGAAAGAGAGAGAGAGAGAGAGAGAGAGAGAGAGAGAGAGAGAGAGAGAGAGAGCTGAATATAGATTATAAAGAACTTATAACGGGGACGGGGGTGTTTGGAACTTTGGATCAACATAAAGTAAAGAGAAAATCACAAGAAAAGGTACTGACCCGAGGAGTGTGGAATTTGAGATTGAGTTGCTGAGGTGAGGACTGAGGACTGAGGAAGAGGAGTCTGACTCTGAGGACACTACAAAAAAAGGGGGCGTTTTGCAACGGCTTGATCCGTTGCAAATTACAAAGAAATCCGTTGCAAATATTAATTTGCAACGGCATTTGCAACGGACACAATCCGTTGGAACCACGTCGATGCAAATTTCGTTTGCAACGGATTACCCGTTGCAAAATAATTTGCAACGGCTAATCCGTTGCAAAGTCTCCCGTTGCAAACACACATTTTGCAACGGCTAGTCCGTTGCCGTTGCAACGGATGGTCCGTTGCCGTTGCAACGGCTGGTCCGTTGCCGTTGCAACGCGAACTCCGTTGCTGTTGCAACGCGAACTCCGTTGCTGTTGCAACGGGTTGACCGTTGCTAGTGCAACGGGTTAACCGTTGCTAGTGCAACGGGAGGCCGTTGCAAATGCAACGGGAGTGCCGTTGCAAGTGCAACGCGAGTGCCGTTGCAATTGCAACGGCTGGACCGTTGCAATTGCAACAGACAGACCGTTGCAATAGCAACGGGATTGCCGTTGCAATTGCAACGGACAGAATATTATTTAAATATTTATATTTTTAAAATCTATTTTTAATATATTTTAATTTTAATTAATTACAACTAAATCTTTTAAAAGCACTAGCAAATATTTAAATATTATTAGTATTGAAAATAACATAAATATGGTGGAAATAAAATTTAAAAGATTAATTAAAAGTCTTAATACAATACTGATTCGATTACATTTACATGACTAAGTAAATAAACATGAAACTTAAAAATAAATATTTTAAAGTGTTTAAGGCGGAAATGATCTACGATGTTGTTGATGAGAGTAAGATGGACCATTATATGGCATTTGAGGTCGAGGTCGAGGTTGATGTCCTGGTGCCATTGTAGGTGATGGCATCGACGGAGCCACAGGTGATGGCATCGACGGAGCCACAGGTGATGGCATCGACGGAGCCATAGGTATTGGCATACTTAGACCCATATGTCCTACCAAGAGCTTAAGACAATCTTTAATGGAAGACATTTCATTTCTCATTTCATTAATAACTTCACGATTTTCTTGCAATTGCTCTTCATACCGTCTAGTAGTTGTTGTGCTTGGATATGATGAATTTACTGAGTAGGTATGTGAAGAAGAACTCACATCAACTTTAGATTTAGGCATACGGGGTGCACCATATACTCGACCCTTGCTTACTCCCCCTGAAGCCTCACACCAAGCTGCTCCATCAAATGAGGGATGATTGTCCTGATCAGGTCCATATCTTGTAACCATCTCATTTCTATATTTTTCCTGCAAACAGACAAGTCCATGTCAAAATATATTAATTTGAATATGAATGATATTTCATATATATATAAAATAAAATATAAGTACTTACCACCACTATTTTAGACCGGTTATCTACAAATGTGCCGGTCTCATTTGATTTTTGATGCAAAGCAGAAAAGACCTCAACCCAGGGAAGTTCTTTCCCCCCGGCCTGTTCTTGCTACGAACATGAAAAAAAAAGTAAGCAACAAAAATATTAAACAAATTAAATTACAAGTGTTGAACAACAACATTTCGTACCATACTAGCTCGATATGATGCAAATGACACAGAGCTAGCAGAATGGGTACTTATTTTCCCATCTGTTTGCTTCAATCGATTTTGTTTTGATGTTTTGGATCGTTTGCAAAATCTATCGGTAGACCAAACATCGTTGATCATTGTATTCCAATCTTCATTTTGGATCCAAACAGGTCCTTTATCCAGGCAATCGATGATATTTTTGGTACCTATTATTGACATAGCTTTATTTCGAGCTCTTGCCAATTGTTGGTTCAAGCAAGTTCGAGATCTATCTTCCCATATTTTACGAACAATTGCTTCATCTTCTTCGGGGAAGGCATATTTTTTCTATCAAATACATATGACAATTAATAAATGTTAACATAAACACACAGATCTCAAACAACCTCATCATTTAACAAAAAACTAGTATCTCGTGCCAATCATTTGCAAAACATCTAGTTATATCAAGTTGGATCAAAATTCCACTTATGCAAGGAAGCATAAACTACATTGGAGCTCCATGCTAAAATAATACATTATAATCGATCAAGTGTGCTTGAAAACAGGAAAGTCAAAACACATATTTAGATCAGAACCAAAACCAAAGGAAGAAACTGCTCAACACCATCTACACCTAGCATTTACTAAGCCTACCTCATAGCATCCCCAGAACAGCAAAAATCCATTAAGTGATCACTCAATCATTCAATCAGCTAAACCATCCCCACAATCCAGTGGAGAACACATCCCGAGCCATATATCAACATTATAGCTCCATAATCGACACAGATACAAATTCATTATTCTTATTAATCATAAAGAAAACTACTCCCTCAAGAAAACAAAGTATCCATCAGCCAACTTCACCTAAAAATCATGATACTTTTAGGGAAACAATTCCAAATCAAGAAGAAAACCAGACCCAAATCATAAATACATATAAATTATCTGTATGTAAGCTAATTCCAACTATAATACAAAACCAAACTGGTCAAAAACACATCAACAAAACATCTAACCAATCAATCCATCATTCAAAAAGCTTCAAACTTTCCCTTCATTTTCCAAACTACTAAACAAACAAGGCAAAGCAATTCTCAATAATCATTCAACTACTGTTAAACATGATTGCCAAATCTCCCTCAAAAATAGTTAACAGAAAAACATACCTTGAACTCCTTAAACAGTTCATCTTTACACATGGCATCAACTTTATCCCAAGAGTGCCATGGCCCCTTGAAATTAGTTCTCAAAATTATTCCGATTTCTCGGCCACATGAAGCGTTATTGAACCTGAAAAATTAAAGCAACAAACGTTCATGGAACAATAATGACACAAATGATAAATATGTAATAAAAATATTATACTTACTCGGATGTTCCATACAAACTCAGTTCTTTTTTTCCCGACACTGGATCGATTGCCGTGTCAAAACTCTTCCGTTTAATGCTTACACTGGTTCGAGAACAGCTTGAACCATGGATTGAATGGAGGCAATTCGGATCATCTGAACATCGCATGTTACTACCTTCTCTTGACTCATCGAATTCTCTCTCATCACTACCATCTTCATCAACTTCATCTCCAACTCCTCCCGCATAACCTTGATGAACATTAAATTCTCTGAACATGTTTGTATCATCTCGCGGGACACCTTGTGTTGCTAACAAATCTTGAAACCCGAAAGCTTCATGTGCATTTAACCTCACATGATCCTCTTGATGAGGAAATGTACTTGCAACTCTGTGTGTATAATAATCATGTAGTTGATCAGGCTCGGGTTGGTGAGAAGATGATGCGTTCTTATCCACGGTAGATGGAGTTCTATTCGCTCTGGATGCGGACCTATCACTTCTGGAATATTGTAATATAGATGCTTGTTTAGACATCCTACAACAATTGGATTAATATAAATTATACTTCATGTATTAATTTAGATTATTCATGTATAAAACTGTGTTGAGTGTATATATATATATATATATATATATATATCACGGGATTAATGCTTCAATATGCAATTAAATTTCATATAGATTGAAGAATTAAGTGAATAAATCCTTAAAGATAACTATGGTTATGAAAAATACACGAGTGTAGGAATTTTTAAGATTTCTTTGTTATTAAAGGGAAATTTTTGGATTTAATGAGAAATGGAAAGGAATTTAAATGACAATGGTGTTTCCAGTTAGAACAAGAAAGATTGATGATTTAGGAAAACAACAAGGGATAACACTATGAGCACGGCCCCGAGCAAGTTTTAAATAACTTGATATAATCCAAAAATAAAAGAAATTGCACTAAAATTCATGAAGTAAATATTACACTAAAAGTTAATAAATGAATAAAAAATAAAAACAACAACAACAACAATATATGAAATATATGATTGGTCCCCCATCAATCGACGAATTAGGTTTGATTGTTGATCTAGTCGACCGTTTAATGGAATGAGCAGTTAAAATAACAAATATTTTAACAAATTAAACAAAGACCAATAAAAAAAATCACCAAAAACAGGACACAAACAAGTTCATCATATCACTAGTTAGCAACAAGCAAAAGTTTAATCAAAATCTCCTGGAATCAGGCGTGCCTTTCTTCAATTTTTTACAGAGCTTGAATTCCAAACCAGAGGGGAACGATCCAGTATGAAGACGTTAAGACTATAGAGCATCGAGTAGATAGTGATAAAAATATTATTAGTGTATAAACTGCCCATCAAGGGAAGCTCCTGCCAAAATTGGTTTAAAGGTACAATTCACAATAAAACAATTTGCCTACACAAGATCAGTGGTGCTCTTAAAAGATAATCCTACTTCTGCTACTGTATCATCTGAGTTTCAAATTGCTGGTATACGTATACCTTAGCAGAAATTTGAATTGTGAAATGGTGACCGTACCTTCGTTGTGGTGGTGATGGGCCTGCTGGGTGGCTGAAGCTCGTCGCCGGCGAGGTGGTGTTCCAAAGGTGCACGGTGGCGTTGCAGCTGGGTTTCTTGTGCAGCGGGGAGGATTCCGACGAGGTGGTGTTCGGTGGTTGATGGCTGATTTTGCTGATGAACCGAGAGGGATCGAGAGAGAGATCTTCTGGTTTTAGGCCGGGATTGATTGAAAAAAAATGCTACAATTTTCGGGAAGAAGAGATTGAGCTGGTGATTCATGGGCTTGTGGGTGATGAAGTAATTAAGAGCTAAAGAAATAAAGAGAAAGAGAAAACCAAAGAAGGCATTTGTAATATCTGAAACATAGTGTTTTTGTTAAGGAGGAGAGGAGTGGAAAGGTGAGGAGGGAAATGGGTGAGGAAAAGTGAAGGCCTTAGGGTGTGGAGGGAGAGGAGAGGTATCATGGAGGTGGAAGATGAGACGGGGAGAGTGAGATTGCGTGAGACTTGAAAAATGGAGGTGGAAGATGAGACGGGGAGAGTAGTGTTTCCAGACTTGAAAAATCCAACCTTTTCATTTAGCCCGCCCATCCCATGTCTAGAGCGGGAGCTTTCTTTTCTTTTTTAGACGGGGAATTTTATCAGTGGACAAGAAACAATTATTAATACATAAGTATTAATCGGTGAATTATTTACCATATTTTTTTTAACAGTTATTAACAAAAAAATTAATTTCAAGTTAAATAATTTTTTTAGCTAATAATTTTTATTTTATAATTTTTTTGTTTGTTCTTTTGTTAAAGTTTTAAGATTTTTTTAGTCTTTGATTTAATTTTTTTTCTCATTATTAACGCAATACTAACAATAATATTAATAATAATTTTAGGCTTTTCTTCGTGCTTACTCTTTTGTTAATGTTGTTGAGTTTATATCAATTATTATTATTAATTATAATAAAATTCATTTTTTAATAATATTTAAATTCAGTTTTTTAATTTAAATATAAATAAAAAATAATAATTTTATTTACTAATTTATATTATTTTTCCATTACAACATTTGCTTAAATTGCAACAGATTTTCTGTTGCAAATTAAATTTGCAACGGTATATCCGTTGCAACCCATGTGTATTTTTTTTTTACTTTCTGAATTTGTTTAGCACCCTTTTCTTGTACTGTAATTACTGGAACTTCATTCACTCTTCCACCTTCAAAATTGCATACAAATAAAAAAATCAGAAACCCTAGGCCTCTGAAATTAACAGAACGACAAATCATTTTGGTGTGCAAGAAACAGAAAATCAAAGGAATGTAGGGTTTGGGTGGGTGGGGGGTTTTATATTAATTATTATTATTAATCATACCTTAGCAGAAAAATAATAATTTTATTTATTAATTTATATTATCAGGAATGTAGGAATGTAATGGAATGTATTTTAATTAATTATGTTTGAACTTATTGGTTATTTATTAATGTGTTCATTTTATTTTCTTAAGTTTTTCTAGCACTCAAAGACAATAAGTAACATTAATTAACTTCAAATAAAACAACCATAAAAAAAAAACATACAAATTACTTTAAAAACATACAATAAGTAGCTTAAATTTCAAATTTCAAATATTGCGGATCTTTTAATTATATTTAAATTTAATTTTTTAATTTAAACATGATTAAAAAAATAATTTTATTGTTGGAAGGTTTTTCAAAAGCAATTATTTAATTGTATAATTTACTCATATTAATTGCATAATTACACTAAATTCAAAATAATTGCATTATATTTGAAATAACATAAAAAATAGCTCTTCAAAATATCTTTTACCATTGGAACACATATCAATAAAAAAATCAAATATACATTATTCAAAGAGCCATTTTCAAGATTTGAATCTTCAAAATGGATCTTGCCATTGAACTTGCTCTTACAAAGAGGTTGAGCCAGATTCGGAGTAGTTGAAGGAGGTGAAGTTGGGTTAGAGAGTTCGGATTGGGTCGGATTATCCATAATTAAAGGTTTGGAAATGAAAATGACAACATGTTTTTGTGGCTGGTCCTCATGGGATTTAAGTTAGATATATTGCTTAGAACCTGACAGAGCACGCACACGTGCATGCGCTGGTGATGAATTATTTGATTTTATGCTTCAAAATTGTTTCTTGCATTTTTTTTAGTAATTTTTTGATGTTTTATATTATAATATATAAAAAAAATTTGAGGTTTTTTTATATTTTTATAGTAAAATAACTATTCTATCCTGATATAAGATAAAAACTAAGAGTTAACAGAGGAGGTGTCAAAGTGATTTCACATACTATTGCACGGTAAAATAACTCTTTTACCCATGATAAGACAAAATTGAAGAGTTGAATGTAGGGGTGCTATGTTAATTTATCATTTTTTATTATTCTTTTCTGCGAATACTATGTACGCATCTGACACCCCCGCCGACAATATTCGACCTGACGCACACCTTATTTTTGTCTATATTTATATATGTGTGCTCTTAGTTTTGATTTTTAATTTTTAATTTTTATTATTTTCTTATTTGTTAAGGTGGTAACTTTTTGAAAAATTTTGTTCTTAGATTTTAGTTTGTGTTTATGATCATTTGAAAATTGATATTTCTTATATTTTTCTCTTTGTTCTTTCTTTTAGTTTTTTTTTTATTTTCAAGTCAAATAATTTTTTTCCAGCTAATTTTTTTTTTTCATTGATTTTGTTTGCTCTTTTGTTATAGTTTTTAGGCTTTTTTATTCTTTGATTTAATTTTGTTTTTTTTTTCATTATTGATGCAATAATAATAATAATAATAATAGTTTTAGTTTTAATTACTTTTCATTTGCAACGGATTCGTCGTTGCAAATTTAATTTGCAACGACATATTTTGCAACGGCAAATCCGTTGCAAAATCCGTTGCAAAACCGTCCGTTGCAAATGACATTTGCAACGGCTAATCCGTTGCAAACCATGTTTTTTTTTTTTTGTTTCTGGAATTGGTTTAGCAACGGATTAGCCGTTGCAAATGAAATTTGCAACGGACGATTTTGCAACGGATTATCCGTTGCAAATACTGTTGCAAAATCTTCTGTTGCAAATGAATGTTGCAACGGCTAATCCGTTGCAAACCATGTTTTTTTTTTTTTGTTTCTGGAATTGGTTTAGCAACGGATTAGCCGTTGCAAATTTCATTTGCAACAGAAGATTTTGCAACAGTATTTGCAACGGATAATCCGTTGCAAAATCGTCCGTTGCAAATTTCATTTGCAACGGCTAATCCGTTGCTAAACCAATTAATTTTCATTTGCAACGGATTAGCCGTTGCAAATGTCATTTGCAACGGACGATTTTGCAACGGATTATCCGTTGCAAAATCCGTTGCAAAATCGTCTGTTGCAAATTAAATTTGCAACGGCTAATCCGTTGCAAACCATGTTTTTTTTTTTTTCTTTCTGGAATTGGTTTAGCAACGGATTTGCCGTTGCAAATGTAATTTGCAACGGATAACTTTGCAACGGATTGTTGTCGTTGCAAAAATCCGTTGCAAACACACCCCTTTTCTAGTAGTGGGAGCTGAGGACTAACTAAGAGGATTCTGAGCTTGGTAATATTGATCGATTGAGTTGAGAGAGAGGGTTGAGGAAGAGAAGAGTTAGGGTTTTTTATTTTGATTTGAGAAATTGGGGAAAATAGGGTGCCTGACTGTTAAGCCGTAAGAATTAACTTTATTGAGTTAATTCTTTTTTTTTAAGACTGAAATGGAACGCCTGGCGTGATTCCGGGTATTTCTGCCGGTATTTTCAGTACAGACCGGTATTTAAAACAAGACAAAAATAACATCGTTTTATCTCTTTTTTTTTACTGGTATAAAATGTTTCGGCCGTTTCAGCCGAAACAGAACGGCATTCACAACCCTGGCCATGCATGCATAGCTTGGACTAAACGGGACAAAGCGAAAGAAAATCTCGGAATATGTTTTACCTAAGCATGCATATATGGACACTGCTTGGATTCCTTTTACATTTGTTTTATGCTTCTTCTTCTTCTTTTTCTTTACATAAAAGTTTGATAAATCGTGAGCTATTGGGATGGCATGAGCGAGCAAGACATCGACCATCGTTTCAGATCATTTTTCGTTTGTGCATCATTAAAAAGATTCATCTTCTTGTTAAATAAATTTAAAGATGCTTTTCGATTCGAATTTTGAAAATAAGGGGATACAGTGCTATGGGATTATAGCTAGGCCTTGATGTCTGCTGGTGTCACTGTGAGTACCAAAAATTAATTCGTGTTCACAAAAAAATAACTGGTTACAACTATTGCGCATACCAACTATTGAGATCTTGAATCTCTTAATTTCCTCCAACATTTGTTCGGATCAAGAGTTTGTTGATGACCAAGACATTGTTGCACAATTGGCGAAACACTGCGTTTCTCAAAGACAGCAACATTTGCTCTCCTGGAATGTTTTTCTTGAACCCATTCTCGCATGATTCTACGTCAGCAATTGCTGTTCTCACCCAAGCACGCACATCATTAGTAGCATTGGCTAGCAATGCAGGCAATGAGTCATCAAGTTGCTGAATGGCATCCATGTATTGGTCTGAGCAATCTTCCAGGGCTTGCTCTGTGACAGGGTTCAAAGTTTTGTTACTAAGCAATGTTGTCTTGATGTACGAGAATGTGCTTGTTGCGTTTGATGATGCAAGGTTTAACGCAATTATGCCAAGCTGTTGCAAATTGGCTTTTTTGCTATCAGGGTTAGATTCGAGGCTTGCAACACAATTAACCTTGTTATGGGTTTCTGCACACACTTGCTGGATTAGGTTGGTGCTTCCATTGGCAATTGATAGGTGGAACGAGAAGGTGAGGCTGAGAGTTGCTGAAAATAACAAGAAACTTGTAACGGGCTTCATTTTTAATTTGCCTGTAATTCTATTGAAGGTGATAGGCTGTTCGTGGGTTTTAAATAAAGAAGAGTGAAGGCTGGTTATTCAAAAATAGTTTCTTGGACAGCAAGTATTCTGTAAGATTTTGTTTAATTATATCTGTCAAAAGAGTCAAGGAGACCAGCAATGGAAGAGCCAAATGCGCTTGACCATTGAATAAAGCTGTTCTTCAGGAATTACATAATTCTGATGCGTTAACTTGCGCGGATGCATAGGAGAGTGCAAAATTAGTCATTAAAACCTGCCCTCCTAGTTGAGCTCCAAAATATTGCTGGAAAATTAGAAAATGATTTTATTTTTGTAGAAAACTACCAAAACGAAAGGTTTCATAGGAGAAATTACGCTACAAAGGATACATATGTACTCAATTCTCAATTAACCCACTATCGGTGAATGATATTGAAAAAGAATATATTAAATAAAAAGACACTATAAAACAACTCAAGTCTACGCAGGTTGACTCAAAAAACTAGTGACTTAAGTTATGAAATTGGAATAGCCTCGTAGAAAGTAAACATACAAATTATGAAGTCTAATTCATAATAAATTCATTATTAAAAAATAAAATTGTAAAAAAAACTAATTTAAAAAAACTTGAGTCAACAAAGTTAACTCACCGGACTTATGACACAAGTTAAAAGACTGGGATAACCACATAGAAAGAAACACAAAATAAATGATGAAACCTAATTTTTAATGAATTAAATGATAAAGAATGAAATTAGAAAAATAAAAACATAGATTGAAAGAAAAAACTATTACAATGAATAGTATTTTGTGAAGCCAAGTAAAGTAAAAGCATCACCTCTTTTAGTTTTTTATAATTTTTTATTTAATCAAACAATTATTCATATCAATAAAAGTAAAAAAAAAATCCACAAAGGAAAGCTAACTAAATCAAACTATAAAGCTTAACAATAAAATAACTCAATATTTAATGATAAAACTGAAAAACAAATTAGAAACAAAAATCTAGGTCAATCATCTTAACCCTCTAACCCCGTAATTATGGGCACATCATGAGGATAACCCTATAGAAAGGAAAACAACAAGAAAAACAAAAACAAAACTCTAAAATGATGAAACTGAAAAATATTTGAAAAAAAGACCTAAAAATACTAAACTAAACTTTTGTTAATCTTAAAACTCATGATTATGATCATGAGCCAGGAACTAAGGGAAACCCTAAAAAACAAAACTAAGTAAAATTTTCATTAAAAAAAATGTTGAGGTATGAAACTAAAAGAAATAAAAATAAAAATAACAAAAACAAATTGAGTCATCTAGTCTAAGTGTGTTAACATTGTGACCGTTGGAATAGGAAGATTCACCTAACCCTATAGAAAAGAAAGTGAAAAAAGAATAAGCACAACGACACTCTCTATAGAAAATACTGAATGATAAAATTGAAAAAATTAAATTAAAAAGGTAAAAAAGACCAAAGTCAACTAGTGTTAATCTTGAAAACTCATGATCGTGGTCATAAGGCTGAAATTGAATGGGAGTAAGGCAAACCTAAAAAAATAATGATACAAAATTCTCAGTAAAGATAAATGTAAGGTATGAAACTAGAAAAAGAATTCAAGTCAACACGGGTTAACACATTAACCTTGTGATAATGGGCATAAGATTGGATAATCCTATAAAAAGAATTGTGAAAACAAAACACGAAGACAATTTCTATAAAAATCAAATATTAAAATGATGAGATTGAAAAAAAATCAAATTTATAAAATGTTCTAAAAATAATAAGGTCAACACGTGTTAACCTTTGGAATTTCTAGCCTAATGAAAAAAATGTCAAATGCTGAATTTTTTTTTCAAAAAAGCAATAAAATAAATATACAAAACAGATTAAACATCATTAAAAATAATGGGGGAATTCAACAAGAAAAAAAATTAAATTAAATTAAATTATAAGGGTTGAAATCAAAACAAAATTTAATTAGCCCAAGGATTTAAAAATATCAAAAGAATAAGAACCTAGGTGAGCAGGATCAAGTTTTTTTTACCTTTATAAATTGTATTTTTAATTTAATATTTATCCTTCAACATTATATTTCTATACATTGAGCTTCACCTTTTCCTTTTTATTTTTCTTTCTTTGGAGTAATCAAGTTTACATTTGATTTGTTAAAAAATGGAATTCAAACTTTTTTTGTGATTTTTTCTTTGACATTATCCCAATTCTCGAGTTAACCTGGTTTAACTTCTTTTTTTTTCTAATTTTTCCGTTCATGATTGAGTTGTTTCATAATCCGAGCTGGCTTATATTGAGTTTATTTAACCTTGTTTTGTTATTTTTTGTTTGTTTCTTTATTGTTATTGTATATATTAATCGTATTATTTAATTACCAATTAAACCAATGACTCGAGTCTAAAAAAAATTAATAGTTGTTTTACATTGAAAATGTTTTTGTCCATACCACGGTGAAGTGCAAGCTACAAATCTAGTTTATTAATAATGTTGGGTGCTTAAAATCTTCCATTTATGATAGATTGTTTATGAACATTATTTTTTTAAAAAAAAAAAAGTAATCTTGGCAGGGGTAATTTAGAGATCTAAAAAAAACCGAAAAAATCTTGTCACCAATGCCATGAAGGATTTTGGCTGATCTATTTCTTTTTATATGTTTTATTTTTTGATTTTTTTGTTTAAGTGAAGTCTCACACGTGTGTCGTCATGACGATCATCCTGCAAGATCGGGATAGTTGGGAATGTTGTGTTATATATAATTTTTATTTTATTTTCTGCCAATATTTTTTTTATTTGTTTGGGTTTTCTTTATTTTTGAAAAATGTTTTTTTTGTTTATATGGGACCCTTAAACGGATATCAACATAATGTACACAAGCTGGCCAAAAAAAATGATTGATGGAAAAATTCGATATTAAATATGGAAAGGATATGAGTGTTTAAACGGGTTTTTTTTTTGGTCATATAACTTTGTTTTCAATGGCTTGAATCTGCATGGCATGGACTGGTTATTAAGATTTCTATATATTACAAAATTCGATATTAAATATGGAAAGGATATGAGTGTGGGAATATAATGATTGATGGAAAAAACAACCTCCTCTTCAATCCCTAGTGGAACTGAAACGGATTGATCAGGATTTTTATTACCAAATGCAGTGCTCTTGAAGCTAATTCAAACAATAAAGGATGTCGAAACTACAAGACTCACTAAACCTCTTGTTCCTCCTTAAATTTGTTAAATACACGGCAACTATTGCAATATGCCAAGCAAACTGGAATTGAATAATTTATTGAATAGAAATGTTGGCTAGCCTTACAAAGGTAACTGAAAGACCACTAATTCAGCCCACTATCTATGCTAACAGAAAGTGGTAACGTGTACAAGGAAACAAAGAAAAAGTCTTCCTAATTAATAGGAACTTATTTGCAGAAAAAAAGAATAATTCTTATCAAAATTTGTCATTTAAAAGTGGTAACTCAGCAGCGAAGTAACAAAATTTTCACCGAACCTACTGCAATGCTCTTTTTACTCTCTTAAAAGCGGTTCCTTAATGTCATCCCATGTATCCAAACGACCCCGAGCTTTCTCCACCTGGAAAACCAATGTTTAGATTCTACAATTTATGATAAAAATGTGTACAGTAATGTCCAAATAATATTTTACATGCAGAATAGATTTACCTCTTTTCCCCAGTCTGTTCGGAATGTAGCCCATAACAAGACTAGAGTCTGCACAGCTGTGCCACCTAACATTCCGGTCCATATCCCCTGTACAAAAGTAGAGACGAGCTAGTGGTCTTGTTTCACAAATATACAAGATGGTGGGTGATGTGATCACGCACTAGCTAGGGCTCACATGTACCTTAGCACCCATGTCGCACGTAAAACCAAGAATGCAACCCAGCGGGATACCAATGATGTAGTAACACGCAACATTAACATAAGCAACAAATGCTTGCCACCCGCATCCAACAGCCACTCCTTCAAGAAATCAATTTAGAGAAATCAGTCTAACCGTTGGTCTCTATGGTCTTCAAAGAAGGTTAGTTGGGTGATATGGCCCTTGAAACGACAAGCGATGAAAGAAAGCAAATAGTAAGAGGGGCCGACCGCAAGACAACTGCAGATGATGTCCAGGCTTTAAGTATACTTTGGTTAAAGGAGTAGATGATGTCTTTGTGTCTCTGAAGTAAAATAAAATAAAATCACCACATGGACCTTACCAGATAAAACAGGCTGGACTCCACCTAGCACGATGGAGGCTGCGAGGAAAGGAGATAGCTCGGAAACAGCATCGGCAACTACTATACCGCTAGTGAAGGCATAGCTTATGACATGCCGCAATGAGAGCACAATAACAGCCAGGATCACGGACAGCAGCAGCGAGCTTAAATTAACTACTATGACAGAAAACGATGTTGCTCTGGGATGTCCAGCACCCAGCTCATTGCTTACTCTCACGCTGTGAAAATATATTTGTCATTATTTATGTTCGCAACAGATCGAGCTAACTCGAGACATAGGCTTTCATTTCTTAGAAGAACTGCTGGTATAATTACAACAACAAAGTCTCGATTACAAACAACAACTGACCTTGCAGCCGCTTGGAATCCGACAGAGACCATAAAACACCATCCATTTATAGTCATGCTGCATTCATACGTACATAAAGCGTTACAGTCATGAATACACGTACAATCATAGTATATTTCTCGTACTTAATTTAAACAAACATGTGATACTATCGTTCATGGATGCTTTCTCCGATCCAAAGGTGCTCCATAAAGTATTCAAAAAGGTACTGGCTCTGTATTTTATTAAATAAAATAAAATTCCAATCGAACCTCTTTCCTTTCATTGACCCCGTATATTATATACGAATTAAAACAGATCACAAATGGTAATGATTTGATTTGATAAGATCTTCTAATAGCTGTGTTTTCCAATAATAGCTATGTTGATTTAGCTTTTATTTTATTGAAGCTTTTCACAGTTCTCATTTTTTTAATGACACTATTTTCATAATACTACAAAAAATAAAAATAAAAAATTGAGCTGTGCTTACCAGATGGACAGGGCGTCCAGAGAAACTTCAGCATTTTTTAGCAACCCTGCAATCAATACTAATATCTGATAGTACCAAAACTCAAGGCACAGCATCACACCTGATGCCAGAGACAGCTTGAAGAAATCCCATAACCCAGAGAAGGCCTGTATACTGAATCCCTTCCACGTGTGCTTGAACTTCTTACTTACTAGAATGTACACAAACTGGGCTACCACTATAACCCACCATGAAAAACTCGTTACCAGCCCTGCACCCAGCAAACCCCCTCCTAGCTTGAAAATTACAACCCAGCAGAGGATCAGATGAAGCACAAGAGCGGCAGCTGATATGCATGTGCTAGGGAGAATTACACTCTGAGCCTGCAAGAATTTCTGTATAGGGAAATTGCAAGCGTAAGCAAAGATTTGAGGAATTAGTCCATACACAAAAAGTGCAGCTGCAGATGAAATGGCAGGAGATTCGTGCAGTCCAATTAAGATAGGCTTGCAAAAGATATAGACAAACATAAGTACAAGCCCGGCTAGAGTGAGGAGAATTGTCGATCTTTGCACATATACGCCTAGCATTTCATACTTGTTTGCTCCATAGGCTTGCCCACACAGTGTCTCCACTGCACTTCCCATTCCCAACTGCATGCAAAAAAAATTAAAAATAAACACATCTCAATTGACTCGTGGATTGAAATAGATTTTTGTTCCATTAGCGATCGATACATTTAGAAAATCCTGACAAGAACATGTAATCAACGCATTTTCAGAGTGGATCGGTTGAGACTATACCATAACTCCAAAGACAAGACCTTGGATGCCATTATTGCCGAGAGAGGCACCAGCAAGTTCCAGATTTCCAAGATGACCACAGAAAATTTGAGTGGATATGGAAACAAAAAAATTGAGCAAGTAAACCACGATTGCTGGCGCTGCTAGACGAAAGAGGGTTTTCAGTTCAACCCAGGTGGCTCTTTGGATTCGCTGAGAGCGGGATAATTCCATGTTACATAATATATCTTCAAGTTCAGAACTCACTGTCTCCACGGAGAATGACCTTCTGGCATGCAATATTGGCTGATAAGACTCATTTTCAGCACAAACAATTCTGTTGTCGTCGCTGGAGGTGGCCATGATATTTGGTCTTCGACACTTTCCCTCCCCCTATGTGTGAGCTAATTTAGTGGAGTTATTTATAAGGTAAAATCATGGTCTTACAGAGAAATATTTGTCTTGGAAAATCAAAATTATTAAGCGAATAATTATTTTTATATCTGTGCCAACTACCATTCCAACCCATAATCCCTATAAAAAGTAGAGAAATATTTCGTGGTGGTTATTCTTGTCTCACAATAGCAAATTGAAAATATTCACATTGACAATCTTCATGAATGGACGACAAGGATATATATATCTATATGTATGTATGTATGTATGTGATGCATTATGATTCATAAATACGTATATACGTACCTTAGTACCCATGTTACATGTAAGAGGAAGAACGCAACCCAAATGCGATACCAATGAAGTGTTATCTAACAGCAAGTCTATGTGATCTTCAATGAAAGGTGGTTGAGGTATCACTCAAAGTACGTCTAGCTTAGCTAAAAAATAGAGTTGTTGAATTCTACGACTATATTATAATAGAAAAAAAATATATTTATTTTAAAGTTTCTATTTCAATAATATCTTAAAAATATAGCATATCAACTATTTATTTAGAGATAAAAACTGACATGATCAAATAATTAAATTTAAAACTAACTAGAAAAATAATTAAAACATTAAATATAACATCTTTCGAACCTAATACGAGGGAGTTAACTACAACCTCGTCTAACAACTAGTTTATAGAATCTCCTCTAAAACAATCACTCTCTCTTTGCATTCTTTTGAAAGGTTTTACCACTCGCAAGCTTGTCTCTTTTTCAAAGCTTAGAGAAACATCTTTTAGGTTCTCGTTTGTGGATGTGCGGTGTCGAGAGTCCATGTAGTTGCCATCTAGTTATTTAGTTCGGGTCGCTAGAAAAATTTGAGTGTATTGATTTTATCAGATATTTAAAGGGTAAAAATCTATCGTGGATAAAAAAATATTAACACCTACAAGTGCACCCAACCTAAGATGAACTACATTATATGATTTGACATAGTTAAAAGGTTTTGATAGGTAAAATTTATTTATATGAATAAATCTTAATTTTAAAATTCATTGTAGACTTATGTGCCCCAATAAAATTTTATAAAAAGGATCCATGTAGGTGCCCTAACAAGGTTCACCTATCTTAAAAAGCATATGAGTATTTTGTGACTCATGCATCGTGGTGGAAAATACTATTAATTAAATTTGATAAATATTCATAATTATTCTAAGGATTTTTTGGTCAATTTCTAATATTTAAATAAAAGCCTATGTACAACATTAATGCCAAAATATTAATCATTTATTCTTATGAATTCAAAAAAAATTATTAAAATTTTATCCAAATTTCTCATGAATTTAGTAAAATGGTTAATAAATCCCAAAATTTATACAAAAATGTAATTTGGATTTTTTTGTATGGAAATTATTAAGAGATGATCTTGTTGTATTTTTGAGAGACTTGATTCTATACAATCGAAACATTATTTTTGTTTTAATTAAAAAAAATTATCATTTATTTAACACAAAGTAAAAATATAAATAAAAAATGAACACACACACACACTTTCTCTTTTTACTTATTTCCTTAGGCATTAAAAAATTACACATGTTTACAAAACACCAGAAATTCAAACACATCGCTGTTCAAACTTGAAGCTATACATGACACCACTCTTCATCGTAAAGCCAGAGACAGGAACCAAAAACAAATCGCATTTCATTTTTTATTGGATGGGGGGGGAGATAATAAATGGCAACAGCTGCTGATATTGTTCAAGATGCTGTGGCATGAAAACAACAGAAGTAATGGCATGAACTCCTTGTTGTCACAATGGAGGAGGAGGAGGAGGCATCATTGTGGTCAGGAATCTTCTAGAATTGACGAAAGCTGATGTTCCCACACCAGCTTTTAGCTAATGAAACGACACTTTAATTCATTTAATCCTTCAAAAGAGGCTTCTCGATGTTGTCCCAAATATTCAAACGCTTCGTTGCTTTCTCAACCTGGAAAATCCCAAACTCAGCATCCACATGTAATTCTCACCCAACATTCAAAACTGTTCTGTAAAATTATTTATCTCCCAGACAATGATCATACACACAGATTTTCATTGAGGAGGGGGGGGGGGGGGGGGAATCATTGTTGCCCTTTTCAGATATTGTTCATTAGAACAGAACATGTTTTATTTTCATTTCAATATTTTATTTATTAGAAAATAAAATTTGCTATTTATTTTTTATGGGGTCATATTTACGATCTTAGAAAACTATATCGGTATTAGGTTGGTGCTTGGTTTTTTGAGCATTTATTTTTTATTATTATATTAGTAAATAAAAATTATCTACAAAAAAACATGAATAAAAAATGAGCCTTTTAAGAGAGGTAACCCATAATAATAAAAAAAGAAAAGGTGAAATTTACCTCTTTATTCCAGTCCGTGCGAAAGGTAACCCATAATAATATGATAGTTTGAATAAGTGTGCCTCCTATCATCCCAGACCATATTCCCTGTTATATAATCATCACAAACATTTATCCTTTCGTCAATTTTCAATTTTGATTTGCATCTCTCTCTCTCTCTTTGAGGAATGGTTTAATGTACCTTAACTCCAAAGTCCAGCTTGAAGCCAAGAACACAGCCCAGCGGGATACCAATGAAATAGTAGCATCCGACATTAACGTACGCAACAAATGCTTGCCAGCCACATCCAACAGCCACACCTTGAATTACGAGTTCAAAACAAAACCATTATGCTTCTTTTTATTGGATTTTCCCACGCAAGGTCATCGACTAACTGCGAACATCTTACCGGATAAAACAGGCTGGACTCCATTCAGTAAAATAGAGATGGCCAAGAAAGGAGAGAGTTCTGCGACGGCATCCGCAATGGTGCTGCCACCAGTGAAGGCGTAGCTCATCACATGGCGAAGTAAGAGCACAGCAATGGCCAGGGCCAGAGCTATAATGAAGGAGCTTAAAGTTACAGCCACCACAGAAAATGATGCTGATTTGGGATGTCCAGCACCTAACTCATTGCTTACTCTCACACTGTGGCATACAAGAATTAACTAAATTTAATGTACGTTTGTGAAAAACAATTATCCTAGCTATATATAAAAATATCAATTTGTATGTCAAATAATGTTAATTCTTTGTCCGGATGATTTAAGAAAACAGTGGCATTGACTCAGAGCATCAAGAGAAATCAATTCTTCTGGATATTGGTCCAAAATCATAACCTCAAAAAGTCTTGATTTGGAATTCTGCTAGTGGGCAAGTAATTATACAGGTGAAGCTAACCTTGCTGCTGCGTTGAAACCAACTGAAATCATGAACACCCATCCAGATATCGTCATGCTGCGTTCAATTAAGAAAGCATAATGTGAATCATGCGCACATAAAGTGACTTAATCAAGGGATTTGATACAAAAGCAGGCCAGATCTTATGATTTTTTAGCTGAAGTTGATAGAAAACTTTCTACACTAGCAAATTAATTACCTTTGGGAGCATAATTATACGTCACGTAGTATATTTTAAAGATTCTTTTTATGGATAAACATTTATATATATTTAAAAACTTTCTCTAGCAAAATATAAGCATTTCATACTTCCATGTCAATCTATTAAGATACAATGATTTTATCCAAAGTGCTTAAAGTTCATGTGCTCTCAGATTAAACATGATATATAGTGCATGGAATGGTAGGTCAAAAATGCATGTTGACCGTTTGCTGTAGGTACACGAAGAAATTAGGCATGTGATGAGGTGGATCAGGATATTACTTGGCCACTTGAAATCGGCCCACGAGACGACAACTTATTAATCGTCGATCGTGGTAGTCATTGTCAACATCGGAGGAGCCAGTGGTGACATTAAAATAATTATTTATTTCTATAGCACATAAAAACTATTAAAAACCATCCAAGAGTATCACTTTAGTATTCATTCCTAAGAAAAGACAGTTAAAAACGTTGGTCATCCGGATTACCAAACAAAACCTCATCACTCTTACCATACTGTCAGAGAGTCCAAGGCAGTCTCAGCATCTTTGAGCAGACCAGCAATCAGAACAAGAATCTGGTAGTACCAGGTCTCGAGGCACAGCATAACAGCTGATGCAATCGACAGCTTGAAGAATTCCCATAAGCCAGAAAAGGCCTGCAAACTAAAACCATTCCATGTGTGCTTGAAATTCCCACTTACGAGAATGTAAACAAACTGTGCCCCCACCAGAACCCACCACGACAGGCTCAGAACCAGCGAGGCGCCAAGCAACCCCCATCCCAGTTTATAGATTGCAATCCAGCTCAATAAAAGGTGCACCACAAGGACACCACCTGATATGTATGCGCTCGGGAAAATTACGCTTTGAGACTGCAAGAACTTTTGTATGGGAAAGTTGGCAGCATAAGCAAATATTTGTGGAATCAGGCCGTACACAAATATTCCAGCCGCCGACGCAATGGTGTCTGATTCACCCAGTAAGATCAAGAGCGGCTTCGAAAATATGTATATCAACGTGAGTGGAATCCCAGTCGCCGTAAGGAGCACTGCTGATCTTTGAAGATATATCCCCAGCATTTCATACTTGTGCGCCCCATATGCTTGGCCACATAGTGTCTCCACCGCACTTCCCATCCCTAGCTGCATGCGCGCCGTGTTTGGCAGATCATCACACTCAAATTAGCTTCAGATTGAGGAAAAGAAAGTAAAAGACAAACACTGCACCGAGGAATATAATTATTCATTATAATTTTCTTTCTTTCTTGAGATTGTTTGGTTACCATAAGGCCGTAGGCAAAAATTTGGATTCCATTGTTGCCGAGTGAGGAAGCAGCAAGCTCGAGATTGCCAAGATGACCACATAAGATTTGGGTTGACATGGAAATCACATTGTTGAGCAAGTAAACCACCACTGCTGGCCCTGCTAGCTGAAACAGTATCTTTAATTCAATGAAGGTGGCTCTTCGGAGTCGCTTAAAGTATGGCAAACTTGTGTCTGATAGTACATCTTCTAGTTCAGAACTGATTACGGGCTCCTGGGATGGTTGCTTGTGTAGCAACATGGGTTGATGAGTCTCGTCATTTCCAGAACTGGAGTCCTCTACTGTGTTTTCAATGCTGTTGGAGGACATGATTTGTGTTTCACTCTCTTTATTTGCTATAGGATCTCGTATGGGTGGCCTCGTATATATACTGAAGGTTTAGCTTCAGATGAGAGTGGAATGTGCTGGTGGATGTAGGATGACCACTAGAAAAAAGCTGTGTTTGTGTGTGTAGGAATTTCATCTAACAAATTCATGAAGATTTTTTAAACAAATATAATAATTCGGAATGTTGCTCAAATGTGATGTGAACATTTGAGGACTGTATACTAACAAAGAAAAAAGTACGGTGAAAAAATAATAATTAGGTATTGTCAAATGAATGTTTAGGTATTGTAACATTTATTTTAAAAAAAATGATTTTAACAATGAATTAAATGATATTTTGATTCAATACTATGATGAAAAATATTTGATCTACTTGGGCTAAATTGGGTTTACATGCAAAACTCGTCCAAATAATCTTGAACAAAAATCTAAAAGTTCAATCCTGAGTTAACTCAATTTTAAATGATGAAATCGACAGAAACAACATCATTTAGTTAAAGAACATGGTGAGCTTGAGCAAAATCATATCTTAAATTATATCTGTGAGAGCTCATGTGTGCGAGACATGATAATTTCAAAGACCAAGTCAACCCGGACCAAACCGAGTTTTGAATGAAACGGATAAGAGTTGAGCTGGTTGAAAATTATATTTAATTCAATGTTTTTTAATAGTAAATAATGCAAATATTTGAGAGTATTCAAAGATGACCGAACCTTGCAGCAGCATCAAATCCAACCTAAATCATGACAATGTACACAAACTGAGCCGCACAAAAACTGCAGCTGCTATATTGACTGGCTCCCAAAGTAGGATCAAGATAGGTTTGGAAAATATATAGATCATCATTGAAGGGATCCCTGTTGCCATGAGGATAATAGTTTCTGTTAGAAATCAAAGTCAATATAATTCAAAACTGAAATTATGCTGAAATAAAAAACATTGAAGAATCCTAAAGAACAACAAGAATGAGCAAAATTCAAGGTGTGAGGTTACTACTATCCCTCTTCTTTATTTATAGTTAAACTTGAAGAGTTACATTCAAATAGAATTTTCTAATTTGATTACAACTTCTTCTTCTGTAAACTAAATAGAAAAATAATTGACTTCTAATGAAACTAGAAACTTGATCAAACAAGGTGATCTTATTTAGGAAACATAATAATTAAAAGCTAGTCTAATTCTAACACTTGTTGTAGACTTGGAATCAGTCTTCAATCTTCAACAGTTTCTACTGCACTTCCCATACCAAGCTCAAGATTTCCAGGCCCGCCCTCACAAAGTCTACTTTAATTACTCCACGAGAAGAGGCTGCCTTTTTTCATCCCATGAACTCAGCCGGTTTTTGGCGCTCTCCACCTGTAAATTTTGACACAAAATGGTAATGTTATTAGTTAGCCCAAAATTAAGGATGAAATGAAATATATAACACAAAACAAAAAAAATCACATTTTTTTTATCTAGGTAGTAGTTAATTTCCTGCAAGGGGCAAGGGGGGTGGTGGTGGTGGTGGCAGCAAAGACAGAGGCTCTTAATTAAGAAAGCATGGTGTTATCTCTTCGATCCATGGATGTCAGACATTGGAAACACTGGGATGTGTATTGGGAAGAATAAAACATGGGGATTTGACATTTGAGAAGATTGTGTCAGTGGCAAGAATGATGAATTAAAGACAGCATTCTAGTGCTGTGGGCCTACAAAAATTACTGTGGCTAAATCATGGAATGGACACGACCAATCTCTTCTACTTGTGAAGATGTCCCAGGACTTGAATTATCCCATGAAATGTCAGCTCAGAATTGGAAGATGGAGTTCCTTAACAAGTTAATCTCTCGAAGTTAAATTCACAGTGAACACTGCAGTTGTTGAACCTGACATGGATTCTAGCTCCTCCTTACGGTGGAGCAAGATGAATTTGTTTAATCACTACGATCCAGAGTGAGTTCTTTATTTTATTTTTCAATCGGTGCTGTATATGAAAGATTAATATAATGAAAACTGAGATTTGGGATTACCTCTTTATTCCAATCTGTTCTCAAAGTAACCCACACCAAAATTATAGTTTGCAAAACTGTCCCACCTAACATGCCTGTCCATATTCCCTGCATATAAAGACATCATATACCTTAAATTATACTTCCAACATTTTGTCTTCTACATCCACCATGTTAGCACTTCAAATACATTACCTTGGCACCAAGGTCAAATGTAAAACCAAGCACCACTCCCACTGGAACACCAATAAGGTAGTAGCATCCTACATTCACATACGCTACAAATGCTTGCCAGCCACATCCAACAGCCACACCTTCAACGCACAAATTTCAGTAATTTTGTAAGCGAAGATCCAATAAACAGGCACTTGGTAAAGATCTTACCGGACAGAACAGGCTGAATGCCATTTAGTATGAGAGTAGCAGCAAGGAATGGAGTGAGGTCCGAGGCAGCTTTAGCGACAACTTCACCTTCCGTGAAGATATAGCTAATGGAGTCTCTAAATATCAGCACAATAATGGCTGCGATTACTGAAATTATAAACGAGCATGAAGTCACCACAAGGACTGAAAATGATGCTGATTTTGGATGTCCTGCTCCCAGCTCATTGCTCACTCTCACACTGTTTCACACCAGGTATAGGTTAGTTTCCTGCAATGCTATGCGACATTAAAATGAAAACGTTTTTCCTTGATCTTTTTCACAACAAAAACTGACCTGGCAGCAGCATTAAATCCAACTGAGATCATGAACACCCATCCTGATATTGTCATGCTGCAAACAGAGAGAAGTAAATCGTGTTAACATTCCAGTCAATCCACGTCCAAGAAGCAATGCCCTCTCTTTTCTTGAAGCAGGCAACCCATTGAAAAGATGAAAGAAACAAGCTTAGTTAATTGCTTCTTACCAAACTGAGAGAGCATCCAATGCAACCTCAGGATTTTTGAGCAACCCTGCAATCAAAACTAAAATCTGATAGTACCAAGTCTCCAAACACAGCATCACTGCTGATGCAGCAGACAGTTTGAAGAAGCTCCATAGCCCACTAAAGGCCTCCAAACTGAAACCCTGCCATGTCTTTCTACACCTATTACTCGTTAAAATGTACACGAACTGACACGCCACAATGATCCACCAAGTAAAACTCAAGACGAGGCCAGCACCCAGCAAGCCCCAGTTCCATTTGAAGATTGCGAGCCAGGAGAGCAAAACATGAACAACAAGGGCACCCAATGATATATATGCACTAGGGGCAATTATGCTTTGGGCTTGCAAAAATTTTTGGATGGGAAAATTAGCAGCATAAGCAAAAATTTGAGGGATAAGCCCATAGACAAAAACGGCAGCTGCCGATGCTATGGTGACTGGTTCCCCTAATAACATCAAGAGAGGTTCGCTAAATATGTAGATCACCATTAGAGGGATAGCAGTTGCCCTGAGGAGAATTGTTGATCTTTGGAGGTATACACCTAGCATCGCATATCTATGTGCCCCATATGCTTGGCCACACAGTGTCTCCACTGCACTTCCCATCCCAAGCTGCAAGAAAAGCAAACATTTTTAACATAACCAGAGGAGAATTCTCCCCTTGATAGAGAGGGTATGAAAAAACTTTAACCCCCACCATTTTTGCTGCCTGAGAAGGGAAAGATTTTTAAGAAGGAAAAAAAACAGAGATAACAGGGGAAGACATAATCTCTGGAGAACAAAGCATAAAATTCTCCTCTTTTTTTCCTTTTCTCCTCGATCCACTTTTTGCCTAAAGGTTTCAAAAAACAAAAATAGAAAGAAAAAAAACACAAGAAAAGCCAATCTTCCAAATCCTGACCTCGCTAATACAAGAAATATGAAAGGAAAGAAAATCAAAAAAAGAAATATCTTCTCCTCTGGTTATCTATCCTGCGTTTCCTTAGCTAACTAATGATTATAATCATCCATATATATATATATATATATATGTATATATATATATATATATATGTATATATATATGAGAAAGAGAGGGAGAGGGGGGTATTACCATAAGGCCATACGCAAACATTTGGATACCAGTGTTACCAAGAGAGACTGCAGCGAGCTCAAGGTTTCCAAGATGACCACAAAAGATCTGAGTAGACATGGAAACAACATTATTGAGCAAGTAAACTATCACAGCTGGAGCTGCAAGGTGGAACAGCAATTTCAGCTCAACCCAAGAAGCTGTACGGATTCTCGTGAAGTATGGTGCTTCTGTATCTTCCAGTATTTGTTCAAGCTCGGTGCTCCTCGTCTCATCATGGAATGAGAGCTTGAAGCTCAATCTCAACGGCTCAGAATTCATGATTTTTCCTTCTCTCCCCCTCTGCTTTAGCTTCTTTGAGCCTCTCAAATAAATGTTTTGTCTTCAAGTACATAACTTTAATCGTATTCTTCCACAGTGTGTATAGAGGAAGACACACATACTTGCACGATTTTTTTTTTTAATGATCGGGTGTCCGGGCAGTTTACGTGTTTTGACTATTCTCTAGATCCACTGAATATCGTGTAAGCTCAATGAGCATGTAAAATATCGTGGGAGTGACAAACATACCATACAAGGATGGACTCAAAAACAAAAGGGAAGAACCCCTCCAGCTCCCACTCCACTGGGACACGAACCTGGGTCCTATGAAAAAGAGAGCTCCCTTCAAGCCACACCTTGCTGGTATACTTGCTTGCACGATTCTTGTTCCTCCTTTTCTCTGTATTTTGGTCAAAACAATAGCTTACACCAACGTTGAACGGCACACCAGTCTGTTCAATAACATGTTTGAGGTAGAGTATATATATTTTATCAAATATTGTTATTTTTAAAATTAAAACAACTCAAAAATATCAGGAAAAAAACAATAAATATAATCGCACCGCAGTGGTAAACAAAATCCAAACCCGCTTGGCAAATGTGCACTCGTCAGCATCCATGATATTATTTATCATGAGAAGACAAAATAAATTCAATTTATTATGACACCGTGAGAGGAACATGCTGGATTAAATTCGAGCTTTTTATTCTACAATTTCACTTTGCTATGAGTCCCGCAACATTAAAAGATTCGAGATAGCAAAAATATTTTATGAAAATCTTTCTTGTTTTGGAAAAATAGAGATATATTAAAAAATTGTTCTTGATAAAAAAATACTTTCTTGTTTTGCAATAATGCATGGGAGAGAGGAGTGCTCGTTTTGATCAAATGGTGCTCGAGTGCAGAGTACCTTCTCATCATTCATTGCAGCATCCAAATATATATATATATATATATATATATATATATATATATATGAAATTTCTAGGAAACACACAAACCAAATCAATTACTAGGAAAAATTAAAAAAAAATCACAAAGTGAAGACATGACTGATCAAAAAGACAAAAAGTAGGGGACCGTGGAAAAGGCATGGAATCTACAAGTAACGACGGAGAGTAATCAAAAATCTTACTTGCCATTGTAAAAGAATAATAGTACAATGCCCTGATTAAATGAATTAATTAATTATAAGTAGGCACAATATAATAGTCATGTGTTCAATGAGTTCTTTCACTGAGACGACGAGCTAGCCCTATCAACTATAGTTTATTTTATTATTATATAATAGAAGGAAGATAAATTAGTAGGATCTGGTAGCTAGTTGGGGACTAATTTGCTGTCATCCTGTGTTTTGGAGACTGACTTGTATTCTAAAATGAGTTGATTTCTCTAATTTTTGAAGCCATGTATTTGTTGGAAATTCTTTGATCTGAACAGTAGCTGTTATTAACAAGCACTGTTGAGATCAAAATCTGGAAAATTGAAGAACATAAAATTTGCCCGAAGAACAACACAATAAGTTGCTGAAATTTTTGCTTTTCTTTATTGAATCAGAAAGTTCCTTATATAGGGATTACAAGGACATGAAATTGAACTAAACTAGGACTTCTCAACAACATGAGATTGAATTAAACTAAAGCTCTCAACAGGATTTGCATAATCCTGTTATGAATAGAAAAGAAAACTGAAATTACGTAAACTACTAAAACACAAACTAAAAGACTACAGCTAATGATAAAACCTACAGTTACATCTTCTTATCCAAAGCTAATCTCACATTAGAATTCTAACACTCCTCCTTGAGATTTGCTTTGGGCAATCCCAACTTCATCTTCAGAAATTCCAGACTTGCTACTGGAATTATCTTGGTGTTCAAGTCATGATGAACTGGACTTATATCAGCCCTGTTTTGGCCTAAATCACCATCAGGTTTTCCTTCAGATGTTGCTCCTCCTGTCTTCATGTACCATTCTCTAACAGAACTTTCCTCAGCATCAATTTCTTTCTCATTCAAACTCTTGACAGTTTCGGCAGCATCCTCAGATTTTTCAAAGTTCACAAATTCAAAGCATTTTGATTTTTCATCAGCAGCCCTCATCATCACAGCACTAGTAATTGCTCCATGTTCATTAAAAACATCTTTCATGTCTTCATGTGCTGTAGATTCAGCTGAATTCTTCACATAAACATTGTTGGATTTCATGCTAAACAAATTACCATCTATGATTTTCCCATCTTTGTCACATATTTGCAGCCTTTTGCAAACTTGATCACTAGTATGAATTTCAGGCATACCCTTTACCATATCACCATCATGCAACATGTTCAAAGACTCAAGGTTGTAGTGCTCAGGTTTCTTGTCCCAATCAACACTCATTTCAGATTTCACACTTAAAGCATTTCCTTCTACTACATTCAAATCTAAGTAGAAGCTACTGCCTTCCATTTTAATTTTTGCTATTGCTGAATCATTTGCATCAGTAATAAAGCAGAAATTCTCCTTAAAGGCTACCTCATATCCATTCCTAAGCATTTGTGCAACACTCAATAAATTTTGATTTAATTCTGGAATGTACAGAACATCTTTGATAACTTTAGTACCTTTGGTTGTGCTGACTTTGACAGCACCTCTTCCCTTTGCTTGCACAATGTCTCCATTCCCCAACTTGATTTTTGGCCTAATTGTATGATCAATTGAAGAGAAAATCGACAAGTACTTTGTCATGTGGCTGGTGCAGCCACTGTCAATCAACCATGAATTCTTTTGGGAGTTGTTGCTGGTCTGCAAGGCCATAAATAAATGCTCCTCAGCTTCCTCATGATCCTTACCTTCTTCAGAAAAGTTGGCTTGCTGTTGTAGCTGCGATTTGTTCTTTTTCAGCCTGCAAAATTTCTCATTGTGGCCAAACTTCTTGCAATAATCACAATGACTAAGAGTCCTTTCTTTAAACCAGCACTCGCTCTCACCATGATTTGTTCTTTTGCAATAAGAACATGGTGGAAACATTTGACTGTTTGCAGGTACAATAGACTTATTTTCCGAGGAAAATTTCTTACCATTGTTGAAATCTTTGTTCTGGTAATTTCCAGTCTTTCTTCCTTTCCAGTTTGCTTGAAATGCATTTTCCATAACTTCATCATCTCTCATCTGCACTCTTTGCTCCTGGATGTGCAGTTTGCTTATTAACTCAGCAATGGGAAGGTTTTGCAAATCGCAAGACTCTTCTATTGCTGAGATTTTTGCTTCGAATTTTTCAGGGACGGACATCATAAGCTTTTCTACAATCTTATGATCTTCAAATGTCTCCCCAAGGAGTCTCATCTGGTTCACTACATTCATCAATCTGCCAGAATACACTTTGACAGATTCATGGTCTTTCATCTTCATCAATTCGAACTCTCTCTTGAATGCTAGCAACTTTACAGTTTTGTCTCTGCTGCTGCCTTCAAATTCGACCTGGAGCTTGTCCCAAATTTGTTTTGGTGTTTCCAAGTTCATGATTTTTGTAAAGATGTGGTCTGCAATTCCAGAATGCAGACATGTAATTGCCTTGTCTTTCTTCAATTTATCTTCTTCATGAGCCTTTATCTGCGCCATCGTTGGATTCGCACGTAGTGGAATTGGATCAGCATCCGTCACCACAATGTTCCATAACCCTTGGGATCGCAGAAAAAACTTCATCTTGACAGCCCAGATGTGATAATTTTCTCCAGAAAAAACTGGAATTGCAGCAGCATTATTGTTGGAGGTTGACATGATTTTTGAAAGTGAAAAGCTCACTTGTGTTTACACTCAATTAAACTCTAACTCTCTATGTTTGTCTCTCAAAAAGAACCCCACAGATCCCGCAAGAAGATGTGCTCTGATACCACTTGTTGGAAATTCTTTGATCTGAACAGTAGCTGTTATTAACAAGCACTGTTGAGATCAAAATCTGGAAAATTGAAGAACATAAAATTTGCCCGAAGAACAACACAATAAGTTGCTGAAATTTTTGCTTTTCTTTATTGAATCAGAAAGTTCCTTATATAGGGATTACAAGGACATGAAATTGAACTAAACTAGGACTTCTCAACAACATGAGATTGAATTAAACTAAAGCTCTCAACAGGATTTGCATAATCCTGTTATGAATAGAAAAGAAAACTGAAATTACGTAAACTACTAAAACACAAACTAAAAGACTACAGCTAATGATAAAACCTACAGATACATCTTCTTATCCAAAGCTAATCTCACATTAGAATTCTAACAGTATTTGCCAGCCGATATTGTTGACTAATCATGGAACCCATTTGCTAGATTTGGGCAACATCATTGTCATGGTTCCCAATAAAATACTCTCGACCATCTAATCTGCTTCATTTTCAAATCAAATTTATACATAATATTGGAATTTGGCAAATTAGAGACGTTGATTAGGAGTCGCCTTCCAATGGAGGATAAGCATCGTAGAGTTAAAGCCATTGAAGTAACAAGTTCAAATCCATTTACTGAAAAGAAAAAAATCTATGTATGGATTGGCTCCATTATTTGATTAAGTCATGAAAGCCAGCTGGGAGAAGCCCCACGACTGTCCTGGCCTGACTGCAATGCAAGAACACCACATCCTTTCACAGTGGTTCTCAGAAACAGAGGAAAGAGAAATGGCTTTTCCCCCTCCCTACCGATGCATGTCTGATGACATATACCATACAAACATCATATCTTTGTTTTTCTATTAAAGTGGATACGTGGTCCTTACCTAGGATACCAGGAATAAATAAACTGCTTAATCTGAGGCTCATTTTAAGCACATTACTGCCTCCTCAGTCTTTTCTTTTGCTTTCTATATTCTCTTCCATGCCAATGAGAAGAGGATTTAGGGTAGTAAATTGAGTCAGCTACTCGTTCGATTGCCATGTCAAAAACGGCTCTCTCCTATACTTGTTGACATGACATTAATATTTTGGCCATGAAAAGAAAACCTCAATGGATGTGACGTGAAAAAGGCTTGCAGCCACTTGCCACATATCTGGTGTGAGATCCACGCTTGTGAATGTGATATAGCTTGCAATATCTTGAGATTTATATGCCGATAGGTAATAAAGGAACGGTTGGAGATAGCATTTTGCCAGTTGTCTGCGTGGAAGTAGTTCAGTTCCTAGCTCTCATGCCAAAACACATATCGTCCTGCTCCCTCGTCTAGTTTTAAACCAGTAAAGTGGTAGCGTCACTGATTTCTAATGCGTGGAAGCCATTAACTGTGCCACACAAGGCAAGATTCTAGAACCACCCGAAACAATATGGGAGATAAAGGGCTTCTTCAATATGAGATAAGTTTTTGCCTTTTAAGAGATTAAAGGGTGAAAAAGAATAGCCTAAGCCCTAGAGGCAACTACACTGTTACCCATGGCCTGATTTCTGGCCACCTCTCCCCGTGGAAGAGTTTCACCATGTTCAATCTAGTGCCATATGCTAACCAAATGCATCCTCACCTTGCCTGTTTTCATGTGTAGACAATCATCGTAAACCAGAATACAACTTTATGTTCTGCTGATAGATTTATAATTTGGAAGAACATGTGCACATGCTTTTTGAGAAAAATATTTCGAGAGGAGTAAACTCTCAAACTGATCAGCAATCCAAAAACAATTTACATGGTTTAGCACAGTCAAATAGGGATGCATCAAGTATCTTATATTGATTTTGCTACGTACATTATTATATCTATCTTTTTCCTAGTATTTCCTTTACAAAAAATTTATTACAAAAGCATGCAAGAATCACGAATTAATACAATCAGAAAAGGCAAACTCGATCGATTCACTTCGGGTTGAGACTCTCCCACGTACGCTTGGTTGGTTGGATGGGAGTCAGACATGTGAGACCTCTATCGATCCAAGTTCTAAATGATTACCCTCATTTCACAACTAGTAAAAAAACTGTCGTGCAATAGCTAGCATTCTTGGTGCTGGGAAGGAGCGGGAACGGCTCAAACAAAAGATTGCATGAGCATCATGGTAACGGATGAGGCAGCAAACAGCACATAAAATATCACATCTTCATTGTAAAGACCTGTGAAGCAGATAAGTTTAGTCAGGGAGAGGCCATTGTGAAGTTAAAATCGTACCAAGTGATGAGGAAAATGAAAGGCCTTTCTTGAAATCCAATTTCTAGGTTGCAAAACTAACTTGGACAATCGAAGAAAATAAAAATTAAAAGACACTTGAGGAATAGCTCGGATGTACATGGGGTACAGTTTCACGTGTCACTGAAGTTTGTGTTATTGATAGAGGAGGATTAAGATCTGCAAGAAATTTATCTTGAGTGCAGCTTTTGGAATTAAACAGAATGTTTTGGTATCAATGGAAGCTGGTAAAGCTTCTAGCTCTCAAGTAAATATGAAAATACATATGTTCCATCTAATTCACATGCTGAGCCAGAAGTAGAAGAGAAAATACACACTTAAAGAATACGATACAGTCAATTAGATTTCTAAGCATGGAACTCAGCTTATTTTATAACTAAAACCTTCCTACTTTTCAAATCACAATGAAAGAAGTTTTCGTGAAGATAACATGCAGAACTCAAATTTAGTTGCATACTTATAAGATTCATTTTCTGCATGGTGGTATTCCAGAGGAAGCATGAGCATGAGTTAGAATATTCTTACCACTTTGAGCATTTGCAGCAGCAGGAAGTGCTGGAATTTTGATGGCTGCAAATCGATAAGTTCAGGTTAACATCAAAGAATATGGAAGGGGGAAATAAAGAACTTAAATGGAAGAAATAAATTCAATTATTAAATGAAGAACAATCCAACGAACTAACAATGATGAGTTGGACATACTTTTATTGCATGATGCTGATAACTGAGATGTAGATGGCCATGGAGCAGGAATATTGTCATTCAAATCACAAATGAAGCTGATCCCTGAGTACTGATCAAATGTTGCATCAGAAGGCAAGCTTGGTAGAAGGCATCCAGACTCTAGATGGAAAATAAGATGATGAAGCAAACAGGTTAGATATAACTGTATCAAATAACTCAAGCTAAAGATACTGTGTAATTACAATATACTTGTCAATCCCAATCATGGTCAGAAACACAAGAAAATTATAATGAATCAACTTCTCACAACCCAAGGCTGAAGGTCAGATTTTCATGCCATGTGCTCAACGGGCATTAGTTGCATACTTATAAAGATGCATATTGGCGATCGTTAGCAACAGCATGATGGTTTTCAGAATTTGACATGTTTATATGGATGCAAAATTTGAAAATGCAACAAAACTTTCATAGAATGGTTCCATAAAGTACACATGTTACCTTGAATTGCAACTGAGGTGTGTCATTGTTGATCACCAGAATCATATCAAAAGAGCAAATTAAGAAAAGAATCCTGCATTAGTGTCTGATTTAAATTTGTCTGAAAGAAAATGCTTGCAATACATCAACAGAGGGAAATTGAGATTTGGGAGAGGGTACTAAAGGAAAAAAAAGTAAGTTAAAAAATTGAAAACACCAACCTTGAAGGGAGAAATCCTTAAGGGTTATATGACAAAGGCTGTAAACATCTTTTGTAATATTTGACCTCTGTAACTTCATTCCTAGAGTTGTAGCACAATTCAGAGCTTGCAAGTTGGTTATGAGGCTCTGCTTTTGCAAGTGAGACACATAGCTCTCCATGGCACTACAACATTCTGTCTTGTTACTAATCCCATTCCCACAGCCCTTTGCAACATGTCTCATATCAGGGAAAACCAGAGGGCAAACTGACACAAAGCGCAAGAGAAAAATGAGAAAAGAGTAGTTGCTGATGAGGCCAGCTGAAGGGATTCCCACTACTGGGTAAAGTCAAGAATCAAGAGCAATGTGCAAACCCCCATAAAAAAAATAACAATGCTAAAAAATATAGTACATCTCATATGGAATGTGAGGTTTTTTTTTAATGAATCAAAGACGTCATTACTACTTTCACCAAAAGGGAAGTAGGATCTATTACCACCATCAATTAAAATTCTGCTTCTTGTGCACAGTGGTGGCTGGACTGCCAAGGCAAAAAGCACCAAAGAGACAACAAAAGACTTGTAAGATGCAGTATTCTGATGCTCATTATATGCTTGCATGCATGCTAATAGATACATAATCACTTCACTGTTAAGGGATATCTCTTGGAAGAAGAGTTGACACAGAGGCACCACATGCTGTCATCACAGAATTCCAGGAAATGAATAAATGGCCAACTGTAATTCTGATAATTTCTGGCCATAACAGAATAACAAGTTTGTGACATCCACAATTTCAAACTCACCATTATTAACTTTGCAATTAGATAGTCCTCTGAGAACCTCCTTTGCACGAGAAGGATTGAGTTTACCAGCCAGCCATCGGAGTACAATCTGTTTACAATCAACAACCTTTGTCGACTGCTCAGTTAAACCATGGGACCCATCTATGCTCAATACTTCAGAAGCTTTTAATGCAATTTTTGTCGCAGCTTCTAATATGGCATTTTGACAAACTTGATTGCAACATTCTTTAACAGGATCGATATTTTCACAGGAAGCAAGTAGCTTAGAAGAATCCACGGTGCCCTCAAATTCATTGACATCCTTAACAGGGCAAGCCCCTTCAGTGAGATTTGAAGGATGAATTGAGCATATCTTATTCACATTAGCTGCTGCACCCTGACCCACCAAAATTTGCTCAATATCTGAAAGGCAATACTTTGAAACAGTCCCATTTAAAGCAAGAGTGTTGGTATCTTTACTGGATTGGCCAACAAGTATTGCAAGAGTGGCTTCTAGCTGTGGACAGCATATAACATTAGCCAGTAACGGTGCAAAAACAGACCAACAATCAATTGATGTTTTGCTCATCAAACTTTGGGAAGCAGTGAAATTTAATGTGCATTGTCCTGCAAAAAGAGGAGATCATTATATTTCAAACAAAACCGTGCCTTTCAACTCAAATGCCATCCAAATCAAAATTGACCAGACTACCTGATAACTTTGGGATGGTATTGTTTGTGAAAGGTGCTAAAGGAGAAGGTGCAAGAAGAGGAAGAAGGGGCTGAGGAGCTGAATTTGGAGATATCTCAGGAAGAAAATCATCTACTCTTCTGTCAGTCGACAACAAGCCTCCAAGATCAATGAATGGGCTGCAGTGACATTCATTCAGACCTATAGCAGAAGGATTGGCTCATTGTGATGAGAACTCAAAAAATCAAGATTTTATGTAAAAATAAAAGCATTGATGAACCACTACATTAACAACCACTGTTGAAAATCGAAAGTAAATTGAGGGTATAATTGGAATGTAAATAGCAATTGGTGAAAAAAAGGGAAAGCAGATCATAGTACTTGATTGTTTAGTATGCAGAAAAACAGGCAAGAGAGGATATTTCAAGAGCAAATATAATGCAGCAAGACAAGCATCTTGTAAGCAAGTGAAGCACTAAATGGTTGTTCACTGCCTGCTCTAAAGACAACAATAGCAGTTATTCATGGGGCATATCAATCATGCAAAGGCCACTTTGAACCATACTAAGTAGAAATTGCCAAAGACAGGGAAATTATGAACTGTCCCCTGATAATAATGTTTGTTAAAGAATGGATCTTTTGAAGTTGAATATCAAACTACACAATCAGTAGGTTGTAAGTGACAAAAATTCTGGTTTACTCAGAACCATATCTGAAAAAGATGCTTTGACAGAATCCAAATCATGCTATGAGCTAGAAAGCCAACTCCTCACCAAAATGGAAGGTATAGTAGATCAACTCCAAAAAGAAAAAGAAAAAAATTACAATTACCATCAGTGTTTCAAGCAGCAAGTTAGAGATGCAAAAATTACTAAATAATCAGTTTAATTGAACTCTTGCCAAACCTGACCAAACATCTTCTCTCTTTATTAGTCATTGCCATAAGAAAGGAAACCTAACTGAGCACTAAACCTACAACGGCATCACATTATATTATGCGTCACTAAAAACAAAGCTAAAGATACAATACACCCAAACAACAATTAAAACTTAATATTACCAACAGGAGATAAAGCAACACAATAATGGGATGCAAGTTAAAGAGTCAATATTGCATATCCGATATTATACAATCAATCACCCTACACCAAGTCTGTAACCTGAGGCAAAAAATGAATTATAAATTCCAGAAACCCCATTTGCACAAACCCATCAAAGAGAATCATAAGACTACCAAAACCCAATTACATTCACCCCGCAGAAGCCATCACCTTGAAACCACCCAACTGAGAAAACTCACAGATCATGCAAAAATAACCAAAATCCATTTACCATAACAGCAAATAAAAGATAAATACTCACTCGAAATCAACAGAAACACTTCCACAAAAACCATACTCAGACTCAGCTTCAGCTTGAGAGACACCCCTTCATTCATTCCTCCACTGAAATTAAACCGAAAAACAACAAGAAGAAGCCCAAAACAGAGTGAAACGAAGTGAAAAGGAAGGCTCAGTGGTAAAAAGCTTGTGACTTGGAATTCAGAGAGAGGTCCAGTGTATGTGTGAAGTGAGAAGAAGCCATGAAAGCAAAGCTTGTTAATGTTATGAGTGTTTTGGGACAAGTGCAGTTTCAGCATAGCTGTACACTAAAGACTAAAAAAAAGGAGTATTTACTATTTATTCATTATAGGGCCCTACATAGCATAAAGACAGAAACTAAGATTTATGAGCACGCTGGTGGCCATTAACTATTTCTCTGCTCTCCCCACTTGACTAGAGTGGCTTGTGTTTAAAGAACGGTAGATAAATAAAAATTATTAGGTTCTGTGTAAATCTTATATTTTTTTTAAGATTGAAAAAAAAAGTGATTTAACTATTCATGATTGCTATTTGACATTTAAAACCTCAGGATCAAGGAAACCCAGCCTTGTCAATTGCACACACATCATTGAAATTTGTGTCATTAATATTCCGACCATAAAGTGGTTGGTCTTACATAAAATACATGAAAAGATTGGGAATGAGAGGGACTCACCTATTATAGTTTATGATGATGTGAAATTCGTGAAGCTTTAATCAAGTACATTAGAACCTCGAGAGTGTTTTTTTAATCGTATCCAAAAACTTGAGGATAGCCCTTGTTATTAAATTGGTCATAGCTGTGAAATATGGGTGGTTGGTGAGGCTGTGTGGTCGGTTTTAATGGCTGTTTTACGGGCATTTATGGCACACCCAGCCAGCAGCTGCTTTTTTAGTGCCCTTCTGTCCTTTCTTTGGACTTTTTGTGAGTTCTCATTGACAATTGCATTAGAATTCTGTGAAACTACAGCCAGGTGTTTCTTTACTGGGTTAAGTTCTTTGATGGGCTGGTTCTGGCTGAACATTAGGCGGCTCCATTCAAACCTGGAACGTAACTAGCTAGGTGAAGGAGCTACATATACAAATGAGCTAATTTAATGCAGCTCGGGAACACGCAGGCCTCCAGTTGGTTCGAGCTGGATGCTCCATTTCAAATTTATGATCACTAACTAGTCGATCGACCTAGCCAGGACTTGCTCAATGCATAACATGTTAGCCCCTGCCATTATTATCTCCTCTAGTTCCCTCTTTGGTATCCTGATCTCTAGTAGAGCCCGAAGGCAAACAACCTGTGCCCGGTTCTGGCCTCCTTTCAATGCGAGCACCATGTTCCTATGGATGAAGGTTGTAGTCATTTTCCTAGGTATGCTTAATTACAAACCTTTTCTTAAGCCTTTGCCTATTGAGCCCTTGGGAACTCGAAAACAACAATTATAGTGATCGACGTCCATCTCACAGCAACTAGAAGAAAGAGCATTCAGAGCACTAGCCTTATATATGGGTATGACGATGGCGAAACCCACGAGACTTGTCATTTTATAGAGATGAGAGGCTGGAGTGTAATTTTATCATTGTGATATTTTGAGTTATATATTGGGCTTATAAGGGTGTTGGGTGTAACAACATGCTCATCATAAGTGTACGCCTATATTGGGTGTATGGGCTCGGGATTCTTGCGTGAGCCCATGCTTCTTAGGCTTTTTAAGTTTTTCTAGGGTTTTTAGAGTTAATGCGTCATCAACAATGCTATTAATTTGTTAAGGGTTTTCTTGATAAATAAAATCTACCCCGTCAAATATATTCTTATGTACACTTTAAAAGAGATAGATAATTTTTTTTTTTTTATCTCCTTACATGTTTATAGTTTTTTTTTTCTTTTTTAATTACTCTTTCTAGGCCATCTATACATGTTTTTTTTTCGATAATCGAGGTGTCCGGGCCAGCTTATGCGCACCACAACTAATCCCCGGACTCACTGAACATCCTGCAAACCCAGTGAGCATGTAAGGTACTGCGGGGTGACAGGCGTGCATGGTGGGACTTGAACCCTGGTGTAGAGGAAGGAAACAAGTCTCTTCAACCGCTAGGCCAAGACCCCACTTGCAACTCTATACATGTTTTTTTTTTTTTTTTTGATAACCGGGGTGTCCGGGCCAGCTTACGCGCACCACAACTAATCCCCGGACTCACTGAACATCCTGCAAATCCAGTGAGCATGTAAGGCACCGCGGGGGTGACAGGCGTGCATGGTGGGACTTGAACCCTGGTACAGAGGAAGGAAACAAGTCCCTTCAACCGCTAGGCCAAAACCTCACTTGCCTCAATACATGTTTTCTTGATTAGATGGCAGCTAGCTAAACACGGAACTTTATATATATATGGATTGTACGAGACTTCAGTAGTTAGATAGGATAAGGCTCGATGCAATCCTTTTTTTCTTTTTCTTTTTCATTTTTAATATTTGATTAAATATTATTTGTGGCTTCTTGTAAAGAGGACGTGATGCCATATAACTATATTACTTAAGCGTTTTTACTATTATCTCCTTTGATTGTTATAGAAGTTACCAACGGTCATATTAATACCATGCTTGCTAAACTATGACTAATTCAACATGTTAATTATCAAGATGATAAATATATAAGCAATAATTCACTATTAACAACATTCCATATTGATATATCAACTTATATTATAAATAATACATTGGATCATTATTATATTAGGTTTTTTAATTCATATTTTTAAATAAAAAATATAGAAAGTAGATACAAAAATAAAATAAATAAATCTTGGTTTTGGAGTTGATTTCTACTCTCTTTTTTACTAGTGTTTGTCTATTATTTTGATGAAAGGACCGAGATAGTTAGGATAAGTGATATATTTCTATGTTTTTTATGTTTTGAAATGATTAAAAAACACCATAAAAAATAGATTTATTTATTTATATAATTAAACATGATTTATATATATAAAATCTATTTCAAAATGTTCTTACAAAAGTATTTTTAATTAAAAATATATAAAAATATTTTTTTTAGCATTAAAGTATTAAAATCATAAAAAAATATTAAATGTTAAAATATAATTTAAAAAGTACTCCCTTATTTGTTTTTTATTATATATGTTGACAAGTAATGCAAGAATTGGCAGCATTTAATTTAGAGGAACTAAAAACAGAAAATAAAACAAATGCAGACGTTATATGAATACAGGGAACAAGAGCCCACCTGGTCAAGAACAAGAGCTTGGAAACTCGGGCCTGTCATGTTTTTGGTCCCTCCTTGCAACTGAACTAAATCTCTATCTCTCACTCTCTCTCTGTTCCAGATAGAGTCAATGACGCCATTTTATAAGACAAAGAAATGAGCTCCACACGTGGGACCCACTATACTGCCAGCTCCCGCCGCCGCCGGAGAAACACCACTGTCTCCGGTCGCCGGGAGCATGGGGCCACCCCAGCAACCTCTTTTTTTCAATGTGAGTTTGATGATGACAAGAGCAGACATTCCACTTTCTCCAGCAGTGGCGGCAGCGGAGGAGTGGGGGCTGGACAGAAAGGTGGCGGTGTTTGTGGTAGTGGTGGTGGGAATGCTATTTCGGCTAGGAAGCTCGCCGCTGGCCTGTGGAGGACGAGGTTGGCAGGCGCTGGTGCTGGTGGTGGAGGTGGAGGTGATAAAGGTCTTAACTTGAGGAAGGGGAAAAGTGATGAATTGGGGTTAGAGGTATTGTTTTATGTTTCATTTAGATTATGACCCTTTTTTTTAATGATTTAATTTTTTTTTCCATAATTTGAATGCATGTTTGGTTGCTGAGAAAGTTAAGTTTCATTTTCTGGGATATTAATCCAAGCAGTTCCTTTTTTTGGTGGCATATTATCTTTTCCTTCATGATAGAGACTTGACAGGTAGCTCTTTGTTGTATCGAGGGTTCAGGTGACAAATGGAATGCAATGGACCATACGTTCACTTGATTTCTTATAATTTTCTGTTCACTCATGTATGTCTTCGTGGGCTGTTATTGATTTGTCTACACTTTAGATGCTAAGAATTTGCTGGTAAAAAAAGAGGTCAGAATTTGCTTTGTTTTTCTTAACTCATCAGTGGAAATTTACCATGACAATAAGAGGCAGATTACTATTTTTTTTTATCTATATGCAATCTGTACTCGAGAAATTCTGAAATGAATCTTCATGTTCATTATGGTATAATGAATTCGCCATGATCCTCCTGCTTCTACATTTTTATTGTCATGAAAAAGTGTGATAAAAAAAACGAACTTGTCTAATTATTTTTCAAGTGCATTTGGGCTGATTAAAATCCATCCAAGCAATGACAGAACCCATAAATCTCTTATTAATACTTCGCGTTTGTGCATTCTCACTGTAAGATCCAACTGAACTTATATAATGTAATGGTTTTATTGTTTTGTGTGGATCTGTTCGTATTCTATCTGAACAGATTGATATTGAACTTGTCTAATTATTTTTCAAGTGCATTTTTATTTTTATTTTGTTAGATTGAATCCCCACCACTGTATTCTAAGCATAACATGGAGGGTGCAACAAAGTGGGATCCAAGATGCCCAGGGATATCTAGTGACATCTTCTGCTTTTATAGCCATCCTAAACTTCTCGAAAGTCAAGTTGCTTTGGTGCCTGCTTTTGCCACGCAAGCAGAACTAGTGCAAGCTCGATTGCGCATTCATGAGCTTGAAGCCAAGTGCCAGTCCTCTAAGAAAAAAATCAAACACTTACTGAAGAAGCTTGGAGAAGAAAGAACCTCGTCACAGTGCAGTGAACCTCAGAAAATTCATGAAGTTATTGGTGATTTTGAGAATCAATTAAGCAAGGAAAGAATAAAACATCAAAAGCTGGAAATTCTCAATTCTAAATTAGTCAATGAGTTGGCAAATGTCAAATCATCTGCAAAGCAGTTCAAGAAAGACTACAACGAACAAAAAAGAGCCAGAAAAATAATGGAGAAAGTTTGCAATGAACTTGAAAATAAAGCAGCAGAAAATAAAGCTAAAGTTGAAACATTCAAGATTGAGTCCATCAAGATTCAGGAAGAAATGGAAGAAGAGAGGAGGATGTTGCAGATGGCTGAGGTTTGGCGTGAAGAACGTGTCCAGATGAAGCTGATCGATGCAAAATTGGCCCTTGAAGATAAGTATTGCCAAATGAACAAGTTAATAACAGACCTTGAAATTCTTCTGACGTCAAGAATTGCCACCTTGGATGTGACGGAGTTAAGGACCGCCCATTCGACCAGACAAGCAGCTAAATTGGTAGATGTTAAAGACATCAAGGAATTTTCTTATACCCCGCCGAAATCAAGTGACATGTACTCTATTTATCAAGAACTCAAGCATATAGAAGCCAATGAAAGGGAGATTGAAGAATGCAATAAGAGCAGCCCTGCAAGCAATGCTTCCAAACTCCAGCTTGCCAGTTCAGATTTTAATGAGCATAACTACCATTCCTTGCAGCAAGGGTTGACTATTATTATTGATGATAACTGTCATTTAGAAGAAGATGCAAGAGGCCACCAGGCTGTGAATCATGCTGAGGATCAAGGTTCAAGTTATTCCCATGATGAGAATCACCTCTCTGTTAACAAGCTTAGACAAAGCAAAAATGATTCGCAGATTGCAAGAGAATGTGATGAGAATGCTCCTCAGAATTCTCCAGACACACAAAGTAGCGAGGTCTATTCGGTACCAGAAGAATCAATGTGTAAGGCATCTTCCATATCCAAGCTTTCGATATCTGGCCGATATAACAAATGCTCTGAGATAACAGCAGATGACAGTGATGGAATGGTCTTGAGCGGGAACATTTCTGATAAGGAGACTTATCCGAGAAGAAAGTCATGGGAATATAGGCTTCAGCACCAAGATTCTGTGGAGCAGTGGAGCTCACCAGAGTCGGTGAATCCACCTGTTACTCATGGAATAAAAGAACGCATTAAAAGGCCACGAGCCACCCAAAATAATAGCTTGAAGGCCAAGCTTCTGGAAGCCAGGATGGGAAGCCAGAAAACTCAGTTGCGCAGTGTTCTTAAACAGAAGACTTAGAAGAAGTACATTCTTAATTTGTTTTTCGTTTAAACAGTTCCAACACAACAATGTGGCATCTGCACAAAAGCCAACGCTGGGGTTTTGTGGAGAAAATTGTAAATCATGTTTTTGTTTAATTGGTCATTACCCTGGTAAGACATCCTCTACTACATCACTGGACAGTTACATTTACCATGTATCATGAATGAATTGTTTGCCCTTGTAGGGTTTAGCTTATTTTCGTACAAGTCAATAGAGATATAGTGCAGTATACTCAGGTGCTCTCGCTGTGTAGTCAGATCAACACTCAATGAAAATCTATAAATCTATTTGTTACAGAAATAGCACTATCCTCTTCCATCTACTTTGTCTTGATTAATCTTAATGTAGTTGTAGAATAGAAGACACCAGATGCTTTTCACCAGGCTCCATTTGATGAAGTCATAAATGGGAAAATGTGCAGCTGTGACTGTTCATGCTACTTATTTTTATAGTTTTTACGTTAAAGTCCTTTCCCTAGTGGCTTGCTGCCTAAGTTGCACTATTGCTTTTCTTTTTCTTTTTTCATGCTGGTGGGAGACAAGATACTGTTATGTTTGTCAAGTTCTGAGTACATTCATCATGCTCTTTCCCAAGAAAGGACAATCTGATATGTGTGAGATTCTGCAACATATAGATTCAGGAAAACTTGAGATGCTTGGACGTAGTTTTATGCTTGCCACTGTTTATCCCCACATCAAGCATGTCCTACCCACCCCATCAAAATTGAAATGAACACTTCTTTGAATTCCAGAGTAAAAACAAACTGCCTTCTGCCTCGATTTTCACCATGTGAAATGCCATTCAATTAGCCAGCCCAGAAAGATATATGCCGATTCCATTTGCAAACGCAGCCTTAAATGGATACTGCATGTCTGGAAAACTTGTTTCTTGATCTCATCCTCACTCTACTATTCTGGGGCCTTATTTGAGGGCTGTACATGTTGTTTCAGCACCAGCTGAGCTGAGGGTGTGGCTGGGCTTGTATATTTTCTGTTTTGACACCATTTTTGTAATCTGGACAAGGTCATGTGGTCTGAGGTGAAATAGAGGGAACCATCTTATACATTTGAAAACGGTACATGTCTATAACCTCTTGCCCAATCCTGTTAATTGGAAATCCTTAGCTAGTACCAGGAGAATTTAGCTACAAACAGAGAACATTTGGCGCTGTAACATTTAGCTACAAAAACTTGTATTGTCATCGTGTTAGAAAGACCTTGGACATGCAAATTTGATGTGCAGTGATTTGATGCCAACCGAATCATTTTTCCCTTTTTTGAGGCCGAAAAAGAAGCAGAGGGTTAAAATTTCATAAATTCCCACTTGATGAAGAAAGGCACCTGCAACCACAGCTGGAAGAACAAGTCCAGGTATCATAATCTGCAAGTGGGAGTGGCACTTGATAACTAGCTAGTAACCCCATGAGAAGTAAGCAAGCGAGCTTTCTGTTAACTGTCATTGCAACTGAAACAGTTAACCTTCATGTGTTCATTGGCCATCTTGAAAGTGACTAATTCACAGCTACTAAAAGCTCGTTGAATTAAGCACTTATTAGTTTCCATATATTGCTAATCTCAATCGCATATAATCTTTTGATAGAGATACCTAATTACCTATATCTCGCATGAATAATTAAGTTTTTTTTTATAATAGTGTTTTTTAATTGAAAATACATATAGTAAACTGAACTATCATACTCCATGGCAAGGCATTAATGGCTGGCTTGCTGCACCAAATTTTAATGGTGAAGTGGCAGTCACCTAATTGCTCCCTTCTCAGCGTTGAAAGGGCAAGATTCCCATTAACTGATTTTTTAAAATATATAACTATGGCAAAGAGATTGTAGTCAAGGTCATTATGGAGTATAAAACATAATGAATGATAAATTTAATAATTTGAGGTTCTAATTACTTGAAAAAAGACTTAAGTTCAGACCCTATATCTTTGATTGTAGCAAACATATATAAATATTTAATGTTTTTTTTCCTGTGTTTAAAGAGAGAAAGATCCTTCTTACACTGAAAAAATCCTCCCAACTTTGTTTAACCACTCTATAAACTGTTTTGCATGTAAAGTTCAAAGAAAATAAAGGATTTTGATATGAAATCCAAAATCCCTAGATCTAACCATTGGTTCTTCGTATACACAAACTGTTTTTCATATTCTCTTATCATGAGCATGTCTTCTTTGATCATGCCATTGGTTTTTCATATGCATAAACTTGGGATCATTGGACTTTGATACTAACTAATGAAAGCGAGCTAACAAGATAAAAATAACACAGAAAATCATATAAAAAGAGTTGCAAATGTAAATTCATAATTTTATTCTCTGGAATTAAGTATATGGTGATTGTTTTCTCTAGAGCTTTACAGGATTTTTAAATAGGCTATGAAAACTTACATCCATTGGAAAGAAATTTAAAGTCTAAAAACATAAGAAAATCGAAACAAATAAACCCAAAAAATCATAGGAAAATAGCAAGATTAGCCTGGACAACAACTTCTAGGTCTAGTTCTAAGAGATCTAGTGGTCTCATGAGTGACAAGCTATTTGAGCTTGATCCAATATTCAAATCCCTTGATATCTCAACTTTAATTGCTAGCCTAGTCTGATGTGATCAGACCTTCTACTAAATCTATACATGTTTTATTGATCTGTAAAAATATTTGCTAGATCATTCACACATAAACTTATTGGATGAGATTCCTATCTTGGTGTGTTCAATATCCACTTGAATGCTAAGAACCAATCGTTTCTACAAGCAAGACTCCATCAGCTAAGTTAATTAATTACTTTCTAAGACTACATGGACTCATTAATTTCATGCACTGAACTATAAGGACTAAATGATAGTTTCGCCATTGAAAAGTGTTGCAATACTTGGATCTAACCTCGATTACAGAAAGAGTGCAGAACCCTTTTCTTACCCTGACAGCATTTGTAAAGAGCAGCTCGTGCAACCTCATAAGCCTGCCTGTCCTCCCTCCTGACAAGCCTGCAGCAGAAACATTTTCTATGATATTTCATACAATTTTCTTGGTACAAGATACCCCTTTGATGGAGAATTTTTAAACAGCAACAACAACAGCAACGTAAGAATCCACCCAGGTACAATCATTACCAAAACCACTGATGTAGTGAATCAATTTGCATATAATAAAGTTTCAGTTTAGCCTACCAATGAATTATTAATTAATGTATAGCAAACCCTATGCACTTTATCTGGTGAACCACATGAAACCTTGCATCCCATCTGTGTCTGGTGTTTTAAGGTTAGTCTGGAATATTGTGGCGTAGGGTGACGGTGGTGGATGGGCTGTTTTGTGGCCTAACTTAAGTAGCAAAAAAAAACAGGATCACCTCTCTATTTGTCTTTGCCATCCCCGAGGCCCCTCCCGCTGCCACCTCTCTTAATAAACCAGTGTTTAATTTGTGAGCGAGGACACAAGTGGCGGGCCATGCAAACTGAGGGTGTGCTAGGTGGGCACCTCTAACTTATAATTTGTCGACCGTCACTGGTTTTAATCAATAGGATGGGAATCTTGATAGGCTGCCCCGGTGGCAGGTGATTTTCTTTGTTTTCTTTTCAAATAAATAAATCTATTCTCATGTTACCGCATCACTCTAGACTCAATTCTCTCCATGACCTCCACTGGGTTCGAGCTCTTAAATTAATATGGAGACACTTGCTCTGCTGAATTCTCTACTGACATAACTACGTGCACCATACAATGTTTTCTTACAACTCATTTAATTTCAAGAGAAAGATGGAGACAAAACCTTTTGTGTTTTTGAGACGTGGTAATATGAAAAATAAAATTTAAATTGTATACGCGTGCATTCCAGAAAGGTTTGGATACGCAAAGGGTCATAAGGAATCTTTTGACAGCCGCCAAACGGGATAAGAAATCAGAAGGATCCAAATCTAAGGAAATGTGGTAAAGGCTTGCAATTTATACACGCCTTCTTCCACTTCACTTGCTACGTCCTTCACGGTGCCATGATCGTAGCTCGAAGATCCTGCTGTCCCACTGGACTCTCAAGTCAAAGATTCACTTCACATCTTCAAATCAACACCACTTAATCTAAGCATAGATTCTCGCCGGCGACTACCTCCATCCACGAGCATTGCTTCAGAAATTTAGGTGTCGGAAAATGAAATGATTGATGATTCACTGCAATTAACGACCATTTTTCACATTTTAAGATTATTTTCGTTGATCCTGCAATGCTGTATGATTAAAAACGTATTAATTCATTTTAAAAAAAGATCAAAATAATTTCTAACACCAATAAGATAAAAATAGTGATCGAGAATAGTTTTCAAGTTAATAGACGCTTCGAAACACGAATTCAAGAGTAAAATAAACCGTAGCATGTGCGGGCGGAGGGCATAGGATACTGGTCTCGACAGTGACAGGTTCAACCCCTCTGTAGCTAGAGGTGGGTCAGGGTCCCACCAGGCAAACACAACAAGTAAAAATGGGTCCCACCAGGCATGTCTTGCCGGTTCCACAAACGGATCCCACCTGCCGAGCGGCTCATCTCTAATCAATAACAACTGTAGGCCAGCCAGAATATTAGCAGCACATATTTTGCGTTCGTTTCTTTCCTAAGATCATGCGGTACACCTTGTAAATAAATATGTATTTCTTTTTATGTTTCTCCTCGAGTTATATATTTTCTATTCAATATATGATTTTACAAACGATTTTTTTAAAAAAAATCTAAATAATTTTTTATGCATTTATATACTTAAGGAGAATTAATTATGGAGAATTTAACATTCTCATCCATGGTGTCTTATGAACATGTAAACATTGTAGGCTTCATATTTAAACACCCCGTACATTTTAGATTATGGAGAAATTCTGTGGAATGAACCCAATTGTGAACGGAGTTCAATGAATTTGATGTTGAAATACAGGATCAGAACCTGGTGGGAAGGGAGAGTGAAAGAAACAATTGACGGAGAACCACCCCCAAAGAAGAAGGGAAGAAGGTGGCAATGATATCCGGCAAGATTGGCATTCCATGATTCAATTTGTATTAGAAAACAATTGACCGTCCATGACTGAGAAATGTACTCAAAAATTTATGATAGTGGATGGAGATTAGGTTTCTTGTTTAATTGAAAAGGGGCAGAGGTCCGTCTTTACAGGACCCATGACTCATTCCTGACCGTCCAATGTGGCCATCATGAGGACACGAAACACTTGGCTCTTGAAAGCCCACAGCCCGCAAGTGGGAGGTTATTTTAACGAGTTTGCTCCCTCCTCCATCATCGATTCCCTTTATTTTAATAGTAAATGATTGCGCCCGCGTGGCATGATGGTGACATGGACCTTGGGACCCACCTAAGCTGGACTCCTACACGTGTTGGGCTACGTAAGGACATGGGAAGGAGGAACCTGTCTAGTTTCCGAGTAGCCCACGAGGATGACGAGGCTTACTTGGAATTGCATTTGTCAAACGAGAGTGGGACCCGTTGAAGGAAGATGATGAAATCTTGACTTGTTGCCTTGTGGCCTTGTTAAGAGAGAATATTTTGGAATATTGAACTGCCACAGCTCGGTTTCTCTATATATTTATTTATTTATTTATTTATTTTTAGACGATCATATTATATCCATAATGTTTTGATATCTATTATTCAATATTTAAATAAAATTGTAATATGTTTTATATCAAAATGGATGAGATACAATGAGAAGAGGCAAAACATTGAAGGGGGTACTAGGTTTATCTTACACAGACCTGATCACGTACCAATAGTGGTATGTGTTCTTTTGTCCTGGGATTACGAGAATCTAATTGGAATTTTCAAAACAACGAGACACGTTTAAAAAATGAGGTAAACATTGGCAGTGGGAATTTTGCGTTACCAGAGAAAGTCCCACGGGAGAAGATCGTAAAGACTAAAAATATTTAGAGTCCACATTTTCGCCCAACAATCTTCCAAAAGCTAATGAAAAACACACCAAAAACATTGTTGTTCGATTAAGGTAAATTAAGCTTCTTTTTTTTTTTTTTTATCGAGCCTGGCAATCAATTGAACAGGGTTTAATTTATTTTTTATTTTATTTTTTCCTTTTTTACAGTTACTTGCCAATCTTGGCGTCTTCCTTCCATTTTGTTTCATCGGAGTTCATGAAATGAAGACAAAAATGAACTCCAAATTCACATGAAATGAATAATTTAAGCTCCCTTCACTGAAATACAAATGCTATTATATATACACGCCTGCTCCTTCAAAGCCACCTTATGTTCGAGCCTCTCTAATGGACTCCTGACAACGTCTCCTCCCTTGCTCTGTAGAAGCTGTATAGTGTCATCTATTCATTTAATCAAGAACTTCATCTTGATTCTGCCACCAAAAATTTCATGACACTATATGGCCAAGGGCAGGAGACTCACAACAAGTCGCAGCGAGAGATTGCTAGGAAGTAACTACAGCTATGGCAACGCCCAAGTCCCGGTCGTGAACGAGGTGTCCGAGCTAGGTGAGGAAGATGTGTGGCCGATGGTGGATGACACGGCTGACCGGAGTGACTGGGCTGTTAGTAGCTCCAACGGAACGTGTAGCCCACGCGCAGACCTTGAGAGCAGTTTGGACCGCATGTCCATCAGTGGCGGCCGCCGTAGAGCCCCGCCAGATGACCGCAACATCGGCGGGCTGTCGTTGGCCTTCGAAGATTCTTCTTCTGGCAGCAACAGAGCAGCCTCCCCGAGAATCGTGCACCAGTTTCGCAGGAATGATCCCGTGGCATCGGCGTCACCTCGTAACATGGCCACGTCAGCTCCCGTGAACGTGCCTGATTGGAGCAAGATTTACCGAGTCAACTCCGTCGAGTCGTTGCATGACTCGGATGACGGGGTGGATGATCACGAGTCCGAAATGGTCCCCCCGCACGAATACTTGGCGCGTGAGTATGCACGGAGCAGGAAAGCAGGCGGCGCCTCCGTTGTCGAGGGTGTTGGCCGGACATTAAAGGGCCGCGACATGAGGCGCGTGCGCGATGCAGTGTGGAGCCAAACTGGGTTTGATGGATGATCACGCTGTCGCCATATCACATCGAAGTAGCTGCTGCTGTCGTTTTTTTTTAAAAAAAAAAAAGGAAGGAAGAAAAAGAATTGCCTGTGATTTTTTCTTGGGCAATGAGGCGACGGAGTGGACTCGGCTCTGAGAGGGAGAGTGAGCTCGAGCATGATTTTGAAAGGTGGGAGATGCGAGATTGATTGCCATTGCTTCTGTTTTGTCCTTCGAGGGTGGAGCTTGGAATCTGTGCGCGTTGACTGCCAGTGGTAAATATGGTGATTTACTGAAATCATCAAGGAGTGGCCATGGCGGGAGGTGCTGTTCATGCTGTCATGGATGGAAGGGAAACAAAAAAGCAACACAACTACTTTTGTGAGTCAGCAATGACCATGAAAGCAAATCTAAGCGCTGTGTTAGCCTTCCAAAGGACATGGAAGTACATACAAAGTACTAAATCGTAATCTCCTTTCTTCTTTCTTATTTTTTTTTTTTTAATTTTCCATGAAAACCAAATTATTGTTCATATGGGGCATTTAATTTCTTGTCTGTATAAACAATTACATGAATTTAAACGAATCATCTGCTATAATTGTGATCCAAATGAGTTTTTCCAATTGGATCCCCTTCTATAAATGTTATACCATGCGTGAATTATTTATTCTCTCTCACTGGAAGAACTTAATTTCGATTTATTCTTGTGCTAGAGACTGAATCCCATTTAAAATAATTCAATTATTGACACTAAAAATAGTTTTAGATATGAATGATCCAAACATGTTACCTCCTGGAGCTAGCTTTTTCTTTTGGTGATGTTAATAAATACTCCCACTACAAAAAAAGGGTGCCGTTAGCAACGGAATTTTGCAACGGCAAAATTCCGTTGCTAAATTTGCATCCGGAAATTGTTTAGCAACGGAGTTTCCGTTGCTAAACCAATTCCAGAAAAAAAAAAAAAAAAAACATGGTTTGCAACGGATTAGCCGTTGCAAATTTAATTTGCAACGGACACTTTTGCAACGGATTTTGCAACGGCTTATCCGTTGCAAAACTGTCCGTTGCAAATTAAATTTGCAACGGCTAATCCATTGGAAATGAAAATTCCAAAAAAAAAAAAAAAAAACATGGTTTGCAACAGATTAGCCGTTGCCAATTTAATTTGCAACGGACAGTTTTGCAACGGATAATCCGTTGCAAAATTCGTTGCAAAAGTGTCCGTTGCAAATTAAATTTGCAACGGCGAATCCGTTGCAAAGAATAAAACTATTATTATTATTATTATTATTATTATTATTATTATTATTATTATTATTGCATCAATAATGAAAAAAAATATTAAATCAAAGAATAAAAAAGCCTAAAAACTATAACAAAATAGCAAACAAAATCAATGAAAAAAAAATATTAGCTGGAAAAAAATTATTTGACTTGAAAATAAAAAAAAAAACTAAAAGAAAGAACAAACTAAAATCTAAGAACAAAATTTTTCAAAAAGTTACCACCTTAACAAATAAGAAAATAATTTAAATTAAAAATCAAAACTAAGAGCACACATATATAAATATAGACAAAAATAAGGTGTGCGTCAGGTCGAATATTGTCGGCGGGGGTGTCAGATGCGTACATAGTATTCGCATAAAAGAATAATAAAAAATGATAAATTAACATAGCACCCCTACATTCAACTCTTCAATTTTGTCTTATCATGGGTAAAAGAGTTATTTTACCGTGCAATAGTATGTGAAATCACTGTGACACCTCCTCTGTTAACTCTTAGTTTTTATCTTATATCAGGATAGAATAGTTATTTTACTATAAAAATATAAAAAAATCTCAAAAAAAAAATATATTTTAATATAAAACATCAAAAAATTACTAAAAAAATGCAAGAAACAATTTTGAAGCATAAAATCAAATTCAGCGCATGCACGTGTGCGTGCTCTGTCAGGTTCTAAGCAATATATCTAACTTAAATCTCACGAGGATCAGCCACAAAAACATGTTTTCATTTTCATTTCAAAACCTTTAATTATGGATAATCCGACCCAATCCCAACTCTCTAACCCAACTTCACCTCCTTCAACTACTCCGAATCTGGCTCAACCTCTTTGTAAGAGCAAGTTCAATGGCAAGATCCATTTTGAAGATTCAAATCTTGAAAATGGCTCTTTGAATAATGTATATTTGATTTTTTTATTGATATGTACTCCAATGATAAAAAATATTTTGAATAGCTATTTTTTATATTATTTCAAATATAATGCAATTATTTTGAATTTAGTTTAATTATGCAATTAATAGGAGTAAATTATACAATTAAATAATTGCTTTTGAAAAACTTTCCAACAATAAAATTATTTTTTTAATCATGTTTAAATTAAAAAAATAAATTTAAATATAATTAAAAGATTCGCAATATTTGAAATTTGAAATTTAAGCTACTTATTGTATGTTTTTAAAGTAATTTGTATGTTTTTTTTATGGTTGTTTTATTTGAAGTTAATTAATGTTACTTATTGTCTTTGAGTGCTAGAAAAACTTAGGAAAATAAAATGAACACATTAATAAATAACCAATAAGTTCAAACATAATTAATTAAAATACATTCCATTACATTCCTACATTCCTGATAATATAAATTAATAAATAAAATTATTATTTTTTATTTATATTTAAATTTAAAAAAAAAAATTAATTATTATTAAAAAATGAATTTTATTATAATTAATAATAATAATTGATATAAACTCAACAACATTAACAAAAGAGTAAGCACGAAGAAAAGCCTAAAATTATTATTAATATTATTGTTAGTATTGCGTTAATAATGAGAAAAAAAATTAAATCAAAGACTAAAAAAATCTTAAAACTTTAACAAAAGAACAAACAAAAAAATGATAAAATAAAAATTATTAGCTAAAAAAATTATTTAACTTTGAAATTAAATTTTTTTGTTGATAACTGTTAAAAAAAATATGGTAAATAATTCACCGATTAATACTTATGTATTAATAATTGTTTCTTGTCCACTGATAAAATTCCCCGTCTAGAAAAGAAAAGAAAGCTCCCGCTCTAGACATGGGATGGGCGGGCTAAATGAATTTTTCAAGTCTGGAAATACTACTCTCCCCGTCTCATCTTCCACCTCCATTTTTCAAGTCTCACGCAATCTCACTCTCCCCGTCTCATCTTCCACCTCCATGATACCTCTCCTCTCCCTCCACACCCCAAGGCCTTCACTTTTCCTCACCCATTTCCCTCCTCACCTTTCCACTCCTCTCCTCCTTAACAAAAACACTATGTTTCAGATATTACAAATGCCTTCTTTGGTTTTCTCTTTCTCTTTATTTCTTTAGCTCTTAATTACTTCATCACCCACAAGCCCATGAATCACCAGCTCAATCTCTTCTTCCCGAAAATTGTAGCATTTTTTTTCAATCAATCCCGGCCTAAAACCAGAAGATCTCTCTCTCGATCCCTCTCGGTTCATCAGCAAAATCAGCCATCAACCACCGAACACCACCTCGTCGGAATCCTCCCCGCTGCACAAGAAACCCAGCAGCAACGCCACCGTGCACCTTTGGAACACCACCTCGCCGGCGACGAGCTTCAGCCACCCAGCAGGCCCATCACCACCACAACGAAGGTACGGTCACCATTTCACAATTCAAATTTCTGCTAAGGTATACGTATACCAGCAATTTGAAACTCAGATGATACAGTAGCAGAAGTAGGATTATCTTTTAAGAGCACCACTGATCTTGTGTAGGCAAATTGTTTTATTGTGAATTGTACCTTTAAACCAATTTTGGCAGGAGCTTCCCTTGATGGGCAGTTTATACACTAATAATATTTTTATCACTATCTACTCGATGCTTTATAGTCTTAACGTCTTCATACTGGATCGTTCCCCTCTGGTTTGGAATTCAAGCTCTGTAAAAAATTGAAGAAAGGCACGCCTGATTCCAGGAGATTTTGATTAAACTTTTGCTTGTTGCTAACTAGTGATATGATGAACTTGTTTGTGTCCTGTTTTTGGTGATTTTTTTTATTGGTCTTTGTTTAATTTTATGATTTTTTTTCAGTGAGATTGAGAACTTCTGGAATTCACCCAGAGAAACATCCTATAAAGACAGAGCTTGTATGTGTTCCTGCACCCTATTATTTGTTCTTAAAGTTTTCAATTTGGGCATATGGGTTGTTTGATTTTGATGTTTAGTTTGATGGGTACTTTGTGTTTTACTATGTTTTTGGATTACGGCAGGGGTACTGTATGACATTTCTGATTTTTTTTTATTCTAGCGTCTGGATTATGAGGTTAAATCTATGATTCTTATGGCTGATGTTTCATGAAGTTTTTTGTTTTTCTCATTTAATGTGTTGGTCTATTAATAGATGTGACAGAAACTATATGTCTTGAAGATAATGTTCATGAACTGTACCTTACATATGCAATTTGGTGGTTTGTAATTTGTAGGAGAGATTGAGCTTGTATCAAGGCAAACTACAGCAGTTTGTAGATATAAGTAAAGGTACTTCTTTTAACCTCCGTTGTCGATGCATGCCAAATCTCAAACTGTCATTGCTAGGGAAGGATTAGGAAAATACCCTTGAGATATGTGGAAGGTTGTTTCTGTGCTCAAGTTTTTAAATTGCGACAAGCTTGGTTATATGGAAAGTCGTTGTCATGTCTAAATTCTAAAACCACACCGAGCTTGGTTAGATGGAAAGTCACCTTGTTTAGATTTTTAATCTGCAATGAGCTTGGTTAATGCTAGTCATTTCACATTCCTCTTATATATATATATATAGGAATAATGATATGTACAATATAATTTGATCGAAATTATGTTGAGCTCAATTGAAATGTATGTACAATATGTTGTATGTTTTGGTGTTGTGTGTTTGATGTTTTGTTAAGTATTTGTTGGTTTTTGGTTTTTTTTGTCTTGGCCATGAATAATTCATAAACTAGAGATATCGATTGAACTCAAGGGATACATAGTTATATTTAATGGCTCGGGTTGTTTATATTTCTTATTATTGTCATATTGATTAGTTTTTACCAACAATACTTATTGACGACAATCCAATTGTTGTAGGATGTCTAAACAAGCATCTATATTACAATATTCCAGAAGTGATAGGTCCGCATCCAGAGCGAATAGAACTCTATCTACCGTGGATAGGAACGCATCATCTTCTCACCAACCCGAGCCTGATCAAGTACATGATTATTATACACACCGAGTTGCAAGTACATTTCCTCATCAAGAGGATCATCTGAGGTTAAATGCACATGAAGCTTTCGGGTTTCAAGATTTGTTAGCACCACAAGGTGTCCCGCGAGATGATACAAACATGTTCAGAGAATTTAATGTACATCAACAAGGTTATGCGGGAGGAGTTGGAGATGAAGTTGATGAAGATGGTAGTGATGAGAGAGAATTCGATGCCATCACCTGTGGCTCCGTCGATGCCATCACCTACAATGGCACCAGGATATCGACCTCGACCTCGACCTCGACCTCAAATGCCATATAATGGTCCATCTTCCTCTCATCAACAACATCGTAGATCATTTCCGCCTTAAACACTTTAAAATATGTATTTTTAAGTTTCATGTTTATTTACTTAGTCATGTAAATATAATCGAATTTGTAGTGTATTAAGGTTCCACGTTTATTTACTTAGTCATGTAAATATAATCGAATCAGTAGTGTATTAAGAATTTTAATTTATAATAATTTTTATTTCTACCATATTTATGTTATTTTCAATATTAATAATATTTCAATATTTGCTAGTGCTTTTAAAAGATTTATTTGTAATTAATTAAAATTAAAATATATTAAAAATAGAATTTAAAAATATAAATATTTAAATAATATTCTGTCCGTTGCAACGGCAACGGTCAACCCGTTGCAACGGAAACGGACCAGCCGTTGCAACGGCAACGGACCAGCCGTTGCAAAATGTGTGTTTGCAACGGGAGAATTTGCAACGGATTAGCCGTTGCAAATTATTTTGCAACGGGTAATCCGTTGCAAACGAAATTTGCGGCGACGTGGTTCCAACGGATTGTGTCCGTTGCAAATGCCGTTGCAAATTAATATTTGCAACGGATTTCTTTGTAATTTGCAACGGATCAAGCCGTTGCAAAACGCCCCTTTTTTTTGTAGTGTCCTCTGCTACTATAAATATTCATGAACGATCTCATAAATATTCCAACTTCTTTTGTGATTCATACAAGCGACATGATGACTTTGAACGAAGAATGAAAAAACCCATCATCACCTTATTAGTATTGATTGTTGGAGGAAGTGGCATACAGTTTCAGTCGAGCTCTTCAAAAGAAAAAGAAGATGCAAGTTAACTCGGTGGCTGGAATGTGATTGATGCAGATTTAAATGTTATTTTCAATTGAAAAACACCGTATATACTAAATACAATACAATACAAACCTATGATTGTGTGTTTCCAACATTTCACTCAGTGATGGATCAGCATAGAAAACAGTGGATGGAGAGGATATAAGAGAACGTGTGGCTTCTGTGAATTCCAAACTCAAAATCATAAACTCCTGGCTGCAACGTAAGATTGAGGCTTGATGAATATCTTATTTATTTGATGAATAACGTGTTGTCCTTTGATGTTAACACTCTTCTGGAAAAATGTTATTGATTTTGCAGCCCATCTTTTTTCTGGGCACCCACTGTAAACTCATCATGTTCACTGAGTAGATCTCTAACAGCCCAGCTACTTTAATCTACAACTTTATTTATTTATACTCATTTTTCTATATCTGTTTATAGATTTTGGAGGCAGATGAACAAGGAACGGAAGCTTGCCAGGCAAAGATATATCGAAACCTTTTCAAATCTTCAATTCAGGAATTTGGGGGGTTATCTTAGACAGTAATTAGTAATGTGAAGCCACTCAAATCCCAGGAAATAAGTAAGACCTGGCTACTTTTCCTCTATGAGTGACAGGCAAGAGATTTGCACCAGCCTCACAGACTCCAGCAACTTGAAAAACTAAACCCCAAGAACCAGCACCAGCTGCTGCAGTTGAATCTCAACAAGTAGAGAAGGCCCTAGTGCCGCTACGGACCATGGCCCTCACCTACCTCAAGCTTCCACATTACCTGTTCCTTTCTGTACATCAAGTTCTGAACTGAAACTCCAAATTGAGTAGCAGTAAACCCTACATAGGCACGATCACTGCCACTCTTTAATTGTGTTTGACGAAGTTATCTTGATCAAACCAAATTAGTCCATGACAATCGTTTTGTATACACATAAAAATGCAATCTACACGTACAGACAATAGTAGTTTTGGCCCCTGAAATGCGCTGGAGGTTCCTTCTTTCGCATTACCAAGATCAAATCATGTAAACTATAGCCTAGAATCATATTTCTGTCAAAGTTTATTTAACCTCCCTTGCATCTCGGAACTCGTGCAATATTCTCACTATCTGATCCTACACCAAAAGTTTAATACATGCCATTTTTGTTTTGTCTAAAGCTTCCAACCATACTCTAATCAACCCTCGCATAAATAAGGAGATGGCTGTGAGTAATTTCTATGGGCTGATTTCTAAGGAAAGAGGCTCCACAGCACATATAGATGGGCCTCTCGAGACTTGTCAGAATATATACTATACACTACACAGAGTAGAGTAGTGAAGGAGTCATACTCAGTACTTATCCATCCATGTAGACACCAAGAAGATTTCAAAGAGACCCTTTTTCTTAGCAGTCAAAAAGGAAGCTGCCGACTCGAAGGCAAAGTTATCTGCCATGTGATCACCATTCATTTTTGAATCCCCATCCATTTTTCTTAGCAGAGCATTCTATGCTGTATTGCTGTGCATCAAAATTACATCTGTTTTTCGTTGAATCTCTGAACTATGCGGGTACATATTTTTAACACAGAAAGAAAAACGATCAAAACTCAAAAGCTCCATGATGGCTGAAATGAACGGAAAAGAATGCAATCTGCACACGTTACGAAGAACATAAAGAGAAAAAGAAGCAGCCTGGAGTCTTCACTGTAATGATGGGAGGAAGATTACAAAATGCTCATGCTTTTATGTTTACCGATTGGAATCTTTTTCTCTGGTCCCATCTAACAGTGCAAGCCACCAGCCAGCCAGCCAGCCAGCAAGGCGGCCGCAAGTTTCGTTTTTGCCTGATCTGTCATTATTGTATTCCAATAGAAAACGTGTAAAACATCAAATTCATAAGCACCATACAAGCCTTCGTTTATGGAGAAATAATAAATTAAGGGGATAATTAAGCCTTAAACCTCTCAATTATATATGTTTGCGAAGAAGACAGGTGTCCGCAGTTTCCTAGCAAGCACTGCCTTTTGCTAATCCCATTCCTTGATTGAGATTATTATATATATATATATATATGGAAAATGGAAGGGGGGAAGTCAATAAAAAAACAGAGCAAAATGACCTCTATTTCTTTATAGGGCAAGAAATAGGAAAACATTAGAGTCGGTAATTGTTTTTTTACTAGCAAGCATTAACTCTTGTCGTTCGTTTTGTCAATATTTAATTCTCAAAATATCTGTTTTTTTTTTTTTTACATTCAAAATATCTAAATTAAATAAATGTATAGGGTCCACAAGAAAATATTATTTAAAATTCTCATCAACATCACAAAAATTACGATGATTTTAATTCATACGTTTTGATTTTAATTAAATACTAATTGCTTATAATTTCTTAGTCAATGCAAAAAAAAAAAAGAAGTTGAAATGAAAAGGATTTTAGACTTGGATGTTGAGCTAGAGATTTAAAAAAAAAACACATTTAGGTTCTTTTTCTTTAAAAATAATACAATTCATATCATTTAGATCCCTAGAAGTTTTTAAAAGTTATTTTGATATAAAAATTTATTTATATTATTTTTTGATGTTATTTTTAGTTTTGAGTCGGGGAGAGCAAAGAGAGAAATACTAATTAAATAGTATTAAATTGGTGATTTTCTTACCATATAAATAATTTACAATCATTAAGATTTTTTATATAATTATTCTGTATTTACTCATTAAATATAACCATTTTCTTATATCAATAAATTTGTTTTTGGAAAATATCCGAGTTAAATGGTTTTTTAAATGAAAATCCTTCATATTCAATAATTTAATCACTAAAAAGTGTAAAATTTAAAATATTCGAAACTAAATGAATTATTATTATTATTTTACATATAACCCCTACCCAAGTCCTGTTTTTTCTTCAGCTTCTATAGTCTAACCTTTTCATCTAACCAGATACAAACACAAAATTATCTCTTTAAAGACTTTTTATCGATGGCAGCTGTGCAGAGTCAACTGAGAAGAAATCACATTGATATATCATCGGTCTCTCTCAAGATTTAGCCTTCAAAACCCAAAACTTGATCCGTGTTTTTGCTCAGATTCTCTCAAAGTTTCGATTTTTACTGCTTTTGTGATCCAAAGTTCCAATCTCTAACTCCATTTCTTTCAAGAGTTTTCAAATCTCGAGATGGGTTGCTGTGGTAGCAAAGAAAAGGCTCCAACACCAGATGTTAATGGTCATAGAGGATCAGCAACTAGATATTCTAGGCCACCCAATCAACAACAACCACCTCAATATCATCAAAGCCAACAGAAGGTCACAGTCCCTCAAGTTCAGACACAAACCCCACCAACAAGACCTCAACAGACACACCAACAAATTCCCACAACAAGACCTCAACAGACACAACAACATACTCCAACAAGGCCAGTTCCTGATACTATACTGGGAAAGCCTTTTGAAGACATCAAGCAACACTATACTCTTGGAAAAGAACTGGGTAGAGGTCAGTTTGGCGTTACTTATTTGTGCACAGAGAATTCAACTGGTCATACTTATGCTTGCAAGTCAATATTGAAGAGGAAGTTAGTGAGTAAGAACGATAGAGAGGATATGAAAAGGGAGGTTAATATCATGCAGGACTTGTCAGGGCAGCCAAATATTGTTGAATTTAGAGGGGCTTATGAGGATAGGCAATCTGTGCATCTTGTTATGGAGCTTTGTGCAGGCGGGGAGCTTTTCGACAGGATTATAGCAAAAGGTCATTATTCAGAGAGAGATGCTGCTAAGATTTGTAGGGAGATAGTGAATGTGGTACATGCTTGTCATTTTATGGGAGTGATGCATAGAGATCTCAAGCCTGAGAATTTCTTGCTATCTAGCAAAGCTGAGGGTGCTAAACTGAAGGCAACTGATTTCGGGTTGTCTGTGTTCATTGAGGAAGGTTAATTTCCTAATGTTTTTCCTTTTTGGTTCAGTTATTGGTTATATGATATATGTAATGCTGTATTATATGCTGAATTGTTCGAGGATTGTGTTAAAATCTGCTATGTTGTGTAAGGTCTATGCTTTTGTTTAGTGAATTTCAGAACTTTTTCTGCATTACATTTTTGGAATTGTTCAGATTTTAGTTCTGAATTTCTTCCATAAGTAGAAAAGGAGTTGAAATTGGTATTGAGTGATGCAACTGGATTGGCTATTTGCTATTAGAATGAGCGACTGTGAAAGGGGCCGGTTGGTCATATACTATTTGCTGGATTATGTGCTAATTTTGATGTGGTTCTGCCTCTGACTATAATTATGGGTAAAAGCCCAGTGAGACTAGTTTGATTATCCATAAAAAGGTGTTATAAACAATGCCATCCAGGAAATTTCTTTGAATACTATAACAGCATCTTTTGTTTATTAGATAACACTTTGAGCGTGGTGGTGAAATTAGACAAACTAGCAAATGATATCGAGGCTATGGTGAAGTTTGATGATAAAGAAATACTAAGTGATCCTTCTCGTTTGCTATTTTTGAACACCTTGGATTATGCTATATTGAGGGGAATGTAACCCATATAAATAGAGCAGGATGGATAGATTTCAGGAAATGTGACTGGCTGTTGCCTGCCAGCAGTTGACATCAAGTTATATTTCGTCTTTTACTCAATTATTTTTTTCAGCTGAGCTCTAACAAGTAAAGAGTGGAAAACACTTGTTTTCCTGCTCTTTCTGTTTTATGTGGCTAGCAGTTAGGTTTTCAAGTCAGTTTATTTCTGGTAGATCTTCTCGCTGCTGATTTTTTCTATAAGAATAACATATTCAACCTTATTCTGCGTGTTAACTAACAAGAAAACACTTGTTAGCTACATTTGTTTTATCTAACTTTGAAGGAAAAAGAAGTTAGAACTATATGTTTCTTAAGACAGTTATTAAGACACTATAGAGGTGTGTTATGTTGATTGAGGATCTTTCTGAGGTTGGAATATTAAGTAAACTAAAGAGATTTTGGTGGGCTTGGATGTTCAAGATATGGCTAATGATTCTTTTCCTTTTCTTCACGATATGCCTTGTATGACTCATCTGAACTAGGAGAATATAAGCTGAATAAATATAGCAAGGTGGATGAATTTGAAAAAATGAGATAAGCTGCTGTGGCACTAGCAATTGACAAGAGGTCACATCAGGTTTTCCATTCATTTTACTTATTTGTATGATCTTTCTATCTTAGTTCTTGTAAAATTTTATCCTATGCTGCTCTTTTGAAGTTCCATTCAAGTTGTAGGATTGTCTCAATTTGTTCTTAGAAATATTAAATCAACCATGAATTATTATGTTAACTGAGCTTTTCCGAAATGTTTCGCAGGTAAAGTTTACCGTGATATAGTAGGTAGTGCATATTATGTTGCTCCTGAAGTATTGCGCCGTAGTTATGGAAAGGAAATAGACATCTGGAGTGCAGGCGTTATTTTGTATATTCTACTCAGTGGTGTACCTCCCTTTTGGGCTGGTAAAGACATTTTTTTTGCCAATTCTTTGTTTTTTTTAGAAAAGCTCTCTTATAAATTACTTAAGATTTCCTCGGGATTAATTTAATTGACTAAACTTGTGTTGTAGAAAATGAAAAGGGAATATTTGATGCCATTCTACAAGGAGAGATTGACTTTGAAAGTGACCCATGGCCTTCAATAACTTACAGTGCAAAAGATCTTGTCAGGAAGATGTTGACTCAGGATCCTAAAAAGCGAATCACTTCTGCACAAGTTCTTGGTAAGAAGCTTTAATTTCTGGTCAGTTTCTGGTATCCCATATAACTTTTGTGTTGCACTGGCATGCTTTTTGTGCCTAAAATCAATGGTTGTGTGTGGCTAGAGCATCCATGGATTAAGGAAGGAGGTGCCGACAAGCCATTAGATAGTGCTGTTCTCTCTAGAATGAAACAATTCAGGGCAATGAATAAGCTTAAGAAGCTTGCTTTGAAGGTAAAGTTTTAAATTATCTGATGTGCCCTTGTTGTTCTTGTAGTTCTTTTGTAAGTACTGTGTTTTGATTTGTGGTTATGCTCTAAATATTTGCGTATGTGTCTATAAGTCCTATGGTTGAATGATGCTGATAATTTATGGAAGTTATTTTTACAAAAACTATATAGACGTATCAAGAAGAGTTATTGAAACTTGTTGCATTTCATGTAGCAGGGTTGGCACGTGTATATATTCATATATTCTGCTTCCATAGTAATTAACTACATATGGGCACAGCAGATGTCACTCAATGCATTGTGCCTTTACATCTTATTTTCTGTTTAGAGATCAAAGAGTTCAGAGTTGGAGACCTTAGGCACTGAACATACTTTCTCACTCATAGGAGATTTATTGGTATGTGAATGGGATTGGATATCATATAAACTGTAGGTGGTGACCGGAATGGTAAAATGGAAGTTTCTAGTCCTTTTTCTATCACTTGACATTAAATATTTTTATTGTATTTCCAATGTAAAAATGCATAACAGCCATTTCCCAAGATGATGGACATCTTATCTCTTGTTTGAATGTTAACAGAATACCATCCTGTAATTGTATGCTTTATGCACAAAAGTTCTTTGAACGAAGTTCTTCTTACTGACAGATCCTTTAAAGGTTTACTAAGACTTGGGATTTTTGTTCAACCAGCCATTAGATGTATTAAGGAAGCACTTAATTTCAACCTGCAGTTTCACTTTTCAACTATTGTTTAATAATGTATCCTCACATGTTATTCTCGAAGTTGAAAAAAGTGTAAGGTGTATTTGCTTTATTAAATGCAGTTGAAACTCTAAGGTATGTTTTCCAAGTTGAGTTATGAGAGTCTAGATGGGAATATTGGATTGTTTTTGGTCTTCTATTCATAACATTGTATACTTTGGAATCCCATAGGTTATTGCTGAAAATCTTTCTGAAGAAGAAATTAAAGGTCTTAAAACAATGTTCACAAACATGGACACCGACAAGAGTGGCACCATCACCTATGAAGAACTGAAGACAGGTTTGGCTCGACTTGGGTCAAAGCTCTCTGAAGCTGAAGTAAAGCAACTCATGGAAGCTGTAAGTAATACTGGGCCTTAACACAACTGAATTTTCTGAGTATTTCGTGTATCTCATACTCATATATTCAAGTTATGTGTGTATTATTGCATTTCAGGCTGATGTGGATGGAAATGGATCTATTGACTACATTGAGTTTATCTCTGCTACTATGCATAGATACAAGTTGGAAAGAGATGAACACCTATACAAAGCATTTCAGTACTTTGATAAGGACAGCAGTGGGTGAGTTTTCATTTTCCTCATTGGCCACATTTCTTGTTTGGAAATCCTTGATTTTATATATTCACTGTGTTTGATCAGTTTCAACTAGTAGAATGTGAAAGTGAATGTAATTTGTGCTTTCTCCCTTGTACGTAAAAGGGATTTCTGATCATACCATACCAAGGAGCTTTAGTTAACTCTGTCAATTTATTTATCACTCAGGGCAAACTAGATTCTCCCAGGAAGAAAAGTTAATTTTTATAAATTTCATGGCAGGTATATAACAAGGGATGAATTGGAATCAGCAATGAAGGAATATGGAATGGGAGATGAGGTCACCATAAAGGAAATAATTGCAGAGGTGGATGCAGATAATGTAAGTGGTCGTAGCTCTAACTCCTGTGACTCCTATAATAATGACATTAATGGTTACTAATAATATCGTGGGAATGAATAGGATGGGAGGATCAACTACGAAGAATTCTGTGCAATGATGAGAAGTGGAACTCAGCATGCAGCAAAGCTCTTTTAATCCCGAAGGTGAGAAAAAAACTATTACCTAAAAGAGTTTACAAGAACCAAAGCAATCTCACTGAGAACGCAGGGATACACTGTCCAGTTCTGCATTTTGAATTTGAAAAATTGCACACCTTGAGCACAAGTTTGGATTGCTTGGATTTGAGTTGTAATGTTTGTGCATATCCAGTATTTTGTTTGTTCCATTTTCTGGTTCCCTTTTAACTCTGATTTTTTTTCCAATGAGATATATCGAATAATCTTTTGACAAATTATGGTGGATAATGAATACTCTAATGCTATTTACTTTGGGAGGGCATGGCCGCTTTTTTCCTCGTTGTTCCTCGGACAGCAGCCTGAATTTTCTGTCATGTGGGTTTACAAACTCATTGGTGGCATTAATCAATCGTTCCAGGCCATCGGATTTCTGTGATAGCTTAACACTTGATATCATGTGGGAGGAGAAACAATTTTTGTCCCGTCTGAACAGATGAGTACTGTTCTCTACAACTGGGGACCAAGAAATCTCTGCAGTTTTCCTATTTAGTGGCATGATCTGTGTTTCCAGCCAAATAACTTCAAATGCACTTCACTATATATTTTTTTTTATAATAAATAAGAGTAAAATCATGGATGCTGACATGACTATCTGAAACACAACAGATAGATTAATATCTAAATTTCTTGGCAATAGATAATGAGTAGGCAGGGCATATAAATATAGAGAAACCTAACCCCAGAATACTCGTTGTCGCTGCTATCCTTGTTGCTGTACAGTGTGTTATTTTGTGGATGTTCCAAGAAACCAAGAAAGCTGCCTCTTATCTTTTGATTCATTTGGAGCTAACAAAATAGAGAGAAGATGAGTTTATCTTTGTTCATTAGCCCATTGATCAGCGGTAACAAACCAATCTCTGTTTTTGTAAAACAAAGGTTTTTCTCTGTTCGCAATCATATAATAGTCATTAGACCGAAGTGTATTTCTCAGTGACGAATGTGACTTGATCTCAACTTACAGTACTTGGCACACAACAGGCCCCAATGATATTAAGCTCCGGACTGCTAATTTGTCTGGAAGTAGCTCTAATAGTGCTTTCTGACAAGTCTTTTTCTTGAATCAACAAGGCAATCTATTCAGATTTGGATGTTTTTCTAACTCCACCAACCTCGTCTTCTTAAATAGTGACATCAAATTTCACAAGGACGTTCAAGGCTGTCGAATAGGACACCTCATACTCCTCCTGTAATATGTTTTTTAGTTTGATAAATCTGCTAAACTTGAGTTTATGCAGATTTGTATTTTGTCCCTTCTACCATCTTTTGGTGATTTAATGCAATACTTTTTTAAAAAAAAATACATAAATAAAAAAGAGAGATGATCCCACTATTCCTTTTTTTTTTTTTTGTCTTACTGGAGGTTGATTTTGGCTGTGAGAGGATCACTGCAAAAAAAAGAGTCATTAGCAGCCATGTAATCAATCCATTGCAAATAACATGCAAATTTATTGCTAGAAAATATTAACAACAAAATTTGCATTGAAAACCATCCGATGTAAATTTATTGTTGCTAATTTATCTACAATGAATAACCCATTGCTAATAATTAGCAACGGAAAATCTATTAGTTGCTAATTTTCATTGCTGAGTTATAGTCAGCAACGGATTTTGGTAAAAAATTATCTGATACAAATTTATTATTGCTAGTTTATTTACAAGATTTAATCGAGATAAAAAAAAAATCAACTCATGAAAATCCATTATTTGATCGAAATAATGAAAGACATAGGACCGATGCACCACTTTCTTGAAATGGAAATCACATTAACAACAAATGGTCTTCATCTATCCCAATCACATTATGAAGTGAAAATACTTGAACGATCAAATATATCTGACTATAATCCAATGGGTACCCCCTTTGAGGCAAAAACAAAAACATCTTCCAATGATACTCTCATGGAAGACCCAAATTTCTATAATAGAATTGTTGGAGCTTTACAATATCTTACGCTCACTCGTTCTAATATATCATTTGATGTTAATTATGTATCACAATTCATGCATGCTCCCATAATGACACACTTAAAAATGATTCGATGCATTTTACGATATGTCAAATATACAATTGAAATGGGACTGCATTTTTCTTCACATACTACACTTGATCTATTTGTTTTTTTAGATGCAGGTTGGACAGAGTGCACTACAACGAGATGATCCATTACTGGATATTATACATTCCTTGGAGAAAATCTTATCTCTTGGTGTGCAAAAAAAACAAAACACAATTTATCGGTCAAGCACAAAAGCAGAATATTGTGCAATGACTAACACAACAACATAACTCCCATGGGTGACTTTCCTTCTCAACGATCTCAGCATCACATTATCATCTCCGCCCATACTTTATTGCGACAACTTAAATGCACTACACATGACAATAAATCCACTATTCCATGCCCGAAGCAAACCATCAAACAATGGAATCAACAACAATCAATGCAACAGACTAGTAGAACCAATTGGAATCAATGCAGGAGATCAATTAGATTCTACAATAAATTTGTCCAATTAAAGAGCAGATTTCGTGAATCAAGCAATAACAACAGTAGATTTCATAACAATCCAATCTTATGATTTCGTGGAATTTCCTTTTCTAATTCTATAGAATCATTGTATCATATCAGTATAAATATCTTACTTGTACAGCCTAAATGTTCACGTTAAAAATAATAGAACAAGAGCAGCATATTTGACACAAAAAATTCTCTCTTCTGCTCAGCTCATCTTTTTCTTTAGTATTTAGCTTCACAGTGATCCCTTTTCTTTTGTGTTAAAGGAGGATTTCTAGCAAAAGTACCACAAAACCCGGCCAGCTCGCCATCATCAATACATGGATTATAGACATTGAATTCAACTGACTTCGGGGGCTCCATCATGATTCAATCCTTTAAAAACTTCATAAATCTCCAAGAGCTCTGTTGCCATTGTACCCCTGAAAATAGGAATCATGCCACCATTGGGTGAGAACGACGAGCACATGGTTGTTCCCCATTATCGAAAGCCCTTTCCATTGCAGATTTTCAGTGTTAAGAACATGCAACGATGATAAGATTGCAAAATTGTTAAAAGTCAAAGTAAATACATATATGTTTAAACCAACTCCTGATGCTGCCTTTTGATGCCTGCGAGACAAGCATAAAGCATCAAAAAGAACAAAATACTTGGAAAGATGCTCTCATAAAACTTGGAAAAAACGAAAGGAGACTAATGTCAAAAAAAGAATCGAATATAAATATGTTGAAACTTCACCTAGGAGGGAAAACATTGTCAGTGCATTGTACCAGCTTCCAATCCATTTTAGGTGCATTGAGAACCCATACACCATTCAGAATGTTCGAAGGATCAACTCTACCTCCACTAATGAAAGAGTTTGAAGAGATTGAAAGAAGAAGTGAAAGAACAAAATGCAGAATTTAATTTGAACAGTGGAAGTTTTTACTGTTTTATTGAACAGAAAATATCGTTGATTGCTTACTTGTTTCAGCAATCTTTACACGTTTAAATAGGCTTGAAAGAAACTGAAATTGCTGGTTTGTAGCACTACAATGTGCCACGTTCAGCTGACCACTAACATGACCACTAACATAAATGTGCCATGTTCAGCTAACAACATAACTGACTCCTAAAGGCTAGTTCACATCCTGAAGACCAGCTCTAGTCTTTTATTTCAGTAGAATTAAAATAACAAAGACAGACAATATTAAAATAAAACAAAGACAACAACTTAAGGCATAACTCGAACACTCCTCCTTGCATTAAGGGCTGCATACTCCTATCAGCCTTGTGAGAAAAATTCGAACCTGTTAGCAGGAAGTGCTTTGGTAAACAAATCAGCCATTTGATCTTCAGTCCTGCAATAAAGTAACTTAACATCTCCATTCTTCTGCACCTCTCGGATAAAATATAATTTGATGTAGAAATGTTTGGTTTTCCCATGAAACACTGAATTGTTAGAGATTGCTATAGCTGCTTGATTGTCAACTGAGATTTCAGTTGCTTCCTCCTCTTCCATATGTAGGTCACGCAGTAATTTTTGAAGCCATAAAGCTTGGTTAACTGCAGCTGTGGCAGCAATGAACTCTGCCTCTGCAGTTGATTGTGCAACAATGCTTTGCTTCTTGGATGATCATGAAAATATTGCTGAGCCTAGATTGAAACAAAAACCAGAAGTGCTTTTCATGTCATCAATGAATCCACCCCAATCACTGTCAGAAAAGCCATGCAATTTCAGTGTTTTACACTGCGTAAATTTAACACCAAAACTGCATGTTCCTTTGATGTATCGCAGGATACGTTTGGCTGCCCTCATATGTAGCTCACTTGGACAATGCATAAACCTTGATAGAAGGTTTGTTGCATAAAGAATGTCAAGTCGGGTTGCTGTCAAATACAGCAAGCAACCAATCAAGCTTTTGTATTTTTCTTCATCTACCTTGGCAGTCCCATCCTCTTTGCTAAATTTATCCTTCTGATTCATTGGAGTAGCAGTTGGTTTGCAATTCTCCATTTGGAATTTCTTCAAAATCTCCTTCGCATATTTTTCTTGACCAATGAAGATCACTCCTCTGCTTTGTTTAATCTCCATGCCAAGAAAAAAACTCATGAGTCCAAGGTCACTCATTTCGAAAGCTTGCATCATGTCCTGCTTGAACCTTTCAATTTGCTGCAAATTACTTCCAGTTACAAGTAGATCATCAACATAGAGGGACACAATAAGAACATTATCATCAATTTTCTTCACATTGAGGGTTGATTTAGAAAGACTTTTCTGAAATCCAAACCCTGTCAAGTAGTCATCAATTCGGCCATACCAGGCCCTTGGTGCCTGTTTTAATCCATAAAGTGCCTTCTTCAGCATGTACACCTTGTCTTCTTCTCCTTGAACAACAAATCCAGCAGGTTGTTCAACATAAATTTCTTCTTGTAAATCGCCATTGAGGAAGGTAGATTTTACGTCCATCTGGAACACTTTCCAGTTTTTGTGTGCAGCAACAGCAAGCAACAATTTGATGGTGTCCATCCTTGCTACTGGAGTGAATGTGTCTGAATAATCCACCCCATACACTTGAGCATACCCCTTGACAACCAGCCTTGCCTTGAATTTGTTGATGGAGCTGTCAGCATTCAGTTTGGTCTAGAAAATCCACTTTACGCCAATAATGTTCTTGTCTGCAGGTCTATCAACAAGTTCCCACATATGGTTCTTTTCAATCATGTATATTTCCTCCTTCATTGCTTCCTGCCATGCTGGATTCATCTGCGCATCTTCATAATTTTCTGGTTCACAAACAGCCACATTGCTCTTTTGATAGATTTCTTCAAGTGATCTGGTGCCTCGTACTGGTGATTCATCAATTGATTCATTTTGAATGGGAGGAATAATTTGATCATCAAGCACCGTGATCTCTTGTGTTTCATCCCAGTTCCATTGGTCATCTTCATGGAACTGCACATCCCGTGTAATTGAAATCTTCTGGGTTTGAGGGAGGTATACTTTGTAGGCTTTAGAAATTGTGCTATAGCCAACAAAGATACCTTGCATTGCTTTCTTGTCCAGCTTGTCCCTCTTAATCTGTGGAATGTGAACAAAATATGTGCTGCCAAAAACCTTAAGAAAACTGAGTGAGGGTTTGTAATTATACCACACTTCAAAAGGAGTTTTTTCTGCCAAAAGCTTTGTTGGGAGACGATTTTGCAGGACTACTGCTGTGTTAGCAGCTTCTGCCCAAAAAACTTTAGGCAAGTTCTTCTCATGTAGCATGCATCTAGCCATCTCCATTATGTATCGATTTCTTCTCTCACTAACCCCATTCTGCTCTGGAGTGTAAGGGGCTGTGAGTTGATGCTCAATGCCAGCTTCTTCACAATAAAGATTGAATTCTGTTGATGTGTATTCTCTGCCATTGTCTGAATGAATTGCTTGAATTCTGCAGTTGCTTTGATTCTCCACATTCTTCTTGAATCTCCAGAAAATTCCAGCCACCTCTGATTTGAATTTCATGAAATAAATCCAGCACATTCGAGAGAAATCGTCAATAAACAGCAGGTAATATTTACTGCCATTTAATGATGGTGTGCTTAGAGGACCAGCCACATCGGTATGAATCAGCTGCAGCTTTCGGGATGATCTCCAAGTTGATCTCGGAAATGATTTTCTATTCTGCTTACCAAACTGACAAGCATGACAGTTCAATGTAATTTCAGTAAATGGAGGTATCTGACAGCCTCAAAATTCTTCATGGTAAGCATCCTTTGTTGATGGCAGTGCCCCAACCTTTTGTGCCATAACTCAGTATAATTGAGTTTTGTTGGGAAAGTATTATGCTCCTCCTCAAATGGCAGAAACGAGAAACTTTTGCTCTTCATTCTAACTTGTAGAATTTTACACCCAGCAGCATCAAAAATACAGCAATGTTGATTTTCAAAAATCACCTTCATTCCTTTCTCAATTAATTGCCCCACACTCAATAAATATTGATCTATATTAGGCACATAAAGAACATCTGCAATTGTTTTTGTACCTGAATTTGTTGTGATGGCAATTGTTCCCTTTCCCTTGGCTTCAATGCATTCACCATTTCCAATTCTGACTTTTGCAACTTCTGTAGGCTGCAAATTTCGGAAAAGACTTTTATCAAAAGTCATGTGGTTGGTGCAACCACTATCAATTAGCCAATGGTCTGAGGTGGTTTGAACAGAGAAGCATGCAGCCACAAACATCTGATCCTCATCATCTTGGTTCGCGACTTGAGCATCTTCTTCTTGTTTTTGATTTTTGAATCTGCAGATTATTGCCTCATGTCCAAGCTGATTGCACTTGTTGCACCTTGCATCAGGCCTCTTCCAGCATTTGAATGGTGGGTGACCACTCTTGTTGCAGTGTTGACAAGGTGGAAAATTTCTTTTAATAAATTTTCCTTTGTTGTAACCTTGATTGGGTTTAATGCTGCCTGAAGCTGCGTTCTTTCTGAAGAACTTCTTCTTGTCATAGTCTGCAAATTTTGCTTGCAAAGCACCTTCAATTGCATGATCCTGCCTCATAAGCCTTCTCTGCTCCTGAGCTTGTAAGGCATTTAGCAACTCTGTCAATGTAATTTTTGACAGGTCTTTAGTATTCTCCAATGTTGTAATTGAAGCTTCATACTTTTCTGGTACTGTGACCAGAAGTTTTTCAACAATTCTGGAATCTGCAAATGATGTTCCCAGCAGCCTGACTCTATTAGCAATCCCCATCAATTTGTCTGAGTACTCATTTATAGTCTCAGAATCCTTCATCCTTTGCAGCTCAAATTCACGTATCAAGTTTAAGCTTTGCATTCCACGAATTCTTTCATCTCTTGCATATTCCTTCTTCAAGTAATCCCAAACATCCTTTGCTGATTGAAGTGACATGATCCTGGTGAAAATGGTTGTGGAAACAGCAGCAAACAGACATGCCTTCGCCTTCGATTTCTTGGTCTTTCTCTCCTTATGACTTTTGATCTGAGTCATAGTTGGATTATTAGGCAGTGGTGGCACCTCATAATCCTCTTCAACAGCTTCCCACAAATCTAAGGCTTCTAGGTGAGTTTCCATTCTTACTGCCCATAGTTGAAAATTCTCTCCATTGAAGATTGGAGGAGAAATATGGGTGAAACTTGATTCAGAATCCATCACAGGCCCTTCAAGAAAATAGCTCTGATACCAATTGAAAGAGTTTGAAGAGATTGAAAGAAGAAGTGAAAGAACAGAATGCAGAATTTAATTTGAACAGTGGAAGTTTTTACTGTTTTATTGAACAGAAAATATCGTTGATTGCTTACTTGTTTCAGCAATCTTTACATGTTTAAATAGGTTTGAAAGAAACTGAAATTGCTGGTTTGTAGCACTACAATGTGCCACGTTCAGCTGACCACTAACATGACCACTAACATAAATGTGCCATGTTCAGCTAACAACATAACTGACTCCTAAAGACTAGTTCACATCCTGAAGACCAGCTCTAGTCTTTTATTTCAGTAGAATTAAAATAACAAAGACAGACAATATTAAAATAAAACAAAGGCAGCAACTTAAGGCATAACTCCAACAACTAACAACGAAATCTGTATGACCCAATCGTGCGCCCGCCCTCAAGTTCAATGGATCGAGCAGCGAACAATCATTTATTCGAGAGTGCCTTCCCATCCCTCCAGAACCAACACTAGTAGAACACTGTTGTAGCTTTCATTATCCATCAGACAAGCATGGCGACCCTAAAGGAAAAGCTTCTCTACAGGTTCACCAAAAACTAGAATTGGAGAAACAGATAAACTGCAACCAGCAGCTTCTCCTCCTACCAAAATGAAACGTCTCCTTCAATCACACATTTATGATATGTAATAAATTACCGTATCAGAGATCAATACATCACTATGTAGCATAAACACAAAACGTCTCTTGCAAGCTTCAGAGTTGAAAGAAAAAGCTAAAATCAATAGAGAAGATGCTCCACGTGTCTTTTTCGTACTGGTGGGTGGTGTTGATGTCGGTTTTGGCTGTGAGAGGATGTAGATACGGCCAGAGCAAGAACACTAGTGGTGAAGTAAGAATAAGGGTGAGAGTTGATGAGTAGAGTATTATGCGAGTGTCTAACTTCCCTTTCGGCAATTAGACTCCATGCGTGAAAAATAGTATGAGCAGGTAAAACAAACAAAAAAGTCTTCACGCGGAAACGTAACATACCATAAAACAGTAGACTTGTAGGGTTGACTTTTAGCTTGAGCAGAATATTATTGATTAACTGAAAGTCTGAAACAGAACAGAGAAAAGGGAAGGTGAAACTTGCAGGTACGCTCTCCGTCTCTCTTTCTTGCATCTTCTGTGTTATATTATGGAATGTAACTATGTTAAAAATGACTCTCACTTTACTTCCAGCCCTTGTCTTGTTTTATTGGTTAAGAATCACATGAATTAAGCCACTGTTAATCTAATCTCATCGTATGCCCTTCCAAAAAGGGTTATGAACCCATTTTGCTGGTTCAGCATACAGGTTAGGATTACAGACCCATTTTGTTGGGTCAGAATAAAGATTGATCACAAGTTGGGTGTGCTTTTTGAAATAGTTATGTCCTTTTGTATAGCGAGATGGGCATCCTTGTTGACTCTAATTTCCTGCTCCTTCTGTGGTAGTAACTCCTGATAAAAATTGTGCAAATATTTCTCTGAAACAGCCCGGGGTAGTCGATTGGTTGGAAATAACTTGAAAAAAGTTTTAAATAAGATGTAAGATAATATATATAAATACTTCAACTAATTGTTTTTTCGATCTTGACCTATCGACATTAATCCTACTACTCTATTTTTTTCTCATTTGTTCAGATCTTCGATAAGCTTTTCTCTGCTAGATTAGAAATGGATACTGGGAAATATCGAGAACCGTCATCGTCTCCATTTTCTCGTTGTAAATATCAAGTGTTCTTGAGTTTCCGAGGTGAAGATACGCGGAAGAACTTTACCGATCACCTCTATACAGAGCTGATTAAAGCAGGGATTCACACATTTAGAGACGATGATGAAATTCAGAGGGGAGAAAATATCGAGTTGGAGCTCCAACTGGCAATACAACAATCAAAAATCTTTTTAATTGTGTTCTCCAAACACTATGCTGACTCGAGGTGGTGCCTTGATGAACTTGTAATGATTATGGAACGTAAGAGGACTAGTGGCTGCATAGTTTTGCCGGTATTCTATGATGTGGATCCATCCCAAGTCAGAAAGCAAACAGGGCGCTTCGCTGCAGCATTTGTGGAACATGAAAAGCGCTTCAAGGAGGTGATGGAGCAGGTGAATGGGTGGCGGATTGCTTTGAAGAAAGTTGCGGATTTAGCTGGGATGGTTTTAGGAGATGGGTAAGTCGTATCTCTTGACTTGAAACTAGAAAGTTGGCTGTGAATGTCAATTTCAGCAGTTAGATGATGACTGCCAATTCCATTCCCAATTTAGTGAAATTATAGAACTCTCTACTCAACCAATCGAACGACAGACCAATTCTTCTATTTTATAGAAAAAAACAAAATCTAGTTAGCTTTTTAAAATCTTTCTTAAACATTATTTCTTATAACTCTTATTATATCTCTCATCTTGACAAAAACATCATATTTGAGTGGTTTTGTGAAAATATTTGCGACATGATCTCGAACTTTAAATACCGAACTTTAACTTTCTTGTTTGTGATGTAATCTCGTACATAATAAAATCTTGTGTAAATATGCTTACTTCTATCGTGAAATAAAGATTCTTTACCAAGACAATGACTAATGAGTTATCCACATAAATCTCTATAAGTTTATCTTGTGAAATTTTCAACTCTATTGATAATCATCTTAGCCATATGCAATGACAAATATATGTTGCAGTAGCTACATATTTAGCTTAGTAATATGACTATGGATTGCTTATTCGAACTCCATGTGAATGATATGTTTCTTATGTAGAAAACAAAACTTTTAGTCCCTCTTCTATCATTCTATATGTGACTATGTGGTTGTCATATAGAATGATAAACACGTGTTGTAATAGCTATATATTCAGCTTAACAAGTTGATAATGTGATCATGAATGGCTTCTTTGAACTCCATATGAATGCTGTGTCTTCCATGTAGAAAACAAAACATGTAGCGCTCTTTATATCATCCATATCTCCAACTCAATCACTATCACTATAACCTATGAGCTCAAAACTGTTAGAATATCCATATTATAATACAAAATTAAAAATCCTTTTTATATAGCGAAGAACTCACTTTAATGCTTTGAAATGTCTTATAGTTTGTTTTTCTACAAACTTGCTCACAAACCCTTCTCCAAAGAGAATATATGGATGAGTGCATGCCACTTCAATTAGGCTCTTGAATGTTATAGATTTTATCTTCTCTCACTCATTATTTTTTGGAATCTTTACTTCATACTCAATTGGAGTATTCACTTTTGCACAATTCCTTATCCTGAACTTTTTGAGAATCTCTTTTATAAAATTATCTTCATTCGTAAAGATTTTGTCTTTTCCTTTTGACCTCAATCTCTAGCTAGTATGTTATAAGACCAATACATGTCATTTCAAACTTTTTTATCATTGCTTGGTTGAAGTCTTCAAATATCTTTGAGTTATTTCTTGTAAAAATTAAGTCATCCACATACAAATATACAATAGATAACATATTCATATAGGCATTTTACAAATCATTCTTTAAAAAATAACTATCAATGTGACTATACCAAGCTATTGTTTTTTTTTTCCAATCAATACAAGGCTTTGTTCAACTTTAAAACCTTGTTTTCATTTATATTCACTTTATAATCCAGAGGTTGCTCAATGTAGACCTCTTCTTCAATAAAACCATTTAGAAGGCTGATTTGACATCCATTTGGTAGATTTTTCATATATGTTGGGCAACTATGAAATTATTAATCAATTAGTTTTCAATCTAGGAATTGAATCAAACATTTCATCATAGTCAATTCATTGCTTTTAACTTTTGCATTTTGTCTCTAATCTCACCTTGTATCTCTTCACTTTTTCTTTGTCATTTTTCTTTTTATTGTAGATCCACTTTACACTTATTAGTTTTTTCTTTTTATATAAGAACCAATTCCCATGTGTTATTATTGTCAATTGATGCAATCTTCTCATCAATAACAATTCTCCACTTTTCATCATTTATTATTTCTTCAAACACTATAGGTTCACATGTAGCTAGATGACAATATAGTGTTTGATCATTATCAATTGGAATAGTTATCTTGTACTAGTTATTAAGGCTCTTTATTTTCTTAGTGGACTTGGTAGGTATCACTACTTGAGCTTCCACTAGAAGAAAAAGATAAATGTGAAATTGAGATCATTGGTGATTATAAAGGTGTAACTAGTTTTTGATGATTTTTATCTCTCCTATTCATTGAGACTTGATAAAAAGTCATTTTTCATAATTGTCTACCTTCCAATCCCATTCTCCTTCTTCATCAAACTCGACATCCCTAATAATCACTTTCTTTTTTTCTCCATATCCCACAAAATTATCCTTTTACTCTTATCACCTAGCTTGACCCTTACATGATCATCTACATGCACATAGCCAATTCTTCTAAATACCTTCAAGTGAATAACACTTGATTTTCTTTCACTTCATGCCTCCTGTAGAGTTATACCATTTAAGCATTTTATAAGACATCTATTTGACAAGTAAACAACACAATTTATAACTTAAACTTAAAATTCCTTTGGCATTTTCTTAATTTTAAACATGATTCTTTCCATGTTGAGGATATTCCTATTTTTTTCCCTTCACCATATAATTTTGTTTTGGTGATCTAGACACTATTAAGAGTCTTTTTATACCATGATCTTTACAAAACTTATTAGAACAAAATTCACCCTCCTATTTATCCTATGTGATTTTATAGTAAAACCATTTGATTTTTCGATTAATGCTCTAAACTTATTTAAAAAATTAAATACATTAGGGGTTGACTACTATAATATTTCTCTTAAGAAGTATATCCATATTTTTCTACTATAATTATAAATAAAATGTAGAAAATATAATATTTTTATCAAATAAGCATGGTTGAATAGGACCATATACAAATGCATGTATCTTTTATAGAGGTTGACTTGCTCTAAATGAAAACTTATTTGGTAAGCTCTAACAAAATTGTTTGCCCACTAAACATTCTTCACATAACTAATTTGAATATTTAATAGATGATAGACCTTTCAACATCTTTTTTTCATTTCATCATCTTTAAGTCATCAAAGTTTATATATTCAAGTCTCATATGCCAAAACCAAGTCTCATCTTTCACATATAACTTTAGGTATTTAGGCACATTCATATCTATGTTTAGCAAAAACATCCTGTATTTTTTTTTTATCATTTATACCTTCGTAATCATAGTTCCATGAGTATTAAGTAATGTCAACATACAATCTTTCATCTTAATTTTATAAATCTTCTTCAATAATAATCCTAAACTCAATATTTTCTTTTTACAATTGGTATATAATAAACATCACCAATAAATTGATGATTACCATATTTCAATCTAATGAGAATTATACCTTTTTTCCTTAACAGAAACCGTTGAATGGTCTATAAAAGTGACATTACCTTTAATTGATTCATCAAACTCTATAAACTTGTCTTTATGTCCACATATGTTATTGATGACACCATTGTTAAGATACCATATGTTTATGTTTTTTTGTTTTTTGGTTTTTTTGCACCTGTTCATCATAAGTAATAGGGTGACTTTCTCTCACCTTTCTATTACAAGATTGACATTCTCTTTAACCTTTTTGGTTTGATGCCAACAATCCCTAGTATAATGACCTATTTTCTAACATTTATAACACATAACTTTTGTTTTATCAAACCTGAGTCTTGGATTGCCATTGTCAGTGGAACCATTCAACTGATATGTTTCATTTGGTTATCTGGTTGACGAGGTTGTCTCGACCTTGTTTTTAAAATCTACCTCTTTCTTCTCTTTCCTTGTCTTGTCCACGTCCTCTATCACATTGGATATATCTAGAGCCATCTTGCTTATTTTTTATACAAAATTTTGAGAAGGGTTCTTGTACACCCATGTCTTTTTGAATTTCATTGACTTTTTCATGGGCTTATAATTTCATTGATTGTCTAAGCTTATTTATAGACCTAAAATCTTAGACAATCAATGAATCAAATAAACAAAGAAAAACCTAATCATAATATGAAAAATAATTATGTTGACTAAACGGTTGACTGTTTCTCAACTGGTAATCAGATCCATTTAATTCAACTTGTAACCAATAAATTGGTTCCTCTGCTTTACAAAAAAACTACAATCCAATCTACTTTTTAACAATTTCTTCTTTGTTCTCTCTTTTTTGTTCCAATCATGATTTGATTTTAATAGATGGTGAAAACGTATCTCCAAAACTAGCTATAAATCATTGACACAAAACACGCTTTATTTTTTTTCCAAGATAAATACTTCTTAGCTAAACGCTGTTCATTTCTATCCAGTACAAACAGACTACTAAATATCATATACTGCATTTTTATTTCTGATGTAGTTATGAGGTACAATTTATCCAATCTATCGTGGAGAAGGTCTCAAAGTATTTGGATAGAATTTTTTTTCATGTCCCCCTTCATTTCATTGGAAGAGATCCTCTAGTAGAATATATCAACTCATGGTTACAAGATGGGTCCCATGGTGCATCCATTGCTATACTTTATGGAATTGGTGGAATTGGGAAGACAGCCATAGCAAAGAGAGTTTATAACCAGAACTTCCATAAATTTGAAGGCAGGAGCTTTCTATCAAATGTTCGAGAAAGGTCAAATGAATCAAATGGTATAGTTTGCTTGCAGAGGAAACTTCTTTCAGATATCTTGAATAAGACTGCTGATGAGGTACATGATGTTGATGAAGGGATTATAAAGATTAAGGATGCATTATGTTGTAAGAGAACCCTTATTGTTCTGGATGATGTGGACAAAAGGGACCAATTCAGTGCAATAGTTGGCATGAAAAACTGGCTTTGCCAAGGAAGTAAAATTATTGTAACAACTAGAAACAAGGGTCTGATTGCAGCTGATGATGAGTTTGTCAAGTTCAAAGTTGAACCTCTAAATAACAAAAAATCACTTGAGCTTTTTAGCTGGCATGCCTTTGGACAAGCTTACCCTGTTGAAGATTTTGTAGAGGACTCTCGGAGAATAGTGCATCATTGTAATGGACTTCCATTAGCGCTTCGTGTTATTGGTTCTTCATTATCTGGAAAAAGAAGAAAAGTATGGGAAAGCGCAATACTTGAAATGGGGATGATTCCTAATTGTGAAGTTCAAAAGGTTCTGGGAATAAGTTATGATTTTCTAGATGATGATTGTCAGAAGAACGTATTCCTTGATATTGCTTGTTTCTTCAATGGAATGGATGAGGATTATATAGTTAAGATACTAGATGGGCTCGGTATAGGTGCAAGATTTAGGATTGACTATCTCATTGATAGATGTCTTGTAGAAATTGTCGAAATCAACAATGATAAAAGGTTTTGGATGCATCAACTCATAAGAGATATGGGAAGGGAAATTGCTTGGAAAGAATCATCAAAATATCAAAGAATATGGCGTCACATGGATGCTTTTACAATATTGAAAGACTACTGTAAGTACCTTATTTTTTTCAGTACCTAAATGGTTTGAGGTGCCTTAACATGTTCATGAGGTGCCTTAACATGTTCATTCTTTTACTTTCCTTTCTCACACTTGTAATATTTTTGAAGCACGATGCTGAAAAATTGCATGGCCTTACCCTGGACATGCATGCATTATTGGAAGATCATTTTGCAGAAGTTGTATGTACTAACTCCATGGTTCACTGCAAGTGTCGCGGGCTTAACTTCTTTGAACAAAGTCGTCTTCCTATATATCTCTCTTGGGAATGGCTTTCTGACTTTTTCTTGGGGGAACAAGAACAAATGGCCAAACAACTTTGTTTCCCGTACTCAGCACAGATGCATTTAGAAAGATACAAAATGTAAAATTCCTCCAACTAAATTACATGAAATTCAATGGAAGTTATGAATACTTCCCAAAGAAATTGATATGGTTATGCTGGCATGGATTCTCTTTGAGATCCATACCAATGCACTTCTGCTTGGAGAAGCTCGTGGTTCTTGATCTATCCAGAAGCATGCTTGTCGATGCTTGGAAAGGCAAACTGGTATGTATCTAGTCTCTTTCAATAACTATACCTCTCCCATTTTCGATTGAGAACAACTAAATTCAAGTGTTTTTGCAGTCTCTTCCAAAATTGACAATAATTGATCTCCGTCACTCGCATGACCTCATTAGAACCCCCGACTTCTCAGGTCTACCAAGCCTTGAACAACTAATACTTGAAGATTGCATCCGTTTGGTTCAGATTCATGAGTCTATTGGTGTTTTACAAAGCCTCATAATCTTAAATCTGAAGAATTGTAAGAGTATCGTGGAGCTTCCTGAAGAAATAAGTAGATTGAACTCACTTGAAAAGCTTGTTTTAGATGGTTGCTCAAATCTTGAGGGCTTGAAAATGGAGTTAGAGCATCATCAAGGACGCGGGTTGCTTCAAAGTGGGGGGATTGTTACAAGTATATCATACATTACATCTCTGCGGTTGAAACTATTCTTTCCCTCTAGTTTTTTAGCAAGGGAAAATTGGAGATTTTCCTCGTTATCATTGCCACACTACTTAAAGGAGCTTGATTTAAGTGGAACTGCAATTCGTTTCCTTCCAGAAAGCATTAAGGACCACAATACACTCAAATACCTTATGTTAGAAAATTGCAAAATGCTTCAGACACTCCCAGAGCTTCCATCGAACTTGTTTGGGTTAGATGTGTCCTTTTGTTATTCACTAAAAAGAGTTACAAGTCTAATTCCTGTTATCAGAGCACGTGGTTGCGATCGACATGCAAGATTGGATTAAGGTGGAATTAATCCAGAAGGCTGATTCACACATGTTCAGAATATTGGAAACGATCAGCGTTCAAATGCAGCCGAGGGAATTTGAGGTCCTCCCTCACCCATTTTATAATATTTGTACCCTAAAATCTTTATTGTATAATGTAGAAAATTTTGCCTTGGCTAATTTTATTGATTCTGCTTTGATGGAACAGATACTGCTTCATAAGGGCAACATACTCAGCGTTGTCATTGAATATGATGAAAAGGATGAGATGTTAAAATGGTTTTATGAGGAGGAAGAAAAGGATATGTGGGTAATTCAGAATGAGTTCGAAGGATACATGTCATTGAAAATATCCTCTCCTGCTGCGCACCGGATATGTGGCTTTAATATATTCACAGCATTTTCTGCCATGTCGGAGTTCATTCGCAATCGTCGTGTTTCTCTTGAAATCAGAAACAGTAACAAGGGTATAGTCCGGGTTTTTTACCCCTCGGAATTGCCATTAAAATTAGCTGAAAATTTTGAATTTTTATGGCTAAACCATTGGAAGTTTGGGAGTGATGATGCTGAGTTTGATAATGGTGATTACGTGAGTGTTTCAGTGTTTACAGACGATCCAGCTGTACAAATAAAGAGGGTTGATGTGCAAATGTTGCATGAAGAGGAAGGAGATATCCACTCAAGCAATGAAGTAATCGAATCTCATACCTGCAGTGAAGTTATCCCATCCCACAGCAGCAGTGATGATGCATGTGTAGCTAAAGCAGAAGTAGCTTCTCATATTTTTAGAAATTATTATTCTACTTTCCGTCTTAGTGATGATAAACATGACTCCTTTTCGTGTAATTTTGAAAAGAAATAAATTATGATTATACTCTGAGCGTATATAAATGATATTATATTCCACTTACATCCCTTATCTTTTTTTATTAACTTCTTTAGCATTGAAACTATTTAACTTCATTTGTGTCAACATTTCAAGTATTCGTCATTGCTTTATTTTTACTTTTTGCAATTTAATCCTTAGTTATCTTCCTCATCAAAATTTGTGATTTTAACATTAATCAATATTATTGTTAGGAATGGAAATTTAATTGAAGTCGTAGTCATAGATACTCATATGACTATCTGAAACTTCTTTCTGATCTCCTAAACAATACTCTTGTTGAGATACATGATGTTTATGAAGGGATTCAGCAGAAGGGATATTACGTTGCAGAAGAAGTCTTATTATTCTTCATTGAGGTGGACGAGATGAATCCATTCAAAGCAATTGTTGGCATGCAAGATTGGCTCTGTGAAGGAAGTGAAATCATTGTAACTACTAGAAATAAGGGTCTGATTGCCAGCAGATGATGATAAGCGTCTCAGGTTGTTCAAAGTTGAACCTCTCGATAACAAAAAATCACCTGAGCTTTTCGGTTGGCATGCAAGCTTGCCCTATTGATCAAGATTTTCTAGAGGAGAATAGCACATCATTGTAACGGGCTTCCATTAGCCCTTCGAGCTGCTAGTGGTTGTTCATTATATGCCAAAATTTCAGGCCCTCCCTCACCCTTTTTTATTGTATTTAAACACTGTCTTTTTATTCTGATTGTATAGATTCTGCAGCTTTGATGAAACAGATACAACTTAAGCTCAACAGATTCAGCAGCGCTGTTCTCGAAACGAATGAAAAATGTAAGATGTTAAGGTGGTTTTACGAGGAGAAAGCAGAGGATATGTGGATAATTCATAATTGACAAATCTTATTCATTTATGTGACAGATTTGCTTATGATGAATCCATACTTGAAGTTGTCTCCATACAATTTGATACGGGATATATTTTAATTTATTCTTGCTTTATTTCAAAACATTCAATGTGTGTAGCATAAGTTTACTAGAATTTTAGATGCTTCTGAGAAAACACCATTACGAAAATCTGAGACATATGCCTGCATTCATATGTAGCATAGAACTCGGTGTTTTGAACCGAGTTGGAAGACAGAGTCCAAAACATACATGAGATTCCTGTGACCCCATATTTTTTTCATTGTTTTGGCCCATAGATCGAGTTCTAGATGTCCAAGACTTTCAAGATCAATTTCCTTTGAAATAAAAGTTGATTTCCTACAATTGTTACAGAAACATAAAAGTCTTAATTTGCACATCTTCTGCTTAAGATTTGTCCTGCAACATCAAGGAGAAAAAGAGCAAGTAATAAAAAAGAAACTTACTTCTTTTCCTTTGAAGGGTAAAACTATTGATAGGAATTAATTCTTAGTTTAAAAAATATTACAAATTAGGAAAACTAGAAATCAGGAACAAGTTTAGGAAAGATTTTGATATATTTCTATTCTTAGTTTTTCATTCTTAAATATGATTCATTGTACATGTATATATAAAAGTTCTAAGCAATACAGAAGTATTGTAGTGAATTGATACAAACAATTATCTCCAAACTATCTAGACTCTATTAACATGGTATCAGAGCAAACGATCCAAATCTAAACCTTTTTCAAATCACGGACAATCTAAAACAATGACAAAAGTGAACCCACAAAACCATGCTCAGATTACAACCACAAATTTCAGAGCTGACACTCAAACCAACTCTACCCAAAACCTTTACCTGCCAATTGTTGTCCTTGGAATCAAATTTAATGGCCAAAATTATAAACTATGGCCATAGATCATGGAGATGTTCGTCTCCAACAGAGACAAACTTGGATTAATCATCGACGAAATCAGACAGCCTATACTTACTAACCCAATATACAGTAAATAGAGAATGGTGTGACGACAAGACTACTAATAAGGACTGAAATGATCTCGTCCTTACAAGCATGAATAGATGGGCTGGACCTAGTGGCAATCCATCTAAACCATTTTTTGGCCCATCATCTTCCAATAAACAAGCCTTTCAGCCTAATAATTTTTTCGAGGTATATAGTTGGTATTTCCTTATCTATGACATTAACATTTAGGCTAGAATTTGTTGCTACTTAAACACTTTGATCACCAAATAGTTTTTCATCTTATCACCTAACTTTTCTCCAATATTTTAGCTAGTGTTGTGTGAGTTATCTGCTTTAATACTTCAGAAATCTTGACTTTCCTTATTGCTTCACACAATAGCTGGCATGACTGGAACGTGTGGTGTTAACATGGCAGGGAACTCTCCAACCTTCCTCCCGATTTTGAACCATCGAAAATTCCTCATCATTTCTTGACCTCAAGTTGTAGTACCCAGTTAGGAGAAACCAACTTATATTTCTTGGCCTCAGAGTCGACGTTAGGGCTCTGCATTTCCAATCTCAGAAACTCTCTCTGCTGGCATAAGTTTGTCTCGACACCCAACTTGCGTATGTATGTGTGTATCTCTTAAGGGCCTGTTTGGTATTGCGGTTGCGGTAGCTTTTTAAAAAGTTTTTCGTGCCGAAATATATCAAAATGATGTTTTTTCATTTTTTAAAAATTATTTTTGATATCAGCACATCAAAATGATATAAACGCACCTAACCGCCGTTATTTAAAATAAAAAAAAAATAAAAAAAAATTGCCAACCGCAGCTAACCTGCGGTTTGGCCGCAGTCCCAAACAGGGGCTTAAATGTTTGGCCAGGGCTTTGTTTGGGGAAGAATTGATAAAATCGTGTTTTACCTGTGCTACATGATTTCAATTCAAAATTATATCTGAGGTTTATCCAAAAGAAGACATCTCAACAAGAGTGCAGGGACTAATCTAAAAGGTTTCAAACCTAAGGGACTAAGGAAGTAACTTATTCATGAAACAAACAAACAGTCCCTCGCTATTCTCTTCCGTTTCCTGAATCATTCATTACACGACGCCAGCAACTCTCTTACAATTTCTCCAACAAATAAAAAAAATTCTACTTCTCCTTGTTCCCCATTACTGCTCTCTGTTTGTACGATTCTTCCATATTACACTCCACTCTGTTTCCAGGTAAAAACGTTTTCCACTGTCTTCTCTCAAAATTGGGGTTCTTAAGTTTTTATAATAGAAAAAAAAATCAAAGTCGAATTCTACAATGTTAATTAATCTTTATTGATTCTGTGTTTTCGATGGGAATAGGTTTTTGAGTGAGAGGTTTCCGTCTTGGATTCGTTTTTGCTGTTATTTTAAGGTTAAGAAGTGCTGCCTGTTGGTGGGGTTATGGCTGCGATTGATGTTGAAGGGAGTGATTTAAAAGCGAATGAGAATGAGGAAGAGGATGAGGAGGAAGATATGGATTTTAATCCCTTTTTAAAGGGAACGCCTTCGCCGGAGGCGTCGTCGAGTTTGAGCTCTGAAGTTGAAGGTTTGGAGGAGGGTGTGAAGGAGGCGAGGAGTGGTGAGGTGCGAAATTATGATGTTGGAGATGTGAATCATGGGGAGGAGGTTGTTGTGGCAAGTGGGGTTGAGGTGCGAAGCGTAAAGGATGGGGAGAGTGGTGGGGATAGGAGGGGTAAGAGGAGGGAATTGGGTTCTGAGTCCAATGTAGAAGATGGGAATGAGAGGGAGAAGGGGAGCGGGGTGAGTGAGGCTGTGCTGGATGTGGATGATGATGAAGATGCTATCTGTAAGAGGACAAGGGCTAGGTATTCGCTTGCGAGTTTCACCCTTGATGAGTTAGAGATGTTTCTGCAAGAGAGTGATGATGAGGATGATCTTCCGAATGTTGATGATGAAGTGGAGTATAGGAAGTTTCTTGCGGCTGTTTTGCTTGGTGGAGATGGGGATGGTCAGGCAACTGAAGATAATGAAAATGTTGATGAAGACGATGAGGATAATGATGCGGATTTTGAGATTGAACTTGAGGAGTTGCTTGACAGTGATGTTGATAATGGTGCAAGGGATGAGGGTCAGAGAGTTGAGTATGGGAGAGGTGGACGAAGGCCGGAGACTAGGCAGAAAAAACGTCAAAAGACTTCTGCTCAATATAAGAAGAAACTTTTAGAACAGTCGAAAAGGCCATTGCTCCCTCTTTTACCAGTTTTGCCTAATGGATTCGCTCCTCCCTTTCATGCCGTCAATGAGAAAGCTTTGGCACCTAAGCCTGCTCCTAGCTATGCGTCTTCTGCAGAAGACAGTGGTATAATAAATGGGTTTACTCCACAGCAAATAAACCAGTTGCATTGTTTGATACATGAACATATCCAGCTACTTATTCAAGTATTCTCTCTTTGCATTCTTGATTCTTCCCGGCAACACCTTGCTTCTCAGGTTCAGGGATTGATTTTTGAGATGCTTCACAAACGTGATAATGTAATAGCCTGCAAAAGAGTTCCATATCCTGGTAATTGCTTCCGTCCTCCATACCAGCTCTCATCTGTGGCAGATGAACTGCCCAACATTCGGCCAGCACAGTGCACCTACGAATCACCCCCTGTTCTAAACTTGCAGATGTCAGTCTCTCAAAATATCCTCCTTCCTCAAAGAAGAGATGAGCATGCTTGTAATGAGCGAATGAGCTCTTCACAGATTGCAGGCTCTTCTTGGAGTCCTTACATAAATGGCGCAATAGTATCAATTCTGGATGTAGCCCCACTCAATTTAGTCGGAAGATACATGGATGATGTTTACAGTGGTATGTGGTTCAGAAGACATTTACTTCTTTGTTCTCTTGCAATTGTATTCTTGTTGCTGTTTTTAAACTATTTATGCCTTAACATGTATTTTGATTAATTTTGACAGCTGTTCGGGAGCATCGGCAGCGTTTTCTGAATTCCAGTTCTGAAACATGGAATGAAAAGGAACCGCTCTTTTACCTTCCACATTCTCTGTTGTTAGGTGAGGCGAATGAAGTTATGACAGGAAACGTTCCCCTTGCTGCCAATAGAGTGACATCCTCAACTGGTCAACAACCAACCAAGAAGACATTGGCTGCTTCCATTGTTGAAAGTACCAAGAAGCAATCAGTTGCACTAGTCCCAAAGGATATTAGCAAGTTAGCTCAGCGATTTTTCCCACTGTTCAATCCAGTACTTTTTCCACATAAACCCCCCCCTGCGGCTGTTGCAAATCGGGTCCTTTTTACTGATTCAGAGGACGAGTGAGTAGAATGTTTTCTTCAGTTTTTTTCATCTTTTCTTTCAACCCTTCAAACTGATAGCTTTAATGGTACATTATCTTTCAAAGTATTTTTCATCAATCTTTTTGATAAAAGAGAACAACATAAAGTTTGAGTATTTGAACTATCAATAGTCAATACATTCAGATTTGATGGCTGATTATGTTTTCTTATAAGGTTATAGAATTTGAGAGGTGTAAGATTCTGTTTATGGATATGATGTCAGGGGGAGAAAAACCTTCAAAACCAGGATTTGTATCTTCAATTCACCAAAAGCACTTATCTAATATTGCTCTTTGAAAAGCTTTGAATGCTGAATCATTGGTATCATGCTCCAATATTGTACTGTCTGCCGCGTTACCATTTAAATCGAAAGTTATGACTGGAAAGATATGATTGTGAAGGTTCTAAATTTTAATGGATTTCGATGCAGATTATTGGCACTAGGGATCATGGAATATAATACAGATTGGAAGGCAATTCAACAACGATTTCTTCCATGCAAATCTAAGCATCAGGTGGATTTCATCATAGATTCCTATTATAAACACTATTGCTTCTAACTCAAATATACTTATTTTTTGTTCTGGCATGCCTCTGATCTATACACTTGTATCTGTGTTTTGAAATTAGACCGACGACCGTTGCCTAATACAGCTGTAAAAGCTTGGGCTACTGCAACCAAAAGGTTACAAGCAAGCTTCGCCTAAGATGTTATAGTAAATTACGGCCTAAGATGTTATAGGTTAATTATGACCTGATATGTGGTGTTTATTCTGATTGCAGCGTACTATAAATATATGCACATACTATTTTCTGCTGCCTTGTTTGTACCTTCAACATGCTGTTTTCTGGGGTTGTTTTTATGATCGCTTATGTGAATCCATATGTTTAGCTGTTATTCCCATTCTGTCATGCTAGTTGGTCAATGATTTCTGTAGCATTGCCATGTCTCTTGGTGATCAAGAAATGTGTTGCTATTCTCTTGTTCTTTAATTTTCTGAATTTTTTAAGTGTCAATATCACATGTAAAGTTATCATATTTAGCATTATTGTAACACCTGTTTTTTTTTTTTTTTTGCAGATTTTTGTTAGGCAGAAAAATCGTTGTTCATCTAAGGCACCAGAAAATCCTATAAAGGTAATCGCATGAACCCAGGTGCATGAATGATAATTCTCAGTTGTATCTCTGCTCGTTGAAGGATATAGACTAGATTACAACAAAAAATTAACTGGATGTTTATATTTTATACTGAACTGAATATTTCTACTTTATGAAAATTTACTGGATGTTTATATTTTATAGTGAACTGAATATTTCTACTTTATGCAGGCAGTTCGGAGAATGAAAACCTCCCCATTGACTGCAGAAGAGACAGAACGCATTCAGGAGGTAATATCTTCCTGAATGTATCACATGCTTTCTCCAGATGATTAGTTTTTAGATTGTGCTGCCTGATTTTTAATATAACCTCACTCACTCCAGGGACTCAGGGCTTACAAACTTGATTGGTTGTCTGTATGGAAATTTGTTGTCCCACATAGGGATCCTTCCTTGTTACCTCGGCAGTTGCGGATTGCCCTTGGAACTCAAAAGTCATATAAGCAAGATGCTGCTAAAAAGGAGAAAAGACGGATATCTGAAGCCAAGAAACGGTCAAGAACCACAGAATTAGCAAATTGGAAACCGACTTCTGACAAGGAAGTATGCTATTATCCTGGATTTACATCTTACCTTGTTACTCAATATCCATTTGATTTAGCTAATTTTGTATGAGTTTTGGTGGATTAAACCATATTTTGCTTGAACAGGTGTCTCTTTGAAAATCTCACTGACAATTGGGGTGTCCTTTTTTTTTTTTTTTCTTGAACATGAATCCTACTTGTGTCAAGCTGGCATCCTGCCTACACAGTTACATCAAGTTAAAGGGCTCAGCTGGGCTTGGATCATAAGTTAATATAATTTAGCTGAGCTTGGTCTCATTGATTCACAGTTTAATGTGTTACCTAATGTCATTAAGTGCTTTGACTGGTTGCAGGACAATGAAGCTGAGAGAACTGGTGGAGGAAATAGCAGTGGAGATGATTGTGTTGATAATGTAAATGAAGCTTATGTTCATCAGGCATTTTTATCTGATTGGAGGCCAGGTGCCTCGGGTCTCATTTCCAGTGATACAATTTCTAGAGAAGATCAAAATACCAGAGAACATCCAAACAATTGTAGGCCTGGAGAGGCTCAAATCTGGATCGATAACATGAATGGGCTTCCATATGGATCTAGCTCTTTCCAGTATCCTCTTACTCATGCTAAACCCTCTCCTAATACTAGGCTACCAAACTATCAAATTTCTAATATGTCAGTGAGTACCTCCAAGCCTCAAATACATTTGCGGCCATACCGGAGTCGAAAAACTGATGGTGTGCGCCTTGTGAGATTGGCACCAGATTTGCCCCCTGTGAATCTTCCACGATCTGTTCGTATAATTTCACAGTCAGCTTTCGAAAGAAACCAATTTGGATCATCTATCAAAGTATCTACCTTGGGAAGTCGGGCTTGTGATGCTGGAAAAAACAATATTGCTGCTCAGCTTCCACATGTTGGAAATTTGAGAATCCCCAGCTCAGTAGATTCAAGAAGGGACAAGACTAATCAAGCAGCAGACCACGTCACAGATTCACACCCAGAAGAATCTGCTGTTGTTCACAATGCATGTATTGCTGAAGAAAGAGGCACTGATTCGGACCTCCAGATACATCCATTACTGTTTCAGGCTCCAGAAGGTGCCTGTCTGCCATATTTCCCTTTGAGCTGCGACAGTGGCACTTCTAGTTCTTTTAGTTTCTTTTCAGGAAATCAACCCCAGTTGAATCTAAGTCTCTTTCATAATCCCCTCCAAGCAAACCATGTTGTTGATGGTTTTCACAAGTCATCGAAGAGTAAGGACTCTACTTCTGCATCATGCAGTATCGACTTCCACCCACTTCTGCAAAGAACTGATGGGGAAAATAACAACTTGGTGATGCCATGCTCAAATCCAAACCACTTAGTTTGTTCGAGTGGTGAATCTGCTCAATTTCAAAATCATTTTGGTGTGGTCCAGAATAAGTCATTTGTCAATCACATCCCAATTGCTGCTGACCCTAAACACTCTAGCTCTAATGAAAAAGCTAATGACCTGGACTTGGATATCCATCTAAGCTCTAATTCTGCAAAGGAGATATCTGAGAGAAGTACAGATGTTGGTGCAAATAACCAACCAAGGTCAACAGTAAGTGAGCCAAAGTCTGGAAGGAGATTGGAAACTAGTAAAATAGACGGCCCACATGATCAGAACAATGGACATTGCCCCATGGTTCATAGCAACCTTGCTTCAGGTGCTGATGCATCACCTGTCCAAAGCAATAATGCCAGCACATGCAACATGGATGATGTTGGTGACCAATCTCATCCAGAAATTGTGATGGAGCAAGAAGAGTTAAGTGACTCAGATGAAGAAATTGAAGAAAATGTAGAGTTTGAGTGTGAGGAGATGGCTGATTCTGATGGGGAGGAAGGTGCAGGTTTTGAACCTGTTGCTGAGGTGGAAGATAAGGTACCTTTTCTCTCCTTTTTTTTTCCTCCCAATATTATCCTGCTTTTGATTGCGGAGAGGCTTTGCATTTTTTCAGCCGAGCTCATATACTTTGTCACGTGATAGTAGACCTTGCTATATAATGTAGTACAATCGCTTTTAATGCTTTTCACAACCTTTAATTAATGCTATATTTGCCTATGGTAACTCATAATCCTCCATCCATTAGATGAGAGGACCATCCAATTGTGTCCACTGATCCAATGAATGGTGGGCTTCTGGAAAGTCATTCATCGAGTTTCCCTCCACAAGCATAGATTTATCCCAACTTAAAATGTTTTACCATTTGGGTTGACTGCAAACTTTTCATCATTCAACTCTTTTAAGGTCATCTTGTTTTACCAAACAAAGACATGGTGACGCCCACAAACTCATTGATTGTTGTTGCAGTTGCCTTTCCTTACATCTCTTTTCTTCTCTTCTTAATGGTAGCATGCATTTGCATTCTGTTGGGAGTTTTTCTTCCTTTGAGTTAACCACCGGTAATATCTACTTTCACTTATTTTTTTTATCTTGATTTTTTCCTTTTCTTTTTGGTTTCCTCCTTTTAAATCACCTTTTCTCTCTGTTTTTTTGGTTAAATCTAATGCAGTGGGGGCATTACTATGCTCTCATGTTGACTGATGTTGATTTATGTTTTTTGTTTGGGGTTTTGTCCATCCTCGGCTGCACTCAAATTTTGGCTAACTTCCCTTTAATTACTTGTTCATAGGATGCTCAAAGTTTTGCAATGGAAGAAGTTACAAATGCTGAAGATTATGGTGATCAACATTGTAAGTTGAGAAGCCCTGTTTATTCTCATGGCAAGCCTTCTATCCTTAGAAAGGGCAGTCCTTTATTAAACCTGAGCCTGACAAGCTTAGGGAAGGAGACTACAAGTAGCTCTTGGTTAAGTTTAGATTCACGTGCCCCTGTTGACTCTCCAAGAATGAAGACTCTGCATGAAAAGGGTGCAATCAATGACAGCCCCACAGCCAAAAATTTAGCCTCTTGTCGTCCCAACAGATTGTGCAAGAAGACACCACCGAGCACAAAAGGTGAAACACAGAAGGATGTTTCTGACATGGCACAGCAACTTAGTCTGGGACCTCTAGCTGTTTCAACACTGAGGAAACCCAGGAAGCGTACTTGTCGAACATATACAAAATTGGGCACTCGAACAGTTGCTGAAAGTGGTGGAACAAATACAAAATTGGCCACTGGAACAGCCACTGAAAATGGCGGACACGATAAGCTTGGTTGATTGCTTCTTTTTCAATTATTCTATCAGCAAGTTGATGAGCCGGGGTTAACTATTTGTGTTCATTGTGGAACTTGCTGGCCAAATTGACAAGTGAGAATCTGGTGTCAGAACTGGACTACAAGTGAAGAGTAGTTTTTTTGGCATCTACCATCTTCCATGCTAACTTACCTCAGGGGTCGGGGTTTCCGTACACATGCTAACAAAGCCAGGAGGATTTTTCTTCTCGACCCTTTCCATTTATTATGTAAATACTTCCTGATATATAGCATGAGTAGATTAAGGTTAGATTGTGCTAATATCGAGGGTCATGCTCAGGCCTTCATGCTTGTAAAATCACGGCATCCCAATTCAGGTGGACAACATTGTGCAAGGGTGATGCTGAAGGTAATATTCTTGTAGCAAAACTGCTGTGTTAATTCATGTGGCTATATATATATATATATATATATATATATATATATAGACACCAGTGGTAATTCTCTCTATAATCATTTTGTTTCTTGAAAATTAAACCATAAATTTATAATTGTATTGATAGTCAAAGCAGAATGTTAATAAAATACTATGTAGTTTAAGATTAATATAAGAAGTCTACTTTCATGTTTAATAATATCTTAAACTTGAGAGATACATGAAAAACTAGTTTGAGATAAATATTTTAAAATAGAATTATAAAAAAATTATTGGCATCAAAATGTTTTTATATATAAAAAGAGATTTAAGGATTAATATTTAATAACCAAATTCCCAAAAACCATGGCCCAAATAACTCCAATTCTTTCCCGCACCCTTGGATGAGGTGAACTTGATTTTGGGATTTACTCATCAAACGTGACCTGGAGTTAGATTGATGGAAAGTTTTGGATCATGGGCTAAGGGAGTTTTGGATCATGAGCTATGTGGGTTAATTAGTGTTAATTTAATTTAGTTTATGTTTTTTACATCATTTATAAGAAACAAAATTAAAACATTTAATAATATCATTTTAAAAAAGAAAACAAAAAACCTATATATTTTAATTAATCATTTTCTTAATTAACACATTAGCTCAGATGAACTAGAATTTTTGATTGGAATCGCACCAACTTTTATTTTTGTTCAAAATTTGCCAGATTAGGGCCCTATTTGTTTGCTGGAAAGTGATTTTTTTTTAGAAAGTGAATTTCGGAGAAAGTGAATTCCTGGAAAATGAATTCCGATGTTTGGCAGTGTTATGGAAAATGAACTGGAAAACACTTTCCAGTGTTTGTTTGTGTTATGGAAAATGAACTGGAAAATAATTTATTAATAAATTAATTTTTTTTTTCAAGTTTATTAAAATAATGAGGAACAAATCTTACAAATTAAAAAGTTGAATGAGAATGAAATTGAAAAAAAATATAATTTCATAAATTATCTCAAATAAAATAAATAATAATCAAAATAATAGAGATCAAATCTAAAAAATTAAAAAAAAATGAAAGGTGAATAAATTAAAATAATAATAATTAACATTTCATAAATTATTTCAAATAAAATAAGTAACAATAAAAAAAATGAGGACCAAATTTGATAGATAAAAAATTTTAATAAAAAAATGATAAGAAAAAAGCAAATAGCAATTATAAAAATAAGGACCAAAATTAATATAAAAATTAAATTTTAAGAGATGGAATTGAAAAATAAATATTCAAAACAAACTATATATAGCAATCAAAAGTTTGAGGATCAAATTTGATATAATCAGCAAATAATGACATTTCTAAATTTTTCACAACTTCCGGAAAATGTTTTCCGCCCAAATTTTCTGGAAAACACTTTCCTGAAAACCAAGCCAAATTTTTCTTTGACTGGAAAGTGTTTTCCGTTGACCAACTTTCCGGAAGGTAAATAAATACAGAAAAGTTTGGAAAGTGATTTCCCGGAAACCACTTTCCTTGAAACAAACAAGGCCTAGATATGAAGCGGTATTTATTGACTTCCCTGCAAAACAGGGAAGTAAATAATTGATCGGGTTTTAATTCAAGGAGTCAATAATTGGGAAACCTATTTGCCGAACTTTTTTTTTCTGGAAATATAGAATGTCGTAAATGTTGTTGAAGTTGTTTTTGTAATTGTTTTATTTAGAATATTTTTTTTTTGTTTTTAAAAATTTATTTTTTACATCGGTATGTTAAAATTAAAATAAAATAAAAATAATTTAAAATAAAAGATTTTCTTTTTTTCTTCAAAATTCATGTCAAACATATCAAAATTTATTTAGACTTGATTTCACTTTCACCCCGACGTCCCAAATTTAGAAGCACTACAGCTGCCTGAGAGTCGGCAAGAAAACTCCTCTGCTTCTTCCAATTTGCACAAAAGAAGCTTCAAAAGGTATGATTTTCATCTCAACTCCTTTTCTCTTCAAATGTTTTATTTCACTGTTGCTCTTGTTCTTTTTCTGTTTTTGTTCAAAACCCATGTTTTTTCATGCCTATAAAGCTTGTGGTTTTACTATTCAGGGCTCATCTTTTAAAATGTTCGACAATTATAAGTTATAGTACATAAAGGAGCAAACTTTATTTCAAAAAATGTATATACCTTTTTGAATGTTGTGCTGTAGTTAGATATTTGTTCATTTGGTGAATTAAGCTGATATCATTTAGTATGGTTTTGAGCTTCTGTTTATTAAATTGTGTTAATAGCAATGAATCTAAGTAGATGAAGACCAAGTCTTTTAATGTTTAGCTGTTATGGGTTTTCTATGTTTTGGTTTTGTGTTGCAGTTGCTAGATTGTTTTGATGGATTGAGAAGCCTGCTTTCTATGTTATTAAGTGCGTTATTGATTAAAAGAAAGTCTTTCTTGGGACGTTGTTTTCATTTGGGTAAGAGCATTTTGAACCCAATTTCTGAGGATGTTGTTTTTAGAGCTATTTGTGTTAATCTCAAACAAAGGAGATGGAGTTTCTTGGAGAAAAATTTGCCGAGTCTAACAAATGCTATAGCTAGTCGTGTTCTTTGTGAGTTTCAGAACTCGCCTCAGTTAGCTTTGGAGTTTTACAATTGGGTTGGAGACAAGAAGAGTGTTTTGCACTCGTTGGAGAGTTCATGCAGTGTAATTCATGTTCTGGTTAATTCGAGGAGATATGACGATGCCTTGTCTCTTATGGGGAATTTGATGACTGTAAATGGCTTATCTCCTTTGGAGGTTTTAGAAGCATTGAATAATAGTTATGGAATCTGTGAATCAAGTCCTGCTGTTTTTGATGCATTGGTTCGTGCTTGTACTCAAATAGGGGCTACTGTCGGTGCTTATGAAGTGATCATGAAGTTGCAAATAGAGGGTTGCTGCGTTACAATTCATGCTTGGAATAACTTTTTTAGCCATCTCATTAAGGTGAATGAGATCCATAGGTTTTGGATGGTGTATAAGAAAATGGTTTCTTATGGGTACATGGAGAATGTAAATACTTTCAATTTGGTTGTGCATGCTCTTTGTAAGGATTGTAAATTACAAGAAGCAATGTCTGTGTTCTATCGAATTCTGAAGAGTGGTATTTGGCCTAATGCTGTTACTTTTAACATGATGGTTGATGGAGCTTGCAAGATGGGTGACATGGACCTTGCCTTGATGCTTGTTAGGAAGATGGAAATAATGTCTGCAGGATCTATTAAGCCCAATTCTGTAACTTATAACAGTCTCATCGATGGGTTTTGCAAGATAGGGAGGATAGCTGTGGCAGAAGAACTTAGGAATGAAATGATGAAAATAGATATTGAGCCTAATGTGAGGACCTATGCAACCATGATTGAAGGGTATTCACGAGCAGGGTGTTTGGAGGAGGCACTTAGGTTATGTGATGAAATGGTGGAAAGGGGATCGCTGCCAAATTCTGTGGTGTATAACTCAATTATGCATTGGCTTTACAAGGAAGGAGATGTGGATGGAGCTTCTTTGGTATTTACTGACATGTCAGATAAGCAGATACCCCTTGATAAATTCACCTGTTCAATCCTCACAAGGGGTTTTTGCAGAAATGGTTATATAACCAAAGCTCTTAAATTCCTTAACAAAGTTCTAGAAAATAACCTCATTGAAGATGCATTTTCACACAATATTCTTATCAATTTCTTATGTAAAAGCAACAACTTTGCTGCAGCCAGGCAACTATTGGCCAGGATGTATGTACATGGCTTGGTTCCTGATGCTGTTACATTTGGTACTTTGATCGATGGGCACTGCAAGGAAGGGAACATTGAAATTGCAGTTCAGATCTATGAAAAAATGGTGAAGGGTGAGGAAAAACCCAACTTGTTAATTTACAATTCTATTATAAATGGTTTATGCAAGGATGGATTGGTGGATGTTGCAAGATCTTTGGTAGATGTATTACAGAGGATGGGTTTAGTTGACACCATAACTTATAATACCCTGATAAATGGATATTTCAACTGTGGGAAGTTTGACAAGGCATTTAAGTTATCAACAGAAATGCAAAATGCTGGAATTTTAGCAAGCAGTGCCACTTACAACATGATGATCAAGTTTTTGTGTAAGTTTGGTCGTGTTCAAGAAGCAAAGGAACTGATGATGATGATGGTCCTATGGGGTGTTCTTCCCGATAATATAACATATAGTACTCTTGTTACCAACATTGACAAGAGTTGCAGCGCTGAAGAGGTAATTGAATTGCATTACTACATGGTGCTTAAGGGAGTTGTTCCTGATAAAATAACATATGAAGACATTGTTAGCCCACTTCTTCAAGAAGAAAGTGCAACCAACTGAGTTTTGGTGTGGCTGAGTGAGCATTCTGTGTGGAAAGAAGAAAACCACATAGGCCAAACTTCTGTTCTTTAATTTCTGTTGCTCGAATCAAGAATTTGTTGAGCCCACAAAGAAATAGGGGATTGCAAATGTACTTCCATTCTTACTTCCAGTTAAACTGCTGCTTTTATTTACAAGACACTGGTTTCAGGTTTTTTTTTTTTAGTTTTGTTCTCTTCATTGATACTGGCTTAAAGTAGTTCTGAAGTTCTTGATGCAAAACATGGTGATGCCATGCTAGCTTCGATACAAAGAAATCCACTAGAAGTTTTATGGGTTCAGTCACAAGACTTAGAGCAAAGAGGTTTAAGGATTCCATTAATGAACTTCTTCAAGATACATGGGCTAAGGTGGACTTCAAGAGGATATCAAAGAATGAAGAACAAGCCTTGATTAATATGATTGACGTTTAAGAAGGGCTTGTCGGGGAGCTTCTGGACATTACAAAAGTATTGGAATAAGAAGATTCAAACATGTCAGTTTAACCTTTCACTATTGTTTTGGCCATAATTGGAGATACATTATGAATTTTGATGCGGTTCTAGTTGCTTTGCAAAGTAGACATTAATGCCATTCTACTGATAGATATCTGATAGACTTTTAATTTATCAAAACAAGAGAGAACCATTTGTATGAAGTTGGACTTCAATTCTACCAACAAATTATGAAATTCAACATTGGGCTTGTTTTAATTAGTGGGGCTATTATTTATTATCTTGTAGTTTATTATAGGCCTCATCATTCAAGAATTATTTGGTTAGGTTTTATTTTATTATTTTAGTTATTTTGAGCTTTTAATGTGTTAAGGTCTATTCATCAAGTTTGGGTCTCTCAAGTCAAATTAGGATTGACTTCTGCTATAGAAACCAATTGTTAATATTATTTTGGGATCGATGAATTTTTATCTAAGGTTGCTGCATATTATGCTTTTTTTTTTCTTTTTGTGTGATTGAGTGATTTCCATGGTAGTTCTTGATAGTACTTGTTAAATTTTCAAAAGATTGATCAATTTCATTGTGTAATTTGCTTGTGTTGCATCAGAGGGTGGTTTGGTTCATGAGACATGCATATGTTGCATGTTGTGAAGGTGACTCATCTTAGAACTCAAAGACTTGGTAAGTTTTCTCTGGTTTTTGTTCAGAATGGTAGGATTTGGATAGATGTAGGGACAGTGCTCTAAAGGGCTAAACTACAGAACCAAGCCATAGGGGTGGATCCCATGGTTGGTCAGAGTTGATTTTCTTGCTTAGAGAGCATCCAAGTCGCATAGCCCCTTGTACCTTTCAAAAATGTGTAGAATCAGTCTGCTGTCCACTGCCACCAAAGTCCTCAACTGAGATCATGCTACATTAGATTTTAGGTCACTCATTTAATCACAAAAAAGGAATTAAATAGACTTTACTTGAAAAAAGAAATCAGATCACAAACAAAGCATGTCTATGCTAATTGGTGTCTCAATCAATCTTCCAACGGTCAAAATCATCATCTCAAAACCTTATCCACTCTCTTCCTTTACCTCCACTCATTTCTCTTTCCTTTTCTCCCCCGTACCACAAACTTTAAACAAGAAGAGGAGAGGCCAATAACACAAAAACAACATAGCCAAGAAAATGGCATTCAGAAACCCTTTTGAACCATTGTTGCAATGGTCTTATTATATCCATCTGATTTTGTAGACTGTGACAATAAGGCTGTTGCAAGTTTTTCTATTTTCTGATTTGACCTCTTAAGCTACATTAAACCTCATATAATTTTTTTATCATGTAGTTGTAGTAGGATTCAACAGATGGTGATTATCCAATGATTCTATTCTGTCAAATGCTTTTGTGAGGTGTTCTCTGAATTCTTTGATCATTTGTGGTAATCCAACTTTTTCCGTAGCCTTCAATGTGTTTACAGTATACTGAAGTTGCGTGGTTGCATTTAAGTATGATTTGTTGGATTGTAGAGGTGTCCACTATTTCAATTGAAAAATTCCAGCCCTTAGGTAAAGAACAAAGAACAAGTAATTACAGAGATCAAGGGGCAAAATCCAAGGGGTTTATTATTGCCATCCCTCTAATTGTATTTATAGAACAAATCAAAGCATTACAAGAAGAACCCTAATCAAACACAAACTCCTACACTAAACTTATCATAGATAAGATTCAAACTAGAAGTAGAAAAGAACAATCAAAACACATCACTAAATGCTGGAATTAAATGACTAACATTAATAAAAAAATTATCACTAATTTGTAGCAGAATTGGAACGAATCTTCAACATGATTGTCCTGTTATAATATGTGTCCAGAAAATGATTTTTCTGCAATTCAATACAAAGTATTAAGTCCTCTGCTTCCTGGTGATACACCTTCTGCCTAAAAAGGAGTTTGACCCTGAAGAATCCTCTTGAAAGTAAAATCAAAGTTCAATGACCTGAACAGTTATCATAGAGAATACATTTTTCAGATTGTGTTGCCACATAAATTCCACAATTTGTTGAAATTGAAGAGCCTTTCAAATATATGACAAGCTTGCTCCATTTTTTCTCTTGGCAAAAAAGAAGGAACTTTACAACATCATCTAGGATTAGAAAGAACCGAAGCTGGGGGCGGTGCTGAAGAAATATGGGCGTCAACAGCAGGAGGTGGTGTAAGTGCATGTGAAAACTTATACACCAGGTTTGAATCTACCTCCATTAAACCCTCCAGCACCTTTACAACTGTTGACATGGGAGGCCTTCTTTCTGGGTCATCTTGCAAACACCAAGCAGCAACTTCTAGCATCCTGATTATTTCCTCTCTATCACTCTGAATATATTCATCTAAATATCCCAAAATGTATTCTGCTTTCTCCTGCAACATTCTAAGCAAATGGAAGGCAGATTCTGGTTGCGAGTGATCAACGTTTCTGCGAGCACAAACTACTTCCAGTAGAACAATTCCGAAGCTGTATACGTCAACTTTTACTGTAACGTGACCTAATACTTTGTGCCATTCTGGAGCAAGATATCCAGGGGTTCCTCTCATTGAAAGTTGAACATTGCTCATCTCCCTATCAATCAGCTTAGATAATCCGAAGTCAGAGATTTTGGCATTGAACTTTGGATCTAAGAGTATGTTCTGCGGTTTTATATCAAGGTGGATTATGGTCTGACGGCATTCTTCATGAAGATAGGCCAGCCCTTTTGCAATGTCAATTATAATCTTCTTTCGTGTCTTCCAATCAAGGGAAGATGTCTGGCTTTTCTTAAAAATCCAACTATCCAATGATCCATTACTCATATACTCGTATACTAGAAGCCTGCATGATTTCTCTGCACAGAATCCTATCAGTCTCACCAAGTTAAAATGGTGCACGCTTCCAATTGTCTCAACCTCCGCTAAAAATTCCCTCTTTCCTTGGCCTAAATTATCCAGACGCTTCACAGCGATTTCAGCTCTATCTGCGAGTACTCCTTTGAACACAGAACCAAAGCCTCCTCTTCCAAGTGTTTCCTTGAAATCATCGGTCGCAATACAAAGATCTCTATAAGAAAACCTCACAGGCATTCCTGGAACCTGCTGTATATGATCATCTTCCTCATCCTCCTCGGTATCTTCGGACTTGCTCCACCTGACCCTCAAAACAACAATGACTACAAAAGAAATGATAGCAAGAACGCCACCTACAACTCCTGCTATAATTGGCCCCCATTTTCTTCTTGAAGTAGCATTAGGCCTTATTTCAGGCATAGAACTTGGTGTTATCTCCCCTGATGATGGCCGAGAGTTGTTTGCCGTGCCACCTGTTGTGTTTCTTGAATTGGTTCTATATGAAGTAGTATTTATTGACTTCCCTGCAAAACAAAATGATTTAAGAAGTAAGTTCATTATGGAAACCAAGAAGATGATGGATAATATATGCTCAGTGATGGATGAATTTATAAGAATGGACAGTAATAGAAAGAAAATATGCAGACTCTCCCTGACTTTCAGATGAAAAAAACTACCCTTAAACATTAATTTTTATTTTTTTAAGAAAAAAAATTCCAAACTTGCAAATCTGAAAAAAGGCAGATTTACCTGGGCAGAAAATAATTTGGTAATCGGTGGATGGACAAGTGTAGGTAGCGTTAGCATCATCATAAGCATAGCTGTAACTCTGTGGACATAAATTCTTGAAAAAAATAGAATACTCTGTAGGCTTGCATGTATTGGGTGATGAATAATTGCCAACACAGCAATATATGGGCATATTAAAAGCGTCGCAAGCGCCCTTGCATCCCACTCTCTTCCCTTCTGTACCGGTGGTAAACTCAAGCTCTGGAGGACATGATTCGATCACATCGCCAATGCATCCTGTGCTTGAACAGTTCTGACCAGAAGGCACAACAAGCAATGGCAGGTTGAAGCCATCAACAAGACTAACATCATAATAGTCAAGGCCATTCAAACCGCTAAGCGTGAACTCTGCCAACGTTGCTGGAGGCGTAGCACCGCTGCCTGAACATTCCAGTTTGCCGGAGCCACAGTCGCCAGTAATGCAGGAGAAATTTCCAGTGGAGTCTTCGGTGCAATACGTGCGCCCCCAAAACCGACCACTCCAAGAAGCTGGTGCTTCTATGATCTTTGACTCATTCTTTTCAAGGGAAAAACCAGTTGTAGAGAAAGGTGGTCCAGTACCCGATGAGAGGACTCCTGGCCACACTGTGTAGTTACAACTGTTCGTTATTGTAAATGTTGTTGAAACAACTCCTGCTTAGCGAGAACATACCATAGCAAGTTAACAACACCTTGATTAGATAAATTGATATTAAAAAAAAGAAGAAGAAAAAAGAGCGGTGGCCCATACCTGAGATGAGCAGATGAGCAACCAAGAAAGAAGATAAATGCATAAGTAATACTATCCGAGACATTGAAGCAGAATAATTGTAGCTGAGAGGAGGAAGAAGTTTGGATTCCAATTAGGAAAGTTTCTTTCCGTTTCATGCCTTTGTCTAGACGCGTGATTGAAGGTCGATTATGAAGTAAAGAGAAAGCCTGTTTCGACATTTTGTGTTGAAAGTTCAAACATGGCATCCAACCACACTTTCGTGGAAATAAGGCACATGTAACCCCACATCTTTGACAGGATATTTCTACATCCACATGAGTACAAGGTCGGGAATTGACCAGCAAAGCTAAGCTATTCAATCAATTCACTTACAAGTTAATTCGATTCGATGATTTAGTGACTCGAGATTTTTTCAGCTCAGACTACAAGCCCGGGTCAAACAACTATGAGAAGAACTACATTTGCTTAACCCATTTCTTTTTTCCCTCAGGCCAAGCACCCAAATTTTAAGAATTAAAAAACCTTTTTTTAACAAATTCTAGTGGTAGATATTAGTACTGAAATAATAGTACTCCTAGAAGTATTCCTGCTCATGTACAGAAAAGAGTTAAAGTAAAATTTTATTTTTGTTGAGGACTGAAGTAATAGAATGAGTAAATAATAATTTAGTCCCTTCTTTTTAAGTGATATAATAACTTAGTCCCTTTTTATTTCAGAAATCATACCTCAGTCCTTGAACTGTTATTTATTTCAAAGCCCCAATGTTTCTCTTAATTAATATTGGATAATTATATATAAATAATGATTGTTTTATGAAACTGTATATATAAAAACATACAATATATTCAATAAAGAGTTAATAATATGAATAAGAATAATAGAGATTACGGTAATGGAAAGAGATCATTCTTATTTCATATAACTTTGTAATTCCATATCACTAATCTATCCTAATGCATCTATTTTGACCAATCATTTCTGGGTCTACATAGTTCAGATTCAGACCTTCAAGTTCAAATCTTGATTTTCATAAGCCATTGCCTTCTTCATCTGCTTTAGTAGACCCCTTTTCTATGGAGAAGGTTAAGGTATCTATTTAGGAAATTGATGGAAAGAAGGCATCAGGGCCAGACGGCATTAATTTCTTTTTATAAAGAAAGCATGGAGCATTGTTGGCATGGATTTTTTTGACATGGTTAGAAATTTTAATGCGTTTGGCACCTTACCTACTGGAATTATATAATAACTCTTTCATCACATTGATTCCCAAAATTGCTGGTGCCAACAAGCTTTAACACTTCACACCCATTTGGTTTCCTACACAAGATAATCTCCAAGGTGTTCGCTAATCGATTGAAAGTTGTCAAGGAAGACAGATCCTGGATAGTGTCCTCATTGCTAATGAGGTGATCTCCTACATCAAAAGGAAGAAGACAAAGGGTTTTCTTTTCAAGCAGGATTTTCATAAAGCTTTTGATTCAGTTTCTTAGGAATACATTGAGGAAGACATGGAATGCATGGGGTCTGGCTCTAGATTTAGAGCTTGGATAAGGTAATGTGTGGCTCTAAATGGAGAGGTTGGATAAGGCAATGTATTTCTACTGCTAGATTATCAGTTTTGGTCAATTGGCATCCCACTGAAGATTTTGCTATGGAAAAGGGGCTTCGTCAAGAGGATTCTTTGTCACCATTTGTCTTCACTATTGCTGCTGAAGGATTCAGTAAAATGTTAGAAAGAGGCTGTTCTATGGGACTTACTGAAGGAATCAGTCATGGTCAGAACCAGATGCAAATTACTCAACACCAATTTTTGGATGATATCCTCATTTTCAGATTAAAAAAAAGCCTCCTCTCTTCAAAATATGAAAAGAATTCTCCAGTGCTTTGAGTTGGTTTCAGGTTTGAAGGTAAACTTTTTCAAAAGCTCCATTTCAAGATTTGGAATGGAAAAGGAAGTTATTTACTCTACTGCTTTCAATTTGAGATGCAAAATGGAAGATCTACCTCTCAAATATATTTGGGACTGCCGATTGGCGAATCATCCTCTGGGGTTACAACATGGACTCCAGCTTATCAATAAAATTAGCTGCCCGGAGACATGCAGTTTAAAGCTTTAAGAAGTCAATTATTGTTTTGAGGATCTGACGGATTTGACCAGGGATGAATCTCTGATTGTCTTAAGCTACAGCCTTTGGGTTATGTTTCTCTTGCTTGGTCCCTCTATTTCTGTTCTATCTGTTTACAATTGACCCATTAAGTTGTTGGTTCTGCCTTTTCCAGGCTTTATTTATTTTGTTTATAAAAGAAAGAAAAAATACAGTTTCACATACAGGTTTTTAAATTCTCAACTCTTATGATAGCCATCATCTCATTCATGATTGCTTTGCAATTTCAAACAACTCCACAAACTTTATTATGAGACGTGAGCATGGACACTCAAAAAATAGCTATTCTTAGTTTAGGATTACATGGAAAAACAATACAAATGCTGACAGGCTTGATGAATTTTGTATCGGTCAAAAGAGAGATTCACTACTACATCATCTGGCAGTAGAAAGCTCAGATGCTTGTGGCTGTGCTGATGAATTTTGGTGATCAGCAGCAGCAGGAGTTATCAATGCATGATGAAACTCATAAACAATGCTTGAATCTACCTCCATTACACCCTCCAAGACCTTCACAACTGTTGACATGAGAGGCCTTCTTTCTGGGTTATCTTGCAAGCACCACGCAGCAATCTTTATCATCCTGATTATTTCCTCTCTATCACTCGACATGTACTGATCTGTTGAAAATGCAGGGTCAAAGTCAACAAAGGTCAACTGATTCCAATTCTGTAGAAATTGAAGAACTGAAGCTGCGAAGATCATTGATTTCCTTTATTGTTTTCATCATGTTTTAATTTAAGTGTCTATGTTTTAGTTAATTAAGATCAAATTAATTGATCATATCTTGTTGCTTCATTTTCGCAGATTTATTTCCTGTTTTAATTAGAAGAGATTGTAATAGTTTTGAATTACCATTCTTGTGTTTCGATCTTGTTCTATAAATAAAATCTAAGGGATGGCAGTAACCTTGAGTAATTCTGCCCCTTGTTATACAGTTGTTGAAGCATTAAATCGTGCTTGAATCTTTACATATTTTCTGGGAAATTTCTGGGCAAATTCTCGGTTCTTTGCACTGATCTGCACAGTGCCTGTTTTTGTTCGTCAAGGACAAATTCCTGAGGGTGATTTGAACAGTAACTGTTCTTCACCAAATTTTTATTTTCCAACAATTGGTATCAGAGCAGAATTGATCTTAGAAGGGTTGTGAGAAACACGAGAGAATTGTGAGAATTTTTTCAAAGTTATTAACTTTGAAGGGAAGGTGAGTGAAACACAAGAGTGAAGAAATTAATAAAAAAAATCCACTGATTTTCTTTGATTAATACAAAATTGACTTCGAATTGTCAATTACTATTATTTCCCATTACGAACAAGGTTCTTTATCTTCATTGTGTTCTGCATAACTGAGCAGTAACAAGAAGAATCAACTAAGATTTTTTCTTCTCTCATGGATTCTGGGAATTTTTCGTCAAAATCACATGTCTTCACAGGCACCAACTATGGCGTATGGGCAGTAAAGATGGGAACTTATCTCAGGGCTTTTGACTTGTGGGAAGTTGTGGAGAATAACAGGGATCCAACTCCCTTGAACAATAATCCCACAATGGCTCAAATCAAGTTCTTCAATGAAGAGAAGGCAAAGAGATTCAAAGCACTTACCTGCATCCATAACGCAGTGAGTGAAGAGATATTCACAAGAATAATGGCTTGTGAAAGTGCTAAAGATGCATGGGATAAACTGAAAGCTGAGTTTCAAGGTGATGAGAAGTCAAGAAGAATGCAGGTATTAAGCTTAAAGAGGCAATTTGAAGGGCTGAAAATGAGGGAGACTGAAACAATTAAAGAGTTTTCATCCAACATCTCCAAACTAGTCAATCAAATGAGACTGTTGGGTGAAGATGTTCAGGACTCGAGAGTTGTAGAAAAAGTCCTTGTGAGTTTGCCTGAAAAATTTGAGAACAAAATCTGTTCTCTGGAGGATTCAAAGGACTATACACAATTAAGCCTTCAAGAGCTAATCAATGCTCTTCAGGCAGTGGAGTAGAGACAAGCTTTCAGGCAAGAAAGCTCAAGTGAAGAAGCTTTTGTTGCAGGTTTCAAAGGAAAATTTCATAATCAAAATTTTCCTAAGGATAGCCATGGAAGCAGAAGAGAAGTTGGCAGATTTCAACAAAGCAAAAACTGGCAACAAAACCAGAATCATCCCAACAGTTTCAATACAATAGGGAAGGAGAAAAGGGATCAATTTTCTGCTTGTAAGTATTGCCACAAAACTAATCATCTTGAGTCATGGTGTTGGCTCAAGAACACTCAATGCAGGAGGTGTAAACAGTATGGACACCTTCAGAAATTTTGCAAAACAAACATGGGAACTGGAGCAGCAAAGCAAGCCTATATTGCAAAAGAAGCAGAAGTTGAAACTGAGCACTTGTTCATGGCCACGACAGAACAAAGCTGCAACCAAGTAGAGGTAAATGTTTCAAACTGGCTTGTTGATAGTGGTTGTACAAACCATATGACTGCAGACATAAAGATGTTTAATACATTGGATTCAAATTATGAGTCTAGAGTAAAAGTGGCTAATGGTCAATATGTGAATGTTGAAGGGAGAGGAGATGTAGACATTGAAACAATAGCAGGCAAAAAAACTTTTGACAAAGTACTTTATGTGCCTGAAATTAAACAAAATCTAGTGAGTGTTGGCCAATTACTTGAAGAAGGCTACTCATTATCCTTTATTGATAACATATGCACCATTAGAGATGCCAAAGGGGTGATTTTGTTTACTGCCAAAATGAATAATAAGAGCTTCAATCTTGGAGTGAAGAATGAGCATATGAACTTAAGCATAACTGAGAGTCCAAAATCAGTGTTGTGGCACAAGAGATTAGGGCATTTTAACTATGCCACTTTGAAGAAGATGGCAGACCGAGAGATGGTTATTGGTTTACCTGATATTCAAGATCAAAAGGCAGTATGCGAGGCTTGCCAACTAGGTAAACAAACAAGGATTGTTTTTAATGACAATTCCTTTAGAGCCATTTGTAAATTGCAACTGATTTTTACTGATGTGTGTGGACCTATGAGAACTGAATCTTTAAATGGTGCTAAATATTTCTTGCTATTCATTGATGACTATAGTAGATACTGCTGAGTTTACTTCCTTAAAACAAAAGGGGAAGTGTTTGATGTTTTTGTAAAATTTAAGGCTGCAACCGAGAGGGAAGCTGGGACCAAGCTACGGGCTTTAAGGTCTGATAATGGGGGAGAATTCACCTTTCATAAACTTGATGAACTTTTAGAAAAAGAAGGGATCAAACACCAACTCACTATACCATACACACCCCAACAAAATGGTGTGTGCGAGAGGAGAAATAGAACTTTGATGGAGATGGCTAGATGCCTTTTATATGAGAAGAAAATGCCTCTCAAATTCTGGGCAGAAGCTGTAAGTACAGCTTCTTACCTTCTAAACAGAATGATTACTAAAGTGTTGGGAGAGAAAACACCTTATGAGCTGTGGCATGGTTACAAACCCAACATAGAACACTTAAGAGTGTTTGGAAGTCCCTGCTATTTCCTACTGCCTGAGATAAATAGAGGGAAGCTTGATCAAAAGGCTGAGTTGGGAATTCTGTTAGGCTATAGCACTAAATCAAGTGGATATAAAGTGTTTGATTTAAAATCTAACAAGGCTATGATTGCAAGGAATGTGAAAGTTGATGAAGACAAAACCTGGAATTGGGAAGCTAACCTTGCGGAGAAGACAAATGATGAAATCCAACTTGAAATCATGCAACCTGTCACTGATGATGAAGAAGAACCTGTGAGAGGAACCAGATTGCTAAGTGAAGTCTATAGCAGGTGTAATGCAGCAGAAGCTAAACCATATGATGTTCAAGAAGCTATGAACTCACACACATGGATGGCAGCAATGAAGGAAGAGCTGTTGATGATTGAGAAGAATGAGACTTGGACACTTGTGGACAGACCAGTTGACAGGAAAGTAATTGGGGTTAAGTGGATCTTCAAAACCAAAATAAATGCAGATGGTAACATCAACAAACACAAAGCAAGACTTGTGGTTAAGGGGTATTCTCAAGAACCAGGTATAGATTTTCATGACACATTTGCTCCTGTGTCTCGGCTTGATACTGTTAAATTGTTGCTTGTGATTGCTGCACAAATTGGATGGTATGTGTGGCAAATGGATGTCAAGTCAGCCTTCTTAAATGGGACACTTGATGAAGAAATCTATGTTGAACAACCTGAGGGATTCGAAGTTGATATCACTGCCAACAAGGTCTATCTTCTGAAGAAGGCCTTGTATGGATTAAAACAAGCCCCTGGAGCTTGGTACAGTCACCTAGATGAATTCTTGCTGAGTTTGAGATTTGAAAAAAGTCTAAATGAAGCTACCTTGTATGTGAAAAAGGTGGATGAACATATACTGATTGTATCAGTCTATGTTGATGATCTATTGATCACTGGAAACCATGAGCAGCTGGTTGATGAGTTCAAGCTGAAAATGAAGAACAAATTCGAGATGAATGAGCTGGGCCTGCTATCCTATTTTCTGGGGATGGAAATCACTCAATCAAAATCAGGGTGTTTTTGTGTCAAAGGAACTTCACAATGAAGTTACTGAATAAATTTGCAATGGACAATTGCAAACCTGTCAGCACTCCCATGGTGGCTGGACAGAAATTGATGAAAGATGATGATGAACACAAGGCTGATGGAAGAATTTATAGAAGCTTGATTGGAAGCTTGCTATACTTGACTGCCACAAGACCAGACATTGTGTTTACAGTGAACTATCTTTCAAGGTTTATGCAAAATCCAAGTCAAACACATTATGTTGCTGCCAAGAGAGTGTTAAGGTATCTAAAGGGAACACTGGATTATGGCTTGCTGTTTGACAAATTTGAAACTGTAAAATTGATAGGTTATTGTGACAGTGACTGGGCTGGAAGTGATGAAGAAATGGTGAGCACTTCTGGTTACTGTTTTTCTATGGGAAGAAGTATTTATTGTTGGAATTCAAAGAAGCAAAGTGTGGTTGCACACTCTACCGCAGAGGCTGAATACATTGCAGCCTATGTAGCTGCAAATCAGCTTGTCTGGTTAAGGAAATTTTTGGGAGATTTGAACCTAAATCAACTTGAACCTACTGAATTGTTCTGTGATAATATGTCAGCAATTGCTATATCTAAGAATTCAGTGTTTCATGATAGAACCAAGCACATGAAGATCAAGTTCCATGCAATTCGGCAATTCCAGCAAGAGGGTGAGCTTGAGATGAACTATTGCAGCTCAAAGGAACAATTGGCTGATTTATTTACAAAATCCTTAGCCAAAGAAAGGTTTGAAGAACTGAGAGAGATGATAGGGATGAGCAGATTGGAATCAAGGGGGAGTGTTGAAAATGCAGGGTCAAAGTCAACAAAGGTCAACTGATTCCAATTCTGCAGAAATTGAAGAACTGAAGCTACGAAGATCATTGATTTCCTTTATTGTTTTCATCATGTTTTAATTTAAGTGTTTATGTTTTAGTTAATTAAGATCAAATTAATTGATCATATCTTGTTGCTTTATTTTCGCAGATTTATTTCCTGTTTTAATTAGAAGAGATTGTAATAGTTTTGAATTACCATTCTTGTATTTCGATCTTGTTCTATAAATAAAATCTAAGGGATGGCAGTAACCTTGAGTAATTCTGCCCCTTGTTATACAGTTGTTGAAGCATTAAATTGTGCTTGAATCTTTACATATTTTCTGGGAAATTTCTGGGCAAATTCTCGGTTCTTTGCACTGATCTGCACAGTGCCTGTTTTTGTTCGTCAAGGACAAATTCCTGAGGGTGATTTGAACAGTAACTGTTCTTCACCAAATTTTTATTTTCCAACAATTGGTATCAGAGCAGAATTGATCTTAGAAGGGTTGTGAGAAACACGAGAGAATTGTGAGAATTTTTTCAAAGTTATTAACTTTGAAGGGAAGGTGAGTGAAACACAAGAGTGAAGAAATTAATAAAAAAAAATCCACTGATTTTCTTTGATTCAATTATGTTGCAGGTGTATGGGCTTTTGTTTGGGAGAGAAAGATTTGAGAGAATTGGAGGCAGAGAGAATTTCCAGAAGAAGGTAAGTTTGTATCTCTTTTTTCTGCTTACAAAGTGCTCGACAGTATGACTATTTATACTGTCAATGTAAGAAAGTTATTTTCTTTTCTTTCTTGTGTAGTTAACTGGATGGATTGTGTGTGTTAACTACTTTGTAACTACCTAAGAGAGTCCAGATTGACTTTCTCTTCCTATGCTAGGCTTAGTTACATTTAACTGAAATTCAACTGTATTAACAAGAATCTGTTACAAGCGTTTCTTCCTTCTGCTGCATGCTCTGATTGCTTGTCTTCTTCTCCCTCTTTGACATGATCAGTAAACAAGCTTATTATTCAACAAAGCTTGCTCCATTTTTTCTCTTGGCAAAAAAGAAGGAACTTTACAACATCATCTAGGATTAGAAAGAACCGAAGCTGGGGGCGGTGCTGAAGAAATATGGGCGTCAACAGCAGGAGCTGGTGTAAGTGCATGTGAAAACTTATACACCAGGTTTGAATCTACCTCCATTAAACCCTCCAGCACCTTTACAACTGTTGACATGGGAGGCCTTCTTTCTGGGTCATCTTGCAAACACCAAGCAGCAACTTCTAGCATCCTGATTATTTCCTCTCTGTCACTCTGAATATATTCTTCTAAATATCCCAAAATGTATTCTGCTTTCTCCTGCAACATTCTAAGCAAATGGAAGGCAGATTCTGGTTGCGAGTGATCAACGTTTCTGCGAGCACAAACTACTTCCAGTAGAACAATTCCGAAGCTGTATACGTCAACTTTTACTGTAACGTGACCTAATACTTTGTGCCATTCTGGAGCAAGATATCCAGGGGTTCCTCTCATTGAAAGTTGAACATTGCTCATCTCCCTATCAAGCAGCTTCGATAATCCGAAGTCGGAGATTTTGGCATTGAACTTTGGATCTAAGAGTATGTTCTGCGGTTTTATATCAAGGTGGATTATGGTCTGATGGCATTCTTCATGAAGATAGGCCAGCCCTTTTGCAATGTCAATTATAATCTTCTTTCGTGTCTTCCAATCAAGGGAAGATGTTTGGCTTTTCTTAAAAATCCAACTATCCAATGATCCATTACTCATATACTCGTATACTAGAAGCCTGCATGATTTCTCCGCACAGAATCCTATCAGTCTCACCAAGTTAAAATGGTGCACCCTTCCAATTGTCTCAACTTCCGCTAAAAATTCCCTCTTTCCTTGGCTTAAATTATCCAGACGCTTCACAGCAATTTCAGTTCTATCTGCGAGTACTCCTTTGAACACAGAACCAAAACCTCCTCTTCCAAGTGTTTCCTTGAAATCATCGGTCGCAATACAAAGATCTCTATACGAAAACCTCACAGGCATTCCTGGAACCTGCTGTATATGATCATCCTCCTCGGTATCTTCGGACCTGCTCCACCTGACCCTCAAAACAACAATGACTACAAAAGAAATGATAGCAAGAACGCCACCTACAACTCCTGCTATAATTGGCCCCCATTTTCTTCTTGAAGTAGCATTAGGCCTTAATTCAGGCATAGAACTTGGTGTTATCTCCCCTGATGATGGCCGAGAGTTGTTTGCCGTGACACCTGTTGTGTTTCTTATAGGATTGGGCCTATATGAAGTAGTATTTATTGACTTCCCTGCAAAACAAAATGATATAAGAAGTAAGTTCATTATGGAAACCAAGAAGATGATGGATGAATTTATAAGAATGGACAGTAATAGAAAGAAAATATGCAGACTTTCCCTGACTTTCAGATGAAAAAAGCTACCCTTAAACATTAATTTTTATTTTTTTAAGAAAAAAAATTCCAAACTTGCAAATCTGAAAAAAGGCAGATTTACCTGGGCAGAAAGTAATTTGGTAATCGGTGGATGGACAAGTGTAGGTATTGTTAGTAGCATCATCATAACTATAGCTGTAACTCTGTGGACATAAATTCTTGAAAAAATTAGAATACAATGGAGGCTTGCATTTATAGCGTGATGAGCTAGTGCCATTACAACAATATATGGACGAGCTAAGAGCGTCGCAGACGCCCTTGCATCCCACTCTCTTCCCTTCTGTACCAGTGGTAACCTCAAGCTCTGGAGGACATGATTCGATCACATCGCCAATGCATTCTGTGCTTGAACAGCTCTGATCAGAAGGCACAACAAGCAAAGGCAGGTTGAAGCCATCTTGAAGACTAACATCATAATAGTCAAGGCCATCTAAACTGTCCAGCATGAACTCTGCCAACGTTGCAGGAGGCGCACCACGGCTGCCTGAACATTCCAGTTTGCCGGAGCCACAGTCGCCAGTAATGCAGGAGAAATATCCAGAGGAGTTTTCGGTGCAATACGTGCGGCCCCAAAACCGACCAGTCCAAGAAGCTGGTGGTATTAAGATCTTTGACTCATTCTTTTCAAGGGAAAAAACAGTTGTAGAGAAAGCTGATCCACCCGATGAGGAAACTCCTGGCCACACTGTGTAGTTACAACTGTTCGTTATTGTAAATGTTGTTGAAACAACTCCTGCTTAGCGAGAACATATCATAGCAAGTTAACAACACCTTGATTAGATAATTTGATATTAAAAAAGAAAAAAAGAAAAAAGAGCGATAGCCACAGAATTTTGACCATATATACCTGAGATGAACAGATGAGCAACCAAGAAAGAAGATAAATGCATAAGTAATACTATCCGAGACATTGAAGCAGAATAATTGTAGTTGAGAGGAGGAAGACGTTTGGATTCCAATTAGGAAAGTTTCTTTCCGTTCCATGCCTTTGTCTAGAGGCCTGTTTCGACATTTTGTGTTGAAAGTTCAAACATGGCATCCAACCACGCTTTCATGGAAATAAGGCACATGTTACCCCACATCTTTGACAGGATAAACTACATCCACATGAGTACAACGTCGGGAATTGACCAGCAAAACCAAGCTATTAAACCTGATATTCGATAATAAAAATGATTGAATTTCGATTCCGATCTTACCAGCAAAACCAAGCTATTCAATTCACTTACAAGTTAATTCGATTCGATGATTTAGTGACTCGATATTTTTTCAGCTCAGACAACAGGCCCGGGTCAAACAACTATGAGAAGAACTACATCTGCTTAACCCATTTCTTTTTTCCCTTAGGCCAAGCACCCAAATTTTAAGAGTTAAAAAACCTCTTTTTAACAAATTCTAGTGGTAGATATTAGTGCTGAAATAATAGTAGTCGTAGAAGTATTCCTGCTCATGTACAAACAAGCTGCGAGCAACAGAACTACGAAGTAAAATTTTCTTTTTCTTGAGGACTGAAGTAATAGAATGAGTAAATAATAATTTAGTCCCTTCTTTTTAAGTGATGTAATAACTTAGTCCCTTTTTATTTCATAAATCATACCTCAGTCCTTGAATATTTATTTAAAAGCTCCAAAGCTTTTTTAGGAAATGACAAGATTAACCCAATGTTTCTTTTAATTAATATTGGATAATTACATATAAATAATGATTGTTTTATGAAACTATATATATAGAAACATATAATATATTCAATAAAGAGTTAATAACATGAATAAGCATAATAGAGATTAAGATAATAAAAGCAGGGTGATTAATATAGAACTGGGGAATTAATAATGAACTGATAATATAATTAAGCAGAATAGATAATATTTTCTGGTTGTCTATTTAACCTGTTGATTGGGATGGATATGATGTTGAAACAAAAACATTTGACGTTTCTAGTTTTTTTGTGGACTAGAATTAACCATCAAATTTGATGAGGATGATGAAGTTAAAAGAACAGATTTAGATGTAGAAGTTTTGATTTATGATCTCCATGAAAAGAACAGAAAATTAGATGTGGTTATGAAGCATACCGTGAAGAATTTGCCTCGCAATTACGTGAGAAGAATATTAAAATTGACTTGGTAAAAGTTAATGACTTCAGCTCATGGAAGACTTGCAAGTCGTTGGCAGTATCCAATCGAATATTATAGACTTCGTCTAAGGTGGTTTACAAGGAAAGTACCCTTCAACACGTGATTAGAATAATAATTCTGTATTTCCTAGTGAAAAACAGAAAAGAAACTACAAAGCTGAGAAAGGCAGACAGTATAGACAGTATCAAGTGTCAAAATCTTCAGGATACTCCAATGATTTTCGGAATTATTGAGGAGAGTGTAGGAAAACCTGCAAATGTATGAGAGAACACAACCCCATCATGGGATGCTGTAATATGATAGAATGGAATGAAAAACATATTGGAATGAGCAGTAACTACTCACTACTTGATTTTGTTCTAGTAAGCTGGGGATTAGTTTTGCTCGGTGTCTATTGGGTGATCTCTCTGTATGAACTATGGTGGTCTAAAATCGAGTGATGAAAAATGAACTATGGTAGAATTTGGTTCATTTTTTTATGTCTGTTTTTTTGTTCTCTCTTTCCATGATAGCTTTTGCTGTCTTGTGCTTAATAAAGATTGTCTTATGAAGGAAAAAGAAGACAAAGTCACGATTAATTCAATCGAAAATGAAAAAGAAAAAACCTTAATAGTTCAGAATCATGGAAACGAGTCTCGAATATCAATATTTATGAGCAATCCATCAAACCTTAATGTTTCTTTTAATTAATATTGGATAATTACATAAAAATAATGATTGTTTTATGAAACTGTATATATAGAAACATACAATATATTCAATAAAGAGTTAATAATATGAATAAGAATAATAGAGATTAAGGTAATGGAAAGAGATCATTCTTATTTCATATAACTTTGTAATTCCATATCACTAATCTATCCTCTTAACAATGCATCTATTTTGACCAATCATTCTGGGTCTACATAGTTCAGACCTTCATGTTCAAATCTTGATTTTCATAAGCTATTGCCTTCTTCTTCATCTGCTTTAGAAGACCCCTTTTCTATGGAGAAGGTTAAGGTATCTATTTAGGAAAGTGATGGAAAGAAGGCATCAGGGCCAGACGGCATTAATTTCTTTTTATAAAGAAAGCATGGAGCATTGTTGGCATGGATTTTTTTGACATGGGTAGAAATTTTAATGCGTTTGGCACCTTACCTACTGGAATTATATAATAACTCTTTCATCACATTGATTCCCAAAATTGCTGGTGCCAACAAGCTTCAAGACTTCATACCCATTTGGTTGCCTGTACAAGATAATCTCCAAGGTGTTCGCTGATCGATTGAAAGTTGTATTGCCTGAAGTCATTTGGAGTTATCAAAATACCTTCATCGAAGGAAGACAGATCCTGGATAGAGTCCTCATTGCTAATGAGGTGATCTCCTACATCAAAAGGAAGATGACAAAGGGTTTTCTTTTCAAGCAGGATTTTCATAAAGCTTTTGATTCAGTTTTTTAGGAATACATTGAGGAAGACATGGAATGCATGGGGTCTGGCTCTAGATTTAGAGCTTGGATAAGGTAATGTGTGGCTCTAAATGGAGAGGTTGGATAAGGCAATGTATTTCTACTGCTAGATTATCAGTTTTGGTCAATTGGCATCCCACTGAAGATTTAGCTATGGAAAAGGGGCTTCGTCAAGGGGATTCTTTGTCACCATTTGTCTTCACCATTGCTGCTGTAGGATTCAGTAAAATGTTAGAAAGAGGCTGTTCTATGGGACTTACTGAAGGAATCAGTCATGGTTAGAACCAGATGCAAATTACTCACCACCAATTTGTGGATGATATCCTCATTTTCAGCTAAAAAAAAGAGCCTCCTCTCTTCAAAATATTAAAAGAATTCTCCAGTGCTTTGATAAGTTGGTTTCAGGTTTGAAGGGTAAACTTTTTCAAAAGCTCCATTTCAAGACTTGGAATGGAAAAGGAAGTTATTTACTCTACTGCTTTCAATTTGAGATGCAAAATGGAAGATCTACCTCTCAAATATTTGGGACTGCCGATTGGCGAATCATCCTGTGGGGTTACAACATGGACTCCAGCTTATCAATAAAATTAGCTGCCCGGAGACATGCGGTTTAAAGCTTTAAGAAGTCGATTGTTGTTTTGAGGATCTGACGGATTTGACCGGGGATGAATCTCTGATTGTTTTAACCTACAGCCTTTGGGTTATGTTTCTCTTGCTTGGTCCCTCTATTTCTGTTGTATCAGTTTACAATTGACCCATTAAGTTGTTGGTTCTGCCTTTTCCAGGCTTTATTTATTTTGTATATAAAAGAAAAAAAAACAAATAATACAGTTTCACATACAGGTTTTTAAATTCTCAACTCTTATGATAGCCATCAGCTCATTCATGATCGGTTTGCAATTTCAAACAACTCCACAAACTTTATTATGAGACGTGAGCATGGACACTCAAAAAATAGCTGTGCTTAGTTTAGGATTACATGGAAAAACAATACAAATGCTGACAGGCCTGATGTGAAATTGTGACTCATCCAGAAATTGTGATGGAGCAAGAAGAGTTAAGTGACTCAGATGAAGAAATTGAAGAAAATGTAGAGTTTGAGTGTGAGGAGATGGCTGATTCTGATGGGGAGGAAGGTGCAGGTTTTGAACCTGTTGCTGAGGTGGAAGATAAGGTACCTTTTCTCTTTCCTTTTTTTTTTTCTCCCAATATTATCCTGCTTTTGATAGCGGAGAGGCTTTGCATTTTTCAGCCGAGCTCATATGCTTTGTCACGTGATAGTAGACCTTGTTATATAATGTAGTACCATCGCTTTTAATGCTTTTCACAACCTTTAATTAATGCTATATTTGCCTATGGTAACTGTGAGCATTTTCGGTTCGGTTCGGTTTTTTTGTTAAAAAAGTAACCAAACCAATTTTTTTTTTTAAAAAAAAATTCAAACCGAAACCGAACCGAATCTATTCTAAACCGACCACTTTCGGTTCGGTCCGGTTTTTTTGGTTAAAAAATTCTTAAACCGAATTTGGGTTTATCTTATCTGGATCTTTCTGGGCATTCAATTTCATGGTTTCTTGTCTTTTTTCTTCTTCTCTCACCTCTCTCGCTTTGTCAGATCACTTGTCCTGTTTTTGGTTCTGAGGTCGTGAGCTGCTTTTTACAGCTAACAAGCAAACGAAATGCGAGTTGAAAGATGTTAACTTTAGGATAATCTAGGAGGGTTTTTATCTAGATTGGGGAGATACAGGTACACAGGAGAGAAAATGGAGCTTGAAACTAGCGAGAGAAGAATTTGAGGGGCATGAATGGATGTAAAAACCAAAGTGAAAACTTAAAACCCAGAGCGAGAGAGTGGGAGAGGCCGAGAAGCGAGAGGCGAGAGGGAGGGAGACTTAAGATGCAGAGGGAGGCGAGAGGAACGGAGATTTAACTTTTAAGATGCAGAGACAGAGAGGCGAGGCTGCTTTGCTTGCTAAGGTAGAGAGGCGAGAGGTTTAGGAACCGAAGTTTAGTTGCAGAGCCAGAGGGAGGCGAGAGGAGAGAGGCGAGAGGTGAGAGGCGTTTTTACTTTAGGGTTTCTTAAGTTTGTATTTATATTAACACTTCAAACCGAACCGAACCGGTTCGGTTCGGGTTAATCGGTTTTGTACGTACAAAACCGATACCAAACCGAACCGGACGATTTTTTATAATTTTGTACTCGGTTTAATCGGTTTGTTTTTTCGGTTCGATTTGTTCGGTTTTTTTTTCCGGTTTTCTCAGTTAAATCGATTATTCGGTTCGGTTTGCTCACCCCTAGTAACTAACTCATAATCCTCCATCCATTAGATGAGAGGAGCCCATGTGGGACCATCCAATTGTGTCCACTGATCCAATGAATGGTGGGCTTCTGGAAAGTCATTCATCGAGTTTCCCTCCACAAGCATGGATTTATCCCAACTTAAAATGTTTTACCATTTGGGTTGACTGCAAACTTTTCATCATTCAACTCTTTCAAGGTCATCTTGTTTTACCAAACAAAGACATGGTGACGCCCACAATCTCATTGATTGTTGTTGCAGTTGCCTTTCCTTGCATCTCTTTTCTTCTCTTCTTAATGGCTAGCATGCATTTGCATTCTGTTGGGAGTTTTTCTTCCTTTAAGTTAACCACTGGTAACATCTACTTTCACTTATTTTTTTATCTTGATTTTTTCTTTTTCTTTTTGGTTTCCTCCTTTTAAATCACCTTTTCTCTCTGTTTTTTTGGTTAAATCTAATGCAGTGGGCATTACTATAAAAAAAAATTTAAAATGTTTGAGATAAATATTTTAAAATAGAATTATAAAAAAATAGTTTGAGATAAATATTTTAAAATAGAATTATAAAAAAATTATTGGCATCAAAATGTTTTTATATATAAAAAGAGAGTAAAGGATTAATATTTAATAACCAAATTCCCAAAAACCATGGCCCAAATAACTCCAATTCTTTCCCGCACCCTTGGATGAGGTGAACTTGATTTTGGGATTTACTCATCAAACGTGACCTGGAGTTAGATAGATGGAAAGTTTTGTATCATGGACAAGGTGAGTTTTGGATCATGAGTTATGTGGGTTAATTAGTGTTAATTTAATTTAGTTTATTTTTTACATCATTTAAAAGAAACAAAATTAAAACATTTAATAATATCATTTTAAAAAAGAAAACAAAAAACCTATATATTTTAATTAATCATTTTCTGAATTTTTGATTGGAATCGCACCAACTTTTATTTTTGTTCAAAATTTGCCAGATTAGATATGAAGCGGTATTTATTGACTTCCCTGCAAAACAGGGAAGTAAATATTTGCCGAACTTTTTTTTCTTGGAAATATAGAAATGTCGTCAATGTTGTAAATGTTCTTGAAGTTGTTTTTGTAAATGTTTTATTTAGAATATTTTTTTTTGTTTTTTAAAATTTATTTTTTACATCGGTATATTAAAATTAAAATAATATAAAAATATAAAAATAATTTAAAATAAAAGATTTTCTTTTTTTCTTCAAAATAATTTAGAAGCACTACAGCTGCCTGAAAGTCGGCAAGAAAACTCCTCTGCTTCTTCCAATTTGCACAAAAGAAGCTTCGAAAGGTATGATTTTCATCTCAACTCCTTTTCTCTTCAAATGTTTTATTTCACTGTTGCTCTTGTTCTTTTTCTGTTTTTGTTCAAAACCCATGTTTTTTCATGCCTATAAAGCTTGTGGTTTTACTATTCAGGGCTCATCTTTTAAAATGTTCGACAATTATAAGTTATAGTACATAAAGGAGCAAACTTTATTTCAAAAAATGTATATACCTTTTTGAATGTTGTGCTGTAGTTAGATATTTGTTCATTTGGTGAATTAAGCTGATATCATTTAGTATGGTTTTGAGCTTCTGTTTATTAAATTGTGTTAATAGCAATGAATCTAAGTAGATGAAGACCAAGTCTTTTAATGTTTAGCTGTTATGGGTTTTCTATGTTTTGGTTTTGTGTTGCAGTTGCTAGATTGTTTTGATGGATTGAGAAGCCTGCTTTCTATGTTATTAAGTGCGTTATTGATTAAAAGAAAGTCTTTCTTGGGACGTTGTTTTCATTTGGGTAAGAGCATTTTGAACCCGATTTCTGAGGATGTTGTTTTTAGAGCTATTTGTGTTAATCTCAAACAAAGGAGATGGAGTTTCTTGGAGAAAAATTTGCCGAGTCTAACAAATGCTATAGCTAGTCGTGTTCTTTGTGAGTTTCAGAACTCGCCTCAGTTAGCTTTGGAGTTTTACAATTGGGTTGGAGACAAGAAGAGTGTTTTGCACTCGTTGGAGAGTTCATGCAGTGTAATTCATGTTCTGGTCAATTCGAGGAGATATGACGATGCCTTGTCTCTTATGGGGAATTTGATGACTGTAAATGGCTTATCTCCTTTGGAGGTTTTAGAAGCATTGAATAATAGTTATGGAATCTGTGAATCAAGTCCTGCTGTTTTTGATGCATTGGTTCGTGCTTGTACTCAAATAGGGGCTACTGTCGGTGCTTATGAAGTGATCATGAAGTTGCAAATAGAGGGTTGCTGCGTTACAATTCATGCTTGGAATAACTTTTTGAGCCATCTCATTAAGGTGAATGAGATCCATAGGTTTTGGATGGTGTATAAGAAAATGGTTTCTTATGGGTACATGGAGAATGTAAATACTTTCAATTTGGTTGTGCATGCTCTTTGTAAGGATTGTAAATTACAAGAAGCAATGTCTGTGTTCTATCGAATTCTGAAGAGTGGTATTTGGCCTAATGCTGTTACTTTTAACATGATGGTTGATGGAGCTTGCAAGATGGGTGACATGGACCTTGCCTTGATGCTTGTTAGGAAGATGGAAATAATGTCTGCAGGATCTATTAAGCCCAATTCTGTAACTTATAACAGTCTCATCGATGGGTTTTGCAAGATAGGGAGGATAGCTGTGGCAGAAGAACTTAGGAATGAAATGATGAAAATAGATATTGAGCCTAATGTGAGGACCTATGCAACCATGATTGAAGGGTATTCACGAGCAGGGTGTTTGGAGGAGGCACTTAGGTTATGTGATGAAATGGTGGAAAGGGGATTGCTGCCAAATTCTGTGGTGTATAACTCAATTATGCATTGGCTTTACAAGGAAGGAGATGTGGATGGAGCTTCTTTGGTATTTACTGACATGTCAGATAAGCAGATACCCCTTGATAAATTCACCTGTTCAATCCTCACAAGGGGTTTTTGCAGAAATGGTTATATAACCAAAGCTCTTAAATTCCTTAACAAAGTTCTAGAAAATAACCTCATTGAAGATGCATTTTCACACAATATTCTTATCAATTTCTTATGTAAAAGCAACAACTTTGCTGCAGCCAGGCAACTATTGGCCAGGATGTATGTACATGGCTTGGTTCCTGATGCTGTTACATTTGGTACTTTGATCGATGGGCACTGCAAGGAAGGGAACATTGAAATTGCAGTTCAGATCTATGAAAAAATGGTGAAGGGTGAGGAAAAACCCAACTTGTTAATTTACAATTCTATTATAAATGGTTTATGCAAGGATGGATTGGTGGATGTTGCAAGATCTTTGGTAGATGTATTACAGAGGATGGGTTTAGTTGACACCATAACTTATAATACCCTGATAAATGGATATTTCAACTGTGGGAAGTTTGACAAGGCATTTAAGTTATCAACAGAAATGCAAATGCTGGAATTTTAGCAAGCAGTGCCACTTACAACACGATGATCAAGTTTTTGTGTAAGTTTGGTCGTGTTCAAGAAGCAAAGGAACTGATGATGATGATGGTCCTATGGGGTGTTCTTCCCGATAATATAACATATAGTACTCTTGTTACCAACATTGACAAGAGTTGCAGTGCTGAAGAGGTAATTGAATTGCATTACTACATGGTGCTTAAGGGAGTTGTTCCTGATAAAATAACATATGAAGACATTGTTAGCCCACTTCTTCAAGAAGAAAGTGCAACCAACTGAGTTTTGGTGTGGCTGAGTGAGCATTCTGCGTGGAAAGAAGAAAACCACATAGGCCAAACTTCTGTTCTTTAATTTCTGTTGCTCGAATCAAGAATTTGTTGAGCCCACAAAGAAATAGGGGATTGCAAATGTACTTCCATTCTTACTTCCAGTTAAACTGCTGCTTTTATTTACAAGACACTGGTTTCAGGTTTTTTTTTTAGTTTTGTTCTCTTCATTGATACTGGCTTAAAGTAGTTCTGAAGTTCTTGATGCAAAACATGGTGATGCCATGCTAGCTTCGATACAAAGAAATCCACTAGAAGTTTTATGGGTTCAGTCACAAGACTTAGAGAAAAGAGGTTTAAGGATTCCATTAATGAACTTCTTCAATATACATGGGCTAAGGTGGACTTCAAGAGGATATCAAAGAATGAAGAACAAGCCTTGATTAATATGATTGACGTTTAAGAAGGGCTTGTCGGGGAGCTTCTGGACATTACAAAAGTATTGGAATAAGAAGATTCAAACATGTCAGTTTTAACCTTTCACTATTGTTTTGGCCATAATTGGAGATACATTATGAATTTTGATGCGGTTCTAGTTGCTTTGCAAAGTAGACATTAATGCCATTCTACTGATAGATATCTGATAGACTTTTAATTTATCAAAACAAGAGAGAACCATTTGTATGAAGTTGGACTTCAATTCTACCAACAAATTATGAAATTCAACATTGGGCTTGTTTTAATTAGTGGGGCTATTATTTATTATCTTGTAGTTTATTATAGGCCTCATCATTCAAGAATTATTTGGTTAGGTTTTATTTTATTATTTTAGTTATTTTGAGCTTTTAATGTGTTAAGGTCTATTCATCAATTTTGGGTCTCTCAAGTCAAATTAGGATTAATTTCTGCTATAGAAACCAATTGTTAATATTATTTTGGGATCGATGAATTTTTATCCAAGGTTGCTGCATATTATGCATTTTTTTTTCTTTTTGTGTGATTGAGTGATTTCCATAGTAGTTCTTGATAGTACTTGTTAAATTTTCAAAAGATTGATCAATTTCATTGTGTAATTTGCTTGTGTTGCATCAGAGGGTGGTTTGGTTCATGAGACATGCATATGTTGCATGTTGTGAAGGTGACTCATCTTAGAACTCAAAGACTTGGTAAGTTTTCTCTGGTTTTTGTTCAGAATGGTAGGATTTGGATAGATGTAGGGACAGTGCTCTAAAGGGCTAAACTACAGAACCAAGCCATAGGGGTGGATCCCATGGTTGGTCAGAGTTGATTTTCTTGCTTCGATAGCATCCAAGTCTCATAGCCCCTTGTACCTTTCAAAAATGTGTAGAATCAGTCCGCTGTCCACTGCCACCAAAGTCCTCAACTGAGATCATGCCACATTAGAATTTAGGTCACTCATTTAATCACAATAAAGGAATTAAATAGACTTTACTTGAAAAAAAGAAATCAGATCACAAACAAAGCATGTCTATGCTAATTGGTGTCTCAATCAATCTTCCAACGGTCAAAACCATCATCTCAAAACCTCATCCACTCTCTTCCTTTCCCTCCACTCATTTCTCTTTCTTTTTTCTCCCCCGTACCACAAACTTTAAACAAGAAGAGGAGAGGCCAATAACACAAAACCAATATAGCCAAGAAACTCCTCTTTCCCTTCTCTTCTTCTCTCGTGGCTACCTAGAGCCTCAACAAATCCACCATGGCTTGCTCACATCCAACAATGTGGGTGTCCTCAAAACCTTCACTTTCAGACACCACTTCACTCTGTTTTCTCTCTTCTCTCAACCCTTTTCATCCCCCAAGCTCGCTAGCTGCAAATAATCCTTCAAGATCCTCTTCTGCGACCCCAATTCACTGTGGTCTTGTGGAGCTTAGGAGTCGAATAGATTCAGTGAAAAACACCTGAAGATCACTGAGGCCATGAAGCTTGTTTCTGCTGCTAATGTGAGGAGAGCACAACAAGCTGTTGTTAACGGGAGGCCTTTCTCTGAGACTCTTGTTGAAGTTCTTTATAACATCAATGAACAGCTTCACTGATGATATTGATATACCTTCAACCAAAGTTAGGCCTGTTAAGAAAGTTGCTCTAGTTGTTACTGGTGATAGAGGACTTTGTGGTTTTTTTTTTTTAATAATTATATTCTCAAGAAAGCTGAAGCTAGAATTGCAGAATTGAAGAGTTTTTGAATTGAATATACTGTCATTACTGCTGAATAGAAGGGCAACTCTTATTTCTTTCATAGGCCTTATATTCCAGCTGTCAGGTTTATTGAAGGAACTGGTCTACCAACAGCTAAAGAAGCTCAAGCAATAGCAAATAATGTCTTTTCACTTTTTGTAAGTGAGGATGTTGATATAGTGGAGCTATTGTACACAAAATTTGTCACTTGTTAAGTCTTATCCTGTTATCCACACCTTGCTTCCACCATCACCAAAGGGATAGATTTGTGATGTGAATGGGGTGTGTGCTAATGCAGCCGAGGATGAGCTCTTCAGGTTGACAACAAAGGACGGGAAATGGACTGTAGGGAGAGGTGTTACGAGGACTGAACATCAGATTTCTCACCAATTTTACAGTTTGAGCAGAATCCAGTTCAGATTCTTGATGCCTTGTTGCCTTTATATTTGAACAGCCAGGTTTTCAAGGCATTACAAGAATAACTAGCTAGTGAGCTTGCTGCCAGGATGAGTGCTATGAGCAATGCAACTGATAAATGCATCAGTATCGAAGAAAACCTTTCCATCATTTTCAATAGGCAGCGTCAGGCCAAGATTACAGGAGAAATATTGGAGATTGTTGCTGGTGTCAATATGCCTTGCCTTAATGATGTTAGCCCCCTCCATAATTCTTCTTCTTTGTAGGTTAAATTCGAAGGTGATTGCTTATTCATTAAAATATATGCCTGTTTTTAGTACATTTATGAGATAAGATACTTTTTTTGACCCTTTGTGATTCTCAAACCGCATAAAAAAATTCTGAGCACAATGAGAAATGCAATGCATTTTGCAACAGGAGCAATCTGCTTATCGATCTTTGTACCTCTGCTTCTTTTTCCCTAATATCTGTGCTACTTGTATTGCTCAGAGGCTTCAATGCAGGAATATTATTTGTCAGCCTATGTATGTTCCACTACATGTATAGATTGTTCCGGTAATTCCTTGTCTCGTTGTAATTTGATTTAATCACAAGATGTTCTTTCTTATTTCATTCCAATTTTTCCTATCAGGCTTCATAACTCTGAATGACTCCAAGACTAATCGAGCTGTAAATTCCAAAACGCTGATTTTGCTCATGTGTTCTTGGTCGCATCTTAGACTGCCAATGAATTATTGAGAGCAGCGTGTTGATTTAATTAATGGAAGAGTAACTTGTGCAGATCATTTTAGATTCCAAATGCCTTTAGAAGGTAATTACTCGGAATGCATTTGCACAGGCAAAGTCGATTCCTCATCATTAAACCCGTCAGACTATAGAACAAATAATTTCCAGCTCTTATGATACTCAGGCTATCCACAACTTTTTTTTACATTTTACACCTTAAAACAGCTACACAGACCTTTTTCAATGAAATTATTTCGCATCCAAAACCTTATTTCACAGATGTTTTCATGATCAATCATCTTGTCCTGCGACTTCCTTTATATTGAAATTCTTGTCTGCCAATCGCAAAGTGATACAAATTTAAGAGGTCTGAGATTCAGCCTGTATAGAACTGGGTCGAGACTGACTAAGACAGCCAAGTGGCATTCGGAAACTCTTTTGAACCATTGTTGCAATGGTCTTATTATATCCATCTGATTTTGTAGACAGTGACAATAAGGCTGTTGCAAGTTTTTCTATTTTCTGATTTGACCTCTTAAGCTACATTAAACCTCATATCATGTAGCTGTAGTAGGATTCAACAGATGGTGATTATCCAAAGATTATATTCTGTCAAATGCTTTTGTGAGGTGTTCTCTGAATTCTTTGATCATTTGTGGTAATTCAACTTTTTCCGTAGCCTTCAATGTGTTTACAGTTTACTGAAGTTGCGTGGTTGCATTTAAGTATGATTGTCCTGTTATAATGTGTCCAGAAAATGATTTTTCTGCAATTAAATACAAAGTATTAAGTCATCTGCTTTCTGGTGATACACCTTCTGCCTAAAAAGGAGTTTGGCCCTGAAGAATCCTCTAGAAAGTAAATTCAAAGTTTAATGAGCTGAACAGTTATAGTAGAGAATACATTTTTCGGATTGTGTTGCCACATAAATTCCACAATTTGTTGAAATTGAAGAGCCTTTCAAATATATGACAAGCTTGCTCCATTTTTTCCCTTGGCAAAAAAGAAGGAACTTTACAACATCATCTAGGATTAGAAAGAACAGAAGCTTGGGGCGGTGCTGAAGAAATGTGGGCATCGACAGCAGGAGGTGGTGTAAGTGCATGTGAAAACTTATACACCAGGTTTGAATCTACCTCCATTACACCCTCCACCACCTTCACAACTGTTGACATGAGAGGCCTTCTTTCTGGGTCATCTTGCAAACACCAAGCAGCAACTTCTAGCATCCTGATTATTTCCTCTCTTTCACTCTGAATATATTCATCTAAATATCCCAAAATGTATTCTGCTTTCTCCTGCAACATTCTAAGCAAATGGAAGGCAGATTCTGGTTGCGAGTGATCAATGTTTCTGCGAGCACAAACTACTTCCAGTAGAACAATTCCGAAGCTGTATACGTCAACTTTTACTGTAACGTGACCTAATACTTTGTGCCATTCTGGAGCAAGATATCCAGGGGTTCCTCTCATTGAAAGTTGAACATTGCTCATCTCCCTATCAATCAGCTTAGATAATCCGAAGTCAGAGATTTTGGCATTGAACTTTGGATCTAAGAGTATGTTCTGCGGTTTTATATCAAGGTGGATTATAGTCTGACGGCATTCTTCATGAAGATAAGCCAGCCCTTTTGCAATGTCAATTATAATCTTCTTTCGTGTATTCCAATCAAGGGAAGATGTTTGGCTTTTCTTAAAAATCCAACTATCTAATGATCCATTACTCATATACTCGTATACTAGAAGCCTGCATGATTTCTCTGCACAAAATCCCATCAGTCTCACCAAGTTAAAATGGTGCACGCTTCCAATTGTCTCTACTTCCGCTAAAAATTCCCTCTTTCCTTGGCCTAAATTATCCAGACGCTTCACAGCGATTTCAGTTCTATCTGCGAGTACTCCTTTGAACACAGAACCAAAGCCTCCTCTTCCAAGTGTTTCCTTGAAATCATCGGTCGCAATACAAAGATCTCTATACGAAAACCTCACAGGCATTCCTGGAACCTGCTGTATATGATCATCTTCCTCATCCTCCTCGGTATCTTCGGACTTGCTCCACCTGACCCTCAAAACAACAATGACTACAAATGAAATGATAGCAAGAACGCCACCTACAACTCCTGCTATAATTGGCCCCCATTTTCTTCTTGAAGTAGCATTAGGCCTTATTTTCATAGTATTTGACTTCCCTGCAAAACAAAATAATTCAAGAAGTAAATTCATTATGGAAACCAATAAGATGATGGATTATATATGCACTGTGATGGATGAATTTACGAGCAGACTTTCCCTGACTTTCAGATGAAAAAAACTACCCTTAAACATTAATTTTTATTTTTTTAAGAAAAAAAGTCCAAACTTACAGAACTGAAAAAAAGGCAGATTTACCTGGGCAGAAAATAATTCGGTAATCGGTGGATGGACAAGTGTAGGTAGTGTTAGTATCATCATAAACATAGCTGTAACTCTGTGGACATAAATTCTTGTAAAATTTAGAATAGAATGGAGGCTTGCATTTATCGGGTGATGAGCTAATGCCATCACAACAATATATGGACGAGCTAAGAGCGTAGCAAGCGCCCTTGCATCCCACGCTCTTCCCTTCTGTACCAGTGGTAACCTCAAGCTCTGTAGGACATGATTCGTTCACATCGCCAATGCATCCTGTGTTTGAACAGTTCTGATCAGAAGGCACAACAAGCAAAGGCAGGTTGAAGCCATCAACAACACTAACAGCATAATAGTCAAGGCCATTCGAACCCAGCATGAACCTTGCCAACGTTGCAGGAGGCGCACCACCGCTGCCTGAACATTCCAGTTTGCCGGAGCCACAGTCGCCAGTAATGCAGGAGAAATATCCAGAGGAGTCTTCGGTGCAATACGTGCGGCCCCAAAACCGACCAGTCCAAGAAGCTGGTGCTTTTATGATCCTTGACTCATTCTTTTCAAGGAAAAAACCAGCTGTAGAGAAATCTGGTGTAGCCAAGGAGTAAACTCCTGGCCACGCTGTGTAGTTACAACTGTTCGTTATTGTAAATGTTGTTGAAACAACTCCTGCTTAGCGAGAACATACCATAGCAGGTTAACAACAACTTGATTAGATAATTTGATATTAAAAATAAAAGAAGAAAAAAAAAAGAGCGATAGCCACAGAATTTTGACCATATATACCTGAGATGAACAGATGAGCAACCAAGAAAGAAGATAAATGCATAAGTAATACTATCCGAGACATTGAAGCAGAATAATTGTAGTTGAGAGGAGGAAGACGTTTGGATTCCAATTAGGAAAGTTTCTTTCCGTTCCATGCCTTTGTCTGGACGCGTGATTGAAGGTCGATTATGAAGTAAAGAGAAAGCCTGTTTCGACATTTTGTGTTCAAAGTTCAAACATGGCATCCAACCACACTTTCGTGGAAATAAGGCACATCTTTGACAGGATATACTACATCCACATGAGTACCAAGGTCGGGAATTGACCAGCAAAACCAAGCAATTCAATTCACTTACAAGTTAATTCGATTCGATGATTTAGTGACTCGATATTTTTTCAGCTCAGACTACAGGCCCGGGTCAAACAACTGTGAGAAGAACTACATGTGCCTAACCCATTTCTTTTTTCCCTTAGGCCAAGCACCCAAATTTTAAGAGTTAAAAAACCTTTTTTTAACAAATTCTAGTGGTAGATATTAGTGCTGAAATAATAGTAGTCGTAGAAGTATTCCTGCTCATGTACAAACAAGCTGCGAGCAACAGAACTACGAAGTAAAATTTTCTTTTTCTTGAGGACTGAAGTAATAGAATGAGTAAATAATAATTTAGTTCCTTCTTTTTAAGTGATGTAATAACTTAGTCCCTTTTTATTTCATAAATCATACCTCAGTCCTTGAATATTTATTTAAAAGCTCCAATGCTTTTTTAGGAAATGACAAGATTAACCCAATGTTTCTTTTAATTAATATTGGATAATTACATATAAATAATGATTGTTTTATGAAACTATATATATAGAAACATATAATATATTCAATAAAGAGTTAATAACATGAATAAGCATAATAGAGATTAAGATAATAAAAGCAGGGTGATTAAATTAGACATGGGGAATTAATAATGAACTGATAATATAATTAAGCAGAATAGATAATATTTTCTGGTTGTCTATTTAACCTGTTGATTGGGATGGATATGATGTTGAAACAAAAACATTTGACGTTTCTAGTTTTTTTGTGGACTAGAATTAACCATCAAATTTGATGAGGATGATGAAGTTAAAAGAACAGATTTAGATGTAGAAGTTATGATTTATGATCTCCATGAAAAGAACAGAAAATTAGATGTGGTTATTGTTAGTGTAAGGTATATGGTAAGCATACGTGTGAGTATGCATACCTAAGTAATGTCCCTTTAGTATAAATATAGTCATGTTTACTGTGTGGGTAAGCTGAAGAACCAGCATAACAAACATTTTCTAAATACTATATTCTTCCCTCCAAAACACTGTCTTCTTCCTTTGATTAATTCTTCAATTATCTGTGAAATTACTTCATACATTTATCAATCTCAACATGGTATCAGAGCTGTAAATGCTCACGCAAAGAAATTGATCCAATTTTTTGCTTCCAAAATCAGCTTTTATTCTTCGCTGATATATACAAATTCATTTGTCAGAATCTGTTTGATTTCTTTTTCATCGTCTCAATCTCCACTGCTGAATAACCCATACAAAATGGTCACAGCAGCTCTACTTCAAATCCTTCAATCTCCAATTACAGCCCTCATTTCCACTGTTTCCACCTCCGTCAATGTCAAGCTCGATGACACAAATTACCTCAACTGGCATTTTCAAATGCAATTGCTTCTGGAAAGTTATAGCATCTATGGGTTCGTGGATGGGTCTCATCCCTGTCCTTCTTCTGCGTCCTCTTCAGCCGAAGTCTGTGGTATGAATTTTTCTAATTCCTCTTCTACTGTTGATTGTGATGAACTACTGGTATGGAAGATGCATGATCGTGCTATAATGCAACTGCTTACTGCCACTTTGTCACCCATTGCTATGTCATGTGCAATTGGAAGTACTAGCTCTAGGGATTTATGGGTTAGGCTTAAAGAACAATTTTCATCCGTATCTAAGACTACCATCTTTCAATTAAAATCTGATTTACAGAATATACGGAAAGGAACCGATTCTATTAGCCAATACCTTCTGAAAATCAAAGAAACTAGGGATTACCTAAGTGCTGCTGGTGTGTATTTTGGGGATGAAGATATTGTTATACTAGCTTTGAATGGTTTGCCTTCGGAATACAATACATTTCGATGTGTTGTGCGAGGCCGAGAGAATGTTATTTCCCTACAAGATTTTAGGTCACAATTGCTAGCTGAGGAAAAGATTGTAGACACTAGCAATACTGATTCATCCTCATTTCTTACTGCCATGCACACCACAATTCCAAAATCTGTTAATCCCTCTGATTCATATGTCCAAATGCCTCAAAGAACCCAATCATACAACAATTTTGGCAGTGGGGGGTATAGATCATTTAACAGGCCTAGGGGGAGGGGAAGATATCAATCCGGCTTCAGGAATTACCCAAAACCTCAAACCCGTGATTCCCCTTCAATGAATTCTGGTGTGTCTAACCCAGCCTCCTCTCCTTACTTTCCCTCAAATTTTCCTCAAGTGCCTGTCTGTCAGCTATGCAATTTTGAAGGGCACACTGCCCCTATGTGTGTGAATAAGAGAGATGATCGAATTCAGTGTAATATATGTGGAAGGACTAATCATACATCATGGTTTTGCTACTATAATAATAGTGGTCCAAACTCTATGGGATCAGCCCAAGTTGCATTGCATCAGTCTCAGCCTTCACAAGATCAGCATTTACAATTGCAGTCTGGTGTGACCACTTTCAATGGTTCTGGGATGAGTAATTTCAGAGGTTCAGTACCGTATTCATCCCCTCAGCCTCAGACTCCTCAATCACAGTTGCATCAGGCCATGTATTCTGAGGGGCCAAATTTCAGTAGTTCAGTTTCATATGCACCTCATCATCAACAGCCTATGCAAGCAATGAATACTGTATTCCCTTCATCTCAGCCGTATGCACCTCATCATCAACAGCCAATGCCAGCACTGAATACTGTCTTCCCTTCATCACAGCCTCAACCTTCATCTTCAGTTTGGCTTGCCGATTCTGGGGCAACAAATCACATGTCTGCTGACTTGTCAAACTTGTCCTTGGTTGCTCCCTATCCTGCTAATGACAGAGTCCAAACTGCCAATGGTGAAGGTTTGTTGGTATCTCATGTTGGAACTTCAATTATTCCTACAAGCAATGCTGCCATTAAACTGAAATCAGTTTTATATGTTCCCCAACTTACACAAAATCTGTTATCAGTTCATCGCTTGTGTTTGGATAACAACTATAGACTAATCTTTGATGCATTTTCTTTTTGAATTCAGGACAGGGCCACGGGGAGGATCATCTACACAGGACGGTGCAGTAATGGACTTTATCCTCTGCCTTTTGTTCCTCATTCTAGTCCAGCTTATCTCAAACTTCAACCTCAGTGTCATCTTGGTCAGTTAGTCTTCTCATGTACTTGGCACAGCAGATTAGGCCACCCTACAAATAGGATTGCTTCATTGATGTTACAAAAAGCAAATGTTGCATTTTCAATTGATTCAAATTCATCTATGTGTCATAGTTGTCTTCAAGGAAAGTTTTCTAAACTTCCATTTCATTCCAGTCATACAAAGTCTGTAATCCCATTTCAAACTATACATAGTGACTTATGGGGTCCTTCTCCATGTGTGTCGATTGACGGCTATAAATACTATGTGACATTTATTGATGAATTTTCTAGATATTGTTGGTTGTTTCCCCTTGTTAACAAAAGTGATGTTTATTCTGTATTCATTGCCTTCTATAATTATGTTAACACTCAATTCTCTTCCAAAATCAAAATACTTCAAAGTGATGGGGGTGGGGAATACACTAGTCACAAGCTTAAACTGTTTTTCCATGCTAAAGGCATTGTTCATCAAAAATCCTGCCCTTACACTCCTGAACAAAATGGCTTAGCTGAACGTAAGCATAGGCATCTTATAGAAACAACTATAACCCTACTGCAACATGCTAAATTGCCTTCTTCATTCTGGACTTTTGCCCTTCATACAGCCTTATATTTAATCAATAGAATGCCTTCCTTAGTCATGCATAATCAATCACCATATGAGATGCTCTTCAAATCTGCCCCTGCTGTCCTCCATTTGCGCATTTTTGGTTGTGCTTGCTTTCCATTATTGCGTCCCTACAATGATAACAAATTGCAACCTAAGACCAAAATGTGTATTTTCTTAGGATATGCAAATCAATATAAAGGGTACTTGTGTTTTGATGTTGTTGCAAATCGTACATATATTTCAAGACATGTTATATTCAATGAGCATGTTTTTCCCTTTCAACAACTTAAAACAGGATCTCGGCCTAAAACACCTATCTCTCATTCCTATACTAGTATGTCTTCTCCTGTTGTTAACACTCAAAATGTCATTGTTTTACCCCCATCACCAATTGTTGCACCCAGTTCATCACCCAGGTCCATTACTCCTGCTCATGTTGCATCTGCTCCTCCTCCTGTGGAACCTGTGAGTAATTCTGAAATTGCACCATTGGTTGATCACTTATCAATTGCTAGCTTTCAACCAGAGGCAGTATCTGTGATTCAAAGCCTTCCTGCTATGAATGTTCATTCCATGAAGACACGCAGCAAGTCTGGCATTGTAAAGAAAAAGGTCTGCTTCTTGGCTTCATCTTCAGCTGCTACTGACTTGTCAAACAGTGAGCCTTCCACATATAAATCTGCTATGTCTCATCCCGTATGGCTTGATGCCATGAAGGAAGAGCTGTCAGCCCTTCAAACACAGGGCACTTGGAGTCTAGTGGCCCTTCCTGCTCATAAAAACTTAGTAGGCTGCAAGTGGATTTTTAAGATCAAGAGACATGCTGATGGGTCTATTGCTCGACACAAGGCTCGGTTAGTTGCTCAAGGTTTTAGTCAAGAGCCTGGGCTGGATTATGGGGAAACCTTCAGCCCTGTGGTTAAGCCAACCACTGTCAGACTTGTCCTAGCCCTTGCTGCACAGTTTGAATGGCCTTTAAGGCAACTTGACGTTAAGAATGCATTTCTGCATGGTTCTCTTCAGGAAGAGGTGTTCATGGCTCAACCTCCTGGGTTTTCAGACTCCACTCATCCTCATTTAGTCTGCAAGTTACACAAGTCACTCTATGGTCTCAAGCAGGCCCCCAGGGCTTGGAATGACAGGTTTACTGCATTTTTACCTTCTCTGGGTTTTGCATCCACATATTCTGATTCTTCATTGTTTGTGAAAAATGTTGAGGCTGGTATAATCATTTTACTAGTCTATGTGGACGATATTATAGTCACCGGGAGTAACATTGTGGAGATTCAGGCTGTTATTCAATCACTTGCATCTGAATTTGAGATTAAAGACTTGGGGAAACTGCATTTTTTCTTGGGGGTTCAGATGTCTTATTCTTCTGATGGTTTGGATTTGTCTCAGTCTAAATATGTTAATGATCTTCTTATTAAGACTGATATGCTTGCTGCCAAATCATGTGCCACACCTTGTCTTCCTTATCAGCGATTGTTGAAGGATGATGGCATTCCATTTGATGATCCCACCTTATATCGCAGCATTGTAGGAGCTTTACAGTATCTTACATTTACAAGACCTGACATTGCTTTTTCTGTCCATCAAGTATGCCAGTTTATGCAAAAACCAATGCAGATTCATTTTGTTGCTGTGAAAAGAATTCTTAGGTACCTTAAAGGCACCTTGCAGTTTGGGATTCATTACACCAAAAGCTCTTTAGATCTCTTGGCTTACAGTGATGCAGATTGGGCTGGGGACCCTAATGATCGAAGGTCTACTACAGGTTTAATTGTATTTCTTGGTTCCAATCCAGTTTCATGGACTTCCAAGAAACAGCAGACAGTTTCTAGGTCATCGACAGAGGCTGAGTATCGGGCATTGTCTACCACTTCAGCAGAACTTGATTGGGTACAACAATTGCTTCAATTTTTGGGTATCAACTTATCACAGCCACCAGTCCTTTTCTGTGATAACCTCTCGGCAATTGCTTTGTCCTTCAACCCAATTCAACATCAAAGGACTAAACACATTGAGGTGGATGTTCATTTTGTTCGGGAGAGGGTGTCCAACAATTAACTCATTGTGCAATTTGTTTCTTCCCAAGAACAGGCTGCTGACATCTTGACAAAGGGGTTAAGTTCACCATTGTTTCACACTCATTGTAACAATCTCAGGCTTGGTTTGTGCAAGCCTGTGATTGAGGGGGAATGTTAGTGTAAGGTATATGGTAAGCATACGTGTGAGTATGCATACCTAAGTAATGTCCCTTTAGTATAAATATAGTCATGTTTACTGTGTGGGTAAGCTGAAGAACCAGCATAACAAACATTTTCTAAATACTATATTCTTCCCTCCAAAACACTGTCTTCTTCCTTTGATTAATTCTTCAATTATCTGTGAAATTACTTCATACATTTATCAATCTCAACAGTTATGAAGCATACCGTGAAGAATTTGCCTCGCAATTACGTGAGAAGAATATTAAAATTGACTTGGTAAAAGTTAATGACTTCAGCTCATGGAAGACTTGCAAGTCGTTGGCAGTATCCAATCGAATATTATAGACTTCGTCTAAGGTGGTTTACAAGGAAAGTACCCTTCAACACGTGATTAGAATAATAATTCTGTATTTCCTAGTGAAAAACAGAAAAGAAACTACAAAGCTGAGAAAGGCAGACAGTATAGACAGTATCAAGTGTCAAAATCTTCAGGATACTCCAATGATTTTCGGAATTATTGAGGAGAGTGTAGGAAAACCTGCAAATGTATGAGAGAACACAACCCCATCATGGGATGCTGTAATATGATAGAATGGAATGAAAAACATATTGGAATGAGCAGTAACTACTCACTACTTGATTTTGTTCTAGTAAGCTGGGGATTAGTTTTGCTCGGTGTCTATTGGGTGATCTCTCTGTATGAACTATGGTGGTCTAAAATCGAGTGATGAAAAATGAACTATGGTAGAATTTGGTTCATTTTTTTATGTCTGTTTTTTTGTTCTCTCTTTCCATGATAGCTTTTGCTGTCTTGTGCTTAATAAAGATTGTCTTATGAAGGAAAAAGAAGACAAAGTCACGATTAATTCAATCGAAAATGAAAAAGAAAAAACCTTAATAGTTCAGAATCATGGAAACGAGTCTCGAATATCAATATTTATGAGCAATCCATCAAACCTTAATGTTTCTTTTAATTAATATTGGATAATTACATAAAAATAATGATTGTTTTATGAAACTGTATATATAGAAACATACAATATATTCAATAAAGAGTTAATAATATGAATAAGAATAATAGAGATTAAGGTAATGGAAAGAGATCATTCTTATTTCATATAACTTTGTAATTCCATATCACTAATCTATCCTCTTAACAATGCATCTATTTTGACCAATCATTCTGGGTCTACATAGTTCAGACCTTCATGTTCAAATCTTGATTTTCATAAGCTATTGCCTTCTTCTTCATCTGCTTTAGAAGACCCCTTTTCTATGGAGAAGGTTAAGGTATCTATTTAGGAAAGTGATGGAAAGAAGGCATCAGGGCCAGACGGCATTAATTTCTTTTTATAAAGAAAGCATGGAGCATTGTTGGCATGGATTTTTTTGACATGGGTAGAAATTTTAATGCGTTTGGCACCTTACCTACTGGAATTATATAATAACTCTTTCATCACATTGATTCCCAAAATTGCTGGTGCCAACAAGCTTCAAGACTTCATACCCATTTGGTTGCCTGTACAAGATAATCTCCAAGGTGTTCGCTGATCGATTGAAAGTTGTATTGCCTGAAGTCATTTGGAGTTATCAAAATACCTTCATCGAAGGAAGACAGATCCTGGATAGAGTCCTCATTGCTAATGAGGTGATCTCCTACATCAAAAGGAAGATGACAAAGGGTTTTCTTTTCAAGCAGGATTTTCATAAAGCTTTTGATTCAGTTTTTTAGGAATACATTGAGGAAGACATGGAATGCATGGGGTCTGGCTCTAGATTTAGAGCTTGGATAAGGTAATGTGTGGCTCTAAATGGAGAGGTTGGATAAGGCAATGTATTTCTACTGCTAGATTATCAGTTTTGGTCAATTGGCATCCCACTGAAGATTTAGCTATGGAAAAGGGGCTTCGTCAAGGGGATTCTTTGTCACCATTTGTCTTCACCATTGCTGCTGTAGGATTCAGTAAAATGTTAGAAAGAGGCTGTTCTATGGGACTTACTGAAGGAATCAGTCATGGTTAGAACCAGATGCAAATTACTCACCACCAATTTGTGGATGATATCCTCATTTTCAGCTAAAAAAAAGAGCCTCCTCTCTTCAAAATATTAAAAGAATTCTCCAGTGCTTTGATAAGTTGGTTTCAGGTTTGAAGGGTAAACTTTTTCAAAAGCTCCATTTCAAGACTTGGAATGGAAAAGGAAGTTATTTACTCTACTGCTTTCAATTTGAGATGCAAAATGGAAGATCTACCTCTCAAATATTTGGGACTGCCGATTGGCGAATCATCCTGTGGGGTTACAACATGGACTCCAGCTTATCAATAAAATTAGCTGCCCGGAGACATGCGGTTTAAAGCTTTAAGAAGTCGATTGTTGTTTTGAGGATCTGACGGATTTGACCGGGGATGAATCTCTGATTGTTTTAACCTACAGCCTTTGGGTTATGTTTCTCTTGCTTGGTCCCTCTATTTCTGTTGTATCAGTTTACAATTGACCCATTAAGTTGTTGGTTCTGCCTTTTCCAGGCTTTATTTATTTTGTATATAAAAGAAAAAAAAACAAATAATACAGTTTCACATACAGGTTTTTAAATTCTCAACTCTTATGATAGCCATCAGCTCATTCATGATCGGTTTGCAATTTCAAACAACTCCACAAACTTTATTATGAGACGTGAGCATGGACACTCAAAAAATAGCTGTGCTTAGTTTAGGATTACATGGAAAAACAATACAAATGCTGACAGGCCTGATGTGAAATTGTGACTCATCCAGAAATTGTGATGGAGCAAGAAGAGTTAAGTGACTCAGATGAAGAAATTGAAGAAAATGTAGAGTTTGAGTGTGAGGAGATGGCTGATTCTGATGGGGAGGAAGGTGCAGGTTTTGAACCTGTTGCTGAGGTGGAAGATAAGGTACCTTTTCTCTTTCCTTTTTTTTTTTCTCCCAATATTATCCTGCTTTTGATAGCGGAGAGGCTTTGCATTTTTCAGCCGAGCTCATATGCTTTGTCACGTGATAGTAGACCTTGTTATATAATGTAGTACCATCGCTTTTAATGCTTTTCACAACCTTTAATTAATGCTATATTTGCCTATGGTAACTGTGAGCATTTTCGGTTCGGTTCGGTTTTTTTGTTAAAAAAGTAACCAAACCAATTTTTTTTTTTAAAAAAAAATTCAAACCGAAACCGAACCGAATCTATTCTAAACCGACCACTTTCGGTTCGGTCCGGTTTTTTTGGTTAAAAAATTCTTAAACCGAATTTGGGTTTATCTTATCTGGATCTTTCTGGGCATTCAATTTCATGGTTTCTTGTCTTTTTTCTTCTTCTCTCACCTCTCTCGCTTTGTCAGATCACTTGTCCTGTTTTTGGTTCTGAGGTCGTGAGCTGCTTTTTACAGCTAACAAGCAAACGAAATGCGAGTTGAAAGATGTTAACTTTAGGATAATCTAGGAGGGTTTTTATCTAGATTGGGGAGATACAGGTACACAGGAGAGAAAATGGAGCTTGAAACTAGCGAGAGAAGAATTTGAGGGGCATGAATGGATGTAAAAACCAAAGTGAAAACTTAAAACCCAGAGCGAGAGAGTGGGAGAGGCCGAGAAGCGAGAGGCGAGAGGGAGGGAGACTTAAGATGCAGAGGGAGGCGAGAGGAACGGAGATTTAACTTTTAAGATGCAGAGACAGAGAGGCGAGGCTGCTTTGCTTGCTAAGGTAGAGAGGCGAGAGGTTTAGGAACCGAAGTTTAGTTGCAGAGCCAGAGGGAGGCGAGAGGAGAGAGGCGAGAGGTGAGAGGCGTTTTTACTTTAGGGTTTCTTAAGTTTGTATTTATATTAACACTTCAAACCGAACCGAACCGGTTCGGTTCGGGTTAATCGGTTTTGTACGTACAAAACCGATACCAAACCGAACCGGACGATTTTTTATAATTTTGTACTCGGTTTAATCGGTTTGTTTTTTCGGTTCGATTTGTTCGGTTTTTTTTTCCGGTTTTCTCAGTTAAATCGATTATTCGGTTCGGTTTGCTCACCCCTAGTAACTAACTCATAATCCTCCATCCATTAGATGAGAGGAGCCCATGTGGGACCATCCAATTGTGTCCACTGATCCAATGAATGGTGGGCTTCTGGAAAGTCATTCATCGAGTTTCCCTCCACAAGCATGGATTTATCCCAACTTAAAATGTTTTACCATTTGGGTTGACTGCAAACTTTTCATCATTCAACTCTTTCAAGGTCATCTTGTTTTACCAAACAAAGACATGGTGACGCCCACAATCTCATTGATTGTTGTTGCAGTTGCCTTTCCTTGCATCTCTTTTCTTCTCTTCTTAATGGCTAGCATGCATTTGCATTCTGTTGGGAGTTTTTCTTCCTTTAAGTTAACCACTGGTAACATCTACTTTCACTTATTTTTTTATCTTGATTTTTTCTTTTTCTTTTTGGTTTCCTCCTTTTAAATCACCTTTTCTCTCTGTTTTTTTGGTTAAATCTAATGCAGTGGGCATTACTATAAAAAAAAATTTAAAATGTTTGAGATAAATATTTTAAAATAGAATTATAAAAAAATAGTTTGAGATAAATATTTTAAAATAGAATTATAAAAAAATTATTGGCATCAAAATGTTTTTATATATAAAAAGAGAGTAAAGGATTAATATTTAATAACCAAATTCCCAAAAACCATGGCCCAAATAACTCCAATTCTTTCCCGCACCCTTGGATGAGGTGAACTTGATTTTGGGATTTACTCATCAAACGTGACCTGGAGTTAGATAGATGGAAAGTTTTGTATCATGGACAAGGTGAGTTTTGGATCATGAGTTATGTGGGTTAATTAGTGTTAATTTAATTTAGTTTATTTTTTACATCATTTAAAAGAAACAAAATTAAAACATTTAATAATATCATTTTAAAAAAGAAAACAAAAAACCTATATATTTTAATTAATCATTTTCTGAATTTTTGATTGGAATCGCACCAACTTTTATTTTTGTTCAAAATTTGCCAGATTAGATATGAAGCGGTATTTATTGACTTCCCTGCAAAACAGGGAAGTAAATATTTGCCGAACTTTTTTTTCTTGGAAATATAGAAATGTCGTCAATGTTGTAAATGTTCTTGAAGTTGTTTTTGTAAATGTTTTATTTAGAATATTTTTTTTTGTTTTTTAAAATTTATTTTTTACATCGGTATATTAAAATTAAAATAATATAAAAATATAAAAATAATTTAAAATAAAAGATTTTCTTTTTTTCTTCAAAATAATTTAGAAGCACTACAGCTGCCTGAAAGTCGGCAAGAAAACTCCTCTGCTTCTTCCAATTTGCACAAAAGAAGCTTCGAAAGGTATGATTTTCATCTCAACTCCTTTTCTCTTCAAATGTTTTATTTCACTGTTGCTCTTGTTCTTTTTCTGTTTTTGTTCAAAACCCATGTTTTTTCATGCCTATAAAGCTTGTGGTTTTACTATTCAGGGCTCATCTTTTAAAATGTTCGACAATTATAAGTTATAGTACATAAAGGAGCAAACTTTATTTCAAAAAATGTATATACCTTTTTGAATGTTGTGCTGTAGTTAGATATTTGTTCATTTGGTGAATTAAGCTGATATCATTTAGTATGGTTTTGAGCTTCTGTTTATTAAATTGTGTTAATAGCAATGAATCTAAGTAGATGAAGACCAAGTCTTTTAATGTTTAGCTGTTATGGGTTTTCTATGTTTTGGTTTTGTGTTGCAGTTGCTAGATTGTTTTGATGGATTGAGAAGCCTGCTTTCTATGTTATTAAGTGCGTTATTGATTAAAAGAAAGTCTTTCTTGGGACGTTGTTTTCATTTGGGTAAGAGCATTTTGAACCCGATTTCTGAGGATGTTGTTTTTAGAGCTATTTGTGTTAATCTCAAACAAAGGAGATGGAGTTTCTTGGAGAAAAATTTGCCGAGTCTAACAAATGCTATAGCTAGTCGTGTTCTTTGTGAGTTTCAGAACTCGCCTCAGTTAGCTTTGGAGTTTTACAATTGGGTTGGAGACAAGAAGAGTGTTTTGCACTCGTTGGAGAGTTCATGCAGTGTAATTCATGTTCTGGTCAATTCGAGGAGATATGACGATGCCTTGTCTCTTATGGGGAATTTGATGACTGTAAATGGCTTATCTCCTTTGGAGGTTTTAGAAGCATTGAATAATAGTTATGGAATCTGTGAATCAAGTCCTGCTGTTTTTGATGCATTGGTTCGTGCTTGTACTCAAATAGGGGCTACTGTCGGTGCTTATGAAGTGATCATGAAGTTGCAAATAGAGGGTTGCTGCGTTACAATTCATGCTTGGAATAACTTTTTGAGCCATCTCATTAAGGTGAATGAGATCCATAGGTTTTGGATGGTGTATAAGAAAATGGTTTCTTATGGGTACATGGAGAATGTAAATACTTTCAATTTGGTTGTGCATGCTCTTTGTAAGGATTGTAAATTACAAGAAGCAATGTCTGTGTTCTATCGAATTCTGAAGAGTGGTATTTGGCCTAATGCTGTTACTTTTAACATGATGGTTGATGGAGCTTGCAAGATGGGTGACATGGACCTTGCCTTGATGCTTGTTAGGAAGATGGAAATAATGTCTGCAGGATCTATTAAGCCCAATTCTGTAACTTATAACAGTCTCATCGATGGGTTTTGCAAGATAGGGAGGATAGCTGTGGCAGAAGAACTTAGGAATGAAATGATGAAAATAGATATTGAGCCTAATGTGAGGACCTATGCAACCATGATTGAAGGGTATTCACGAGCAGGGTGTTTGGAGGAGGCACTTAGGTTATGTGATGAAATGGTGGAAAGGGGATTGCTGCCAAATTCTGTGGTGTATAACTCAATTATGCATTGGCTTTACAAGGAAGGAGATGTGGATGGAGCTTCTTTGGTATTTACTGACATGTCAGATAAGCAGATACCCCTTGATAAATTCACCTGTTCAATCCTCACAAGGGGTTTTTGCAGAAATGGTTATATAACCAAAGCTCTTAAATTCCTTAACAAAGTTCTAGAAAATAACCTCATTGAAGATGCATTTTCACACAATATTCTTATCAATTTCTTATGTAAAAGCAACAACTTTGCTGCAGCCAGGCAACTATTGGCCAGGATGTATGTACATGGCTTGGTTCCTGATGCTGTTACATTTGGTACTTTGATCGATGGGCACTGCAAGGAAGGGAACATTGAAATTGCAGTTCAGATCTATGAAAAAATGGTGAAGGGTGAGGAAAAACCCAACTTGTTAATTTACAATTCTATTATAAATGGTTTATGCAAGGATGGATTGGTGGATGTTGCAAGATCTTTGGTAGATGTATTACAGAGGATGGGTTTAGTTGACACCATAACTTATAATACCCTGATAAATGGATATTTCAACTGTGGGAAGTTTGACAAGGCATTTAAGTTATCAACAGAAATGCAAAATGCTGGAATTTTAGCAAGCAGTGCCACTTACAACACGATGATCAAGTTTTTGTGTAAGTTTGGTCGTGTTCAAGAAGCAAAGGAACTGATGATGATGATGGTCCTATGGGGTGTTCTTCCCGATAATATAACATATAGTACTCTTGTTACCAACATTGACAAGAGTTGCAGTGCTGAAGAGGTAATTGAATTGCATTACTACATGGTGCTTAAGGGAGTTGTTCCTGATAAAATAACATATGAAGACATTGTTAGCCCACTTCTTCAAGAAGAAAGTGCAACCAACTGAGTTTTGGTGTGGCTGAGTGAGCATTCTGCGTGGAAAGAAGAAAACCACATAGGCCAAACTTCTGTTCTTTAATTTCTGTTGCTCGAATCAAGAATTTGTTGAGCCCACAAAGAAATAGGGGATTGCAAATGTACTTCCATTCTTACTTCCAGTTAAACTGCTGCTTTTATTTACAAGACACTGGTTTCAGGTTTTTTTTTTAGTTTTGTTCTCTTCATTGATACTGGCTTAAAGTAGTTCTGAAGTTCTTGATGCAAAACATGGTGATGCCATGCTAGCTTCGATACAAAGAAATCCACTAGAAGTTTTATGGGTTCAGTCACAAGACTTAGAGAAAAGAGGTTTAAGGATTCCATTAATGAACTTCTTCAATATACATGGGCTAAGGTGGACTTCAAGAGGATATCAAAGAATGAAGAACAAGCCTTGATTAATATGATTGACGTTTAAGAAGGGCTTGTCGGGGAGCTTCTGGACATTACAAAAGTATTGGAATAAGAAGATTCAAACATGTCAGTTTTAACCTTTCACTATTGTTTTGGCCATAATTGGAGATACATTATGAATTTTGATGCGGTTCTAGTTGCTTTGCAAAGTAGACATTAATGCCATTCTACTGATAGATATCTGATAGACTTTTAATTTATCAAAACAAGAGAGAACCATTTGTATGAAGTTGGACTTCAATTCTACCAACAAATTATGAAATTCAACATTGGGCTTGTTTTAATTAGTGGGGCTATTATTTATTATCTTGTAGTTTATTATAGGCCTCATCATTCAAGAATTATTTGGTTAGGTTTTATTTTATTATTTTAGTTATTTTGAGCTTTTAATGTGTTAAGGTCTATTCATCAATTTTGGGTCTCTCAAGTCAAATTAGGATTAATTTCTGCTATAGAAACCAATTGTTAATATTATTTTGGGATCGATGAATTTTTATCCAAGGTTGCTGCATATTATGCATTTTTTTTTCTTTTTGTGTGATTGAGTGATTTCCATAGTAGTTCTTGATAGTACTTGTTAAATTTTCAAAAGATTGATCAATTTCATTGTGTAATTTGCTTGTGTTGCATCAGAGGGTGGTTTGGTTCATGAGACATGCATATGTTGCATGTTGTGAAGGTGACTCATCTTAGAACTCAAAGACTTGGTAAGTTTTCTCTGGTTTTTGTTCAGAATGGTAGGATTTGGATAGATGTAGGGACAGTGCTCTAAAGGGCTAAACTACAGAACCAAGCCATAGGGGTGGATCCCATGGTTGGTCAGAGTTGATTTTCTTGCTTCGATAGCATCCAAGTCTCATAGCCCCTTGTACCTTTCAAAAATGTGTAGAATCAGTCCGCTGTCCACTGCCACCAAAGTCCTCAACTGAGATCATGCCACATTAGAATTTAGGTCACTCATTTAATCACAATAAAGGAATTAAATAGACTTTACTTGAAAAAAAGAAATCAGATCACAAACAAAGCATGTCTATGCTAATTGGTGTCTCAATCAATCTTCCAACGGTCAAAACCATCATCTCAAAACCTCATCCACTCTCTTCCTTTCCCTCCACTCATTTCTCTTTCTTTTTTCTCCCCCGTACCACAAACTTTAAACAAGAAGAGGAGAGGCCAATAACACAAAACCAATATAGCCAAGAAACTCCTCTTTCCCTTCTCTTCTTCTCTCGTGGCTACCTAGAGCCTCAACAAATCCACCATGGCTTGCTCACATCCAACAATGTGGGTGTCCTCAAAACCTTCACTTTCAGACACCACTTCACTCTGTTTTCTCTCTTCTCTCAACCCTTTTCATCCCCCAAGCTCGCTAGCTGCAAATAATCCTTCAAGATCCTCTTCTGCGACCCCAATTCACTGTGGTCTTGTGGAGCTTAGGAGTCGAATAGATTCAGTGAAAAACACCTGAAGATCACTGAGGCCATGAAGCTTGTTTCTGCTGCTAATGTGAGGAGAGCACAACAAGCTGTTGTTAACGGGAGGCCTTTCTCTGAGACTCTTGTTGAAGTTCTTTATAACATCAATGAACAGCTTCACTGATGATATTGATATACCTTCAACCAAAGTTAGGCCTGTTAAGAAAGTTGCTCTAGTTGTTACTGGTGATAGAGGACTTTGTGGTTTTTTTTTTTTAATAATTATATTCTCAAGAAAGCTGAAGCTAGAATTGCAGAATTGAAGAGTTTTTGAATTGAATATACTGTCATTACTGCTGAATAGAAGGGCAACTCTTATTTCTTTCATAGGCCTTATATTCCAGCTGTCAGGTTTATTGAAGGAACTGGTCTACCAACAGCTAAAGAAGCTCAAGCAATAGCAAATAATGTCTTTTCACTTTTTGTAAGTGAGGATGTTGATATAGTGGAGCTATTGTACACAAAATTTGTCACTTGTTAAGTCTTATCCTGTTATCCACACCTTGCTTCCACCATCACCAAAGGGATAGATTTGTGATGTGAATGGGGTGTGTGCTAATGCAGCCGAGGATGAGCTCTTCAGGTTGACAACAAAGGACGGGAAATGGACTGTAGGGAGAGGTGTTACGAGGACTGAACATCAGATTTCTCACCAATTTTACAGTTTGAGCAGAATCCAGTTCAGATTCTTGATGCCTTGTTGCCTTTATATTTGAACAGCCAGGTTTTCAAGGCATTACAAGAATAACTAGCTAGTGAGCTTGCTGCCAGGATGAGTGCTATGAGCAATGCAACTGATAAATGCATCAGTATCGAAGAAAACCTTTCCATCATTTTCAATAGGCAGCGTCAGGCCAAGATTACAGGAGAAATATTGGAGATTGTTGCTGGTGTCAATATGCCTTGCCTTAATGATGTTAGCCCCCTCCATAATTCTTCTTCTTTGTAGGTTAAATTCGAAGGTGATTGCTTATTCATTAAAATATATGCCTGTTTTTAGTACATTTATGAGATAAGATACTTTTTTTGACCCTTTGTGATTCTCAAACCGCATAAAAAAATTCTGAGCACAATGAGAAATGCAATGCATTTTGCAACAGGAGCAATCTGCTTATCGATCTTTGTACCTCTGCTTCTTTTTCCCTAATATCTGTGCTACTTGTATTGCTCAGAGGCTTCAATGCAGGAATATTATTTGTCAGCCTATGTATGTTCCACTACATGTATAGATTGTTCCGGTAATTCCTTGTCTCGTTGTAATTTGATTTAATCACAAGATGTTCTTTCTTATTTCATTCCAATTTTTCCTATCAGGCTTCATAACTCTGAATGACTCCAAGACTAATCGAGCTGTAAATTCCAAAACGCTGATTTTGCTCATGTGTTCTTGGTCGCATCTTAGACTGCCAATGAATTATTGAGAGCAGCGTGTTGATTTAATTAATGGAAGAGTAACTTGTGCAGATCATTTTAGATTCCAAATGCCTTTAGAAGGTAATTACTCGGAATGCATTTGCACAGGCAAAGTCGATTCCTCATCATTAAACCCGTCAGACTATAGAACAAATAATTTCCAGCTCTTATGATACTCAGGCTATCCACAACTTTTTTTTACATTTTACACCTTAAAACAGCTACACAGACCTTTTTCAATGAAATTATTTCGCATCCAAAACCTTATTTCACAGATGTTTTCATGATCAATCATCTTGTCCTGCGACTTCCTTTATATTGAAATTCTTGTCTGCCAATCGCAAAGTGATACAAATTTAAGAGGTCTGAGATTCAGCCTGTATAGAACTGGGTCGAGACTGACTAAGACAGCCAAGTGGCATTCGGAAACTCTTTTGAACCATTGTTGCAATGGTCTTATTATATCCATCTGATTTTGTAGACAGTGACAATAAGGCTGTTGCAAGTTTTTCTATTTTCTGATTTGACCTCTTAAGCTACATTAAACCTCATATCATGTAGCTGTAGTAGGATTCAACAGATGGTGATTATCCAAAGATTATATTCTGTCAAATGCTTTTGTGAGGTGTTCTCTGAATTCTTTGATCATTTGTGGTAATTCAACTTTTTCCGTAGCCTTCAATGTGTTTACAGTTTACTGAAGTTGCGTGGTTGCATTTAAGTATGATTGTCCTGTTATAATGTGTCCAGAAAATGATTTTTCTGCAATTAAATACAAAGTATTAAGTCATCTGCTTTCTGGTGATACACCTTCTGCCTAAAAAGGAGTTTGGCCCTGAAGAATCCTCTAGAAAGTAAATTCAAAGTTTAATGAGCTGAACAGTTATAGTAGAGAATACATTTTTCGGATTGTGTTGCCACATAAATTCCACAATTTGTTGAAATTGAAGAGCCTTTCAAATATATGACAAGCTTGCTCCATTTTTTCCCTTGGCAAAAAAGAAGGAACTTTACAACATCATCTAGGATTAGAAAGAACAGAAGCTTGGGGCGGTGCTGAAGAAATGTGGGCATCGACAGCAGGAGGTGGTGTAAGTGCATGTGAAAACTTATACACCAGGTTTGAATCTACCTCCATTACACCCTCCACCACCTTCACAACTGTTGACATGAGAGGCCTTCTTTCTGGGTCATCTTGCAAACACCAAGCAGCAACTTCTAGCATCCTGATTATTTCCTCTCTTTCACTCTGAATATATTCATCTAAATATCCCAAAATGTATTCTGCTTTCTCCTGCAACATTCTAAGCAAATGGAAGGCAGATTCTGGTTGCGAGTGATCAATGTTTCTGCGAGCACAAACTACTTCCAGTAGAACAATTCCGAAGCTGTATACGTCAACTTTTACTGTAACGTGACCTAATACTTTGTGCCATTCTGGAGCAAGATATCCAGGGGTTCCTCTCATTGAAAGTTGAACATTGCTCATCTCCCTATCAATCAGCTTAGATAATCCGAAGTCAGAGATTTTGGCATTGAACTTTGGATCTAAGAGTATGTTCTGCGGTTTTATATCAAGGTGGATTATAGTCTGACGGCATTCTTCATGAAGATAAGCCAGCCCTTTTGCAATGTCAATTATAATCTTCTTTCGTGTATTCCAATCAAGGGAAGATGTTTGGCTTTTCTTAAAAATCCAACTATCTAATGATCCATTACTCATATACTCGTATACTAGAAGCCTGCATGATTTCTCTGCACAAAATCCCATCAGTCTCACCAAGTTAAAATGGTGCACGCTTCCAATTGTCTCTACTTCCGCTAAAAATTCCCTCTTTCCTTGGCCTAAATTATCCAGACGCTTCACAGCGATTTCAGTTCTATCTGCGAGTACTCCTTTGAACACAGAACCAAAGCCTCCTCTTCCAAGTGTTTCCTTGAAATCATCGGTCGCAATACAAAGATCTCTATACGAAAACCTCACAGGCATTCCTGGAACCTGCTGTATATGATCATCTTCCTCATCCTCCTCGGTATCTTCGGACTTGCTCCACCTGACCCTCAAAACAACAATGACTACAAATGAAATGATAGCAAGAACGCCACCTACAACTCCTGCTATAATTGGCCCCCATTTTCTTCTTGAAGTAGCATTAGGCCTTATTTTCATAGTATTTGACTTCCCTGCAAAACAAAATAATTCAAGAAGTAAATTCATTATGGAAACCAATAAGATGATGGATTATATATGCACTGTGATGGATGAATTTACGAGCAGACTTTCCCTGACTTTCAGATGAAAAAAACTACCCTTAAACATTAATTTTTATTTTTTTAAGAAAAAAAGTCCAAACTTACAGAACTGAAAAAAAGGCAGATTTACCTGGGCAGAAAATAATTCGGTAATCGGTGGATGGACAAGTGTAGGTAGTGTTAGTATCATCATAAACATAGCTGTAACTCTGTGGACATAAATTCTTGTAAAATTTAGAATAGAATGGAGGCTTGCATTTATCGGGTGATGAGCTAATGCCATCACAACAATATATGGACGAGCTAAGAGCGTAGCAAGCGCCCTTGCATCCCACGCTCTTCCCTTCTGTACCAGTGGTAACCTCAAGCTCTGTAGGACATGATTCGTTCACATCGCCAATGCATCCTGTGTTTGAACAGTTCTGATCAGAAGGCACAACAAGCAAAGGCAGGTTGAAGCCATCAACAACACTAACAGCATAATAGTCAAGGCCATTCGAACCCAGCATGAACCTTGCCAACGTTGCAGGAGGCGCACCACCGCTGCCTGAACATTCCAGTTTGCCGGAGCCACAGTCGCCAGTAATGCAGGAGAAATATCCAGAGGAGTCTTCGGTGCAATACGTGCGGCCCCAAAACCGACCAGTCCAAGAAGCTGGTGCTTTTATGATCCTTGACTCATTCTTTTCAAGGAAAAAACCAGCTGTAGAGAAATCTGGTGTAGCCAAGGAGTAAACTCCTGGCCACGCTGTGTAGTTACAACTGTTCGTTATTGTAAATGTTGTTGAAACAACTCCTGCTTAGCGAGAACATACCATAGCAGGTTAACAACAACTTGATTAGATAATTTGATATTAAAAATAAAAGAAGAAAAAAAAAAGAGCGATAGCCACAGAATTTTGACCATATATACCTGAGATGAACAGATGAGCAACCAAGAAAGAAGATAAATGCATAAGTAATACTATCCGAGACATTGAAGCAGAATAATTGTAGTTGAGAGGAGGAAGACGTTTGGATTCCAATTAGGAAAGTTTCTTTCCGTTCCATGCCTTTGTCTGGACGCGTGATTGAAGGTCGATTATGAAGTAAAGAGAAAGCCTGTTTCGACATTTTGTGTTCAAAGTTCAAACATGGCATCCAACCACACTTTCGTGGAAATAAGGCACATCTTTGACAGGATATACTACATCCACATGAGTACCAAGGTCGGGAATTGACCAGCAAAACCAAGCAATTCAATTCACTTACAAGTTAATTCGATTCGATGATTTAGTGACTCGATATTTTTTCAGCTCAGACTACAGGCCCGGGTCAAACAACTGTGAGAAGAACTACATGTGCCTAACCCATTTCTTTTTTCCCTTAGGCCAAGCACCCAAATTTTAAGAATTAAAAAACCTTTTTTTAAAAACCTTTTTTTAAGAAATTCTAGTGGTAGATAGTAGTGCTGAAATAATAGTACTCGTAGAAGTATATTCCTGCTCATGTACAAAAAAGCTGCGAGCAACAGTACTACGAAGTAAAACTTTCTTTTTCTTGAGGACTGAAGTAATAGAATGAGTAAATAATAATTTAGTCCCTTCTTTTTAAGTGATGTAATAACTTAGTCCCTTTTTATTTCAGAAATCATACCTCAGTCCTTGAACTGTTATTTATTTCAAAGCTCCAATGTTTTTATTAGGAAATGACAAGATTAACCCAATGTTTCTCTTAATTAATATTGGATAATTATATATAAATAATGATTGTTTTATGAAACTGTATATATAAAAACATACAATATATTCAATAAAGAGTTAATAATATGAATAAGAATAATAGAGATTAAGGTAATGGAAAGAGATCATTCTTATTTCATATAACTTTGTAATTCCATATCACTAATCTATCCTCTTAACAATGTATCTATTTTGACCAATCATTTCTGGGTCTACATAGTTCAGACCTTCAAGTTCAAATCTTGATTTTCATAAGCTATTGCCTTCTTCTTCATCTGCTTTAGTAGACCCCTTTTCTATGGAGAAGGTTAAGGTATCTATTTAGGAAATTGATGGAAAGAAGGCATCAGGGCCACATGGAATTAATTTCTTTTTATAAAGAAAGCATGGAGCATTGTTGGCATGGATTTTTTTGACATGGTTAGAAATTTTAATGCGTTTGGCACCTTACCTACTGGAATTATATAATAACCCTTTCATCACATTGATTCCCAAAATTGCTGGTGCCAACAAGATTCAACACTTCATACCCATTTGGTTGCCTGTACAAGATAATCTCCAAGGTGTTCGCTGATCGATTGAAAGTTGTATTGCCTGAAGTCATTTGGAGTTATCAAAATACCTTCATCAAAGGAAGACAGATCCTGGATAGTGTCCTCATTGCTAATGAGGTGATCTCCTACATCAAAAGGAAGAGGAAAAAGGGTTTTCTTTTCAAGCAGGATTTTCATAAAGCTTTTGATTCAGTTTTTTAGGAATACATTGAGGAAGACATGGAATGCATGGGGTCTGGCTCTAGATTTAGAGCTTGGATAAGGTAATGGGTGGCTCTAAATGGCGAGGTTGGATAAGGCAATGTATTTCTACAACTAGATTATCAGTTTTGGTCAATTGGCATCCCACTGAAGATTTTGCTATGGAAAAGGGGCTTCGTCAGGAGGATTCTTTGTCACCATTTGTCTTCACCATTGCTGCTGAAGGATTCAGTAAAATGTTAGAAAGAGGCTGTTCTATGGGACTTACTGAAGGAATCAGTCTTGGTCAGAACCAGATGCAAATTACTCACCACCAATTTGTGGATGATATCCTCATTTTCAGCTAAAAAAAAAAGCCTCCTCTCTTCAAAATATAAAAAGAATTCTCCAGTGCCTTGATAAGTTGGTTTCAGGTTTGAAGGGTAAACTTTTTCAAAAGCTCCATTTCAAGAGTTGGAATGGAAAAGGAAGTTATTTACTCTACTGCTTTCAATTTGAGATGCAAAATGGAAGATCTACCTCTCAAATATTTGGGACTGCCGATTGGCGATTCATCCTCTGGGGTTACAACATGGACTCCAGCTTATCAATAAAATTAGCTGCCCGGAGACATGCAGTTTAAAGCTTTAAGAAGTCAATTGTTGTTTTGAGGATCTGACGGATTTGACCAGGGATGAATCTCTGATTGTCTTAAGCTACAGCCTTTGGGTTATGTTTCTCTTGCTTGGTCCCTCTATTTCTGTTGTATCTGTTTACAATTGACCCATTAAGTTGTTGGTTCTTCCTTTTCCAGGCTCTATTTATTTTGTTTATAAAAGAAAAAAAAATACAGTTTCACATACAGGTTTTTAAATTCTCAACTCTTATGATAGCCATCAGCTCATTCATGATTGCTTTGCAATTTCAAACAACTCCACAAACTTTATTATGAGACGTGAGCATGGACACTCAAAAAATTGTTGGAAAATAAGAAAAATCAAATTTTGGTGAAGAACAGTTACTGTTCAAATCACCCTCAGGTTTTTGTCCCTGATGAACAAAAACAAGCACTGTTCAAATCAGTGCAAAAGAACCGAGAACCTGCCCAGAATTTTCCCAGAATTTATGCAAGAATTTAAACACAATTCAAGGCAATAACAAGTGTATAACAAGGGGCAGAATAGCTCAAGGTTACTGCCATCCCTTTAACTTTATTTATAGAAAAAGATCAAATTACAAGAATAGAAATTCAAAGCTAATACAATCTTTTTCTACTTAAAACAGGAAATGAATCTGAGAAAATAAAGCAACAAGATATGATCAATTATAGTTTGATCTTACTTAACTAAAACACAAACTCTTAAATTAAAACATGATAAAAACAATAAAGGAAAAAACAGGATGATCTTCTCGGCTCCAGTTTCTTCATTTCCAGCAGGCTTGGGATCAGTTGACTTTGGTTGACTTTGATCCTTCATTTTCAACACTCCCCCTTGATTCCAATCTGCTCATGCCAATCATCTCTCTCAATTCTTCAAACCTTTCTTTGGCTAAGGGCTTAGTAAACAAATCTGCCAATTGTTCCTTTGAGGTGCAATATTTCATCTCAAGTTCACCCTCTTGCTGAAATTGCCGAATGGCATGGAACTTAATCTTCATGTGCTTGGTTCGATCATGAAACACTGAATTCTTAGATATAGCAATGGCTGACATATTGTCACAAAACAATTCAGTAGGTTCAAGTTGATTAAGGCTCAAATCTCCCAATATTTTCCTTAGCCAAACAAGCTGATTTGCAGCTACATAAGCTGCAATATATTCAGCTTCTGCGGTAGAGTGTGCAACCACACTTTGCTTCTTTGAATTCCAGCAAAAAATGCTCCTTCCCATGGAAAAACAATAGCCAGAAGTGCTCACCATCTCTTCATCACTTCCAGCCCAATCACTGTCACAAAAACCTATCAATTTGACAGTTTCAAGCTTATCAAACATCAAGCCATAATCCAGTGTACCCTTAAGATACCTTAACACTCTTTTGGCAGCAACATAATGTGTTTGGCTTGGATTTTGCATAAACCTTGAAAGATAGTTCACTGTAAACACAATGTCTGGTCTTGTGGCAGTCAAGTATAGCAAGCTTCCAATCAAGCTTCTATAAATTCGACCATCAGCCTTGTGTTCATCATCATCCTTCATCAATTTTTGTCCAGCCACCATGGGAGTGCTGACAGGTTTGCAATTGTCCATTGCAAATTTATTCAGCAATTTCATTGTGAAGTTCCTTTGACACACAAAGCACCCTGTTTTTGATTGAGTGATTTCCATCCCCAGAAAATAAGATAGCAAGCCCAACTCATTCATCTCAAACTTGTTCTTCATTTTAAGCTTGAATTCATCAACCAGCAGCTCATGATTTCCAGTGATCAGTAGGTCATCAACATAGACAGATACAATCAATATATCCTTGCCAACCTTTTTCACATACAAAGTAGCTTCATTTAGGCTCTTTTCAAAACCCAAACTCAGCAAGAATTCATCTAGGTGGCTATACCAAGCTCTAGGAGCTTGTTTCAAACCATACAAGGCCTTCTTAAGAAGGTAGACCTTGTTGGCAGTGATGTTGACTTCAAAACCTTCAGGTTGCTCAACATATATTTCTTCATCAAGTGTGCCATTTAAGAAGGCTGACTTGACATCCATTTGCCACACATACCATCCAATTTGCTTTGTGTTTGTTGATGCTGCCATCTGCATTAATTTTGGTTTTGAAGATCCATTTTACCCCAATCACTTTCCTGTCAACTGGTCTGTCCACAAGTGTCCATGTCTCATTCTTCTCAATCATCAACAACTCCTCCTTCATAGCTGCCATCCATGTGTGTGAGTTCATAGCTTCTTGAACATCATAAGGTTCAGCTTCTGCTACATTGCACCTGCTATAGACCTCACTTAGAAGCCTTGATCCTCTTACAGGTTCATCTTCATCATCAGAAGCAGGTTGGACAATTTCTGGTTGGAATTCATCAACATTAGTCTTCTCGGCTAGTTCATCTTCCCAATTCCAGATTTTGTCTTCATCAACTCTTACATTCCTTGCAATCACAGCCTTGTTAGATTTTAAATCAAACACTTTATAACCACTAGATTTAGTGCTATAACCTAACAAAATCCCCAACTCAGCCTTTTGATCAAGCTTCCCTCTATTCACCTCAGGCAATAGGTAAAAACAGGGACTTCCAAACACTCTCAAGTGTTCAACATTCGGTTTGTAACCATGCCACAGCTCATAAGGAGTTTTCTCTCCCAACACTTTAGTAACCATTCTATTCAGTAGGTAAGAGGCTGTACTTACAGCTTCTGCCCAAAATTTGAGTGGCATCTTCTTCTCAAACAAAAGGCATCTAGCCATCTCCATCAAGGTTCTATTCCTCCTCTCACACACACCATTTTGTTGAGGTGTGTAAGGTATAGTGAGTTGGTGTTTAATCCCTTCTTTTTCTAACAGTTCATCAAGTTTATGAGAGGTGAATTCACCCCCATTGTCAGACCTTAAGGCCTTCAGCTTGGTCTCAGCTTCTCTCTCGGTTGCAGCCTTAAATTTCACAAATACATCAAACACTTCCCCTTTTGTTTTGAGAAAGTAAACCCAGCAATATCTACTATAATCATCAATGAAGAGCAAGAAATACTTAGCACCATTTAAAGATTCAGTCCTCATAGGACCACACACATCAGTAAAAACCAGCTGCAACTTACAAGTAGCTCTAAAGGATTTTTCATTAAAAGCTATCCTTGTTTGTTTACCCAATTGACAAGCCTCACAAACTGCCTTTTGCTCTTGGATTTCAGGTAAACCAAAAACCATCTCATGATCTCCCATTTTCTTCAAAGTGGCATAGTTAAAATGCCCTAATCTTTTGTGCCACAGTATTGATTTTGAGTTTTCAGTTATGCTCAAATTCACATGCTCATTCTTCACACCAAGATTAAAACTTCTATTATTCATTTCAGCAGCAAACAAAATCACCCCTTTAACATCCCTTATGGTGCATATGTTATCAATGAAGGATAGTGAGTAGCCTTCTTCAAGTAATTGGCCAACACTCACTAGATTTTGTTTAATTTCAGGCACATAAAGCACTTTATCAAAAGTTCTTTTGCCTGCCATTGTCATAATGTCCACATCTCCTCTCCCTTCAACACTCACATATTGACCATTAGCCACTTTTACTCTAGACTCATAATTCGAATCCAAGGTATTAAACATCTTAATGTCAGCAGTCATATGGTTTGTACAACCACTATCAACAAGCCAGTTTGAAGCATTTACCTCTACTTGGTTGCAGCCTTGTTCAGTCGTGGCCATGAACAAGTGCTCAGCTTCAACTTCAGTTTCCTTTGCAACATAGGCCTGTTTTGCAGCTCCAGTCCCCATGTTTGTTTTGCAAAACTTCTGAAGGTGTCCATACTGATTACACCTCCTGCATTGAGTGTTCTTGAGCCAACACCATGACTCAAGATGATTAGTTTTGTTACAGTACTTACAAGCAGGAAATTGTTCCTTTTTCTCCTTCCCTTTTGTGTTGAAACTGCTGGGATGATTCTTGCTTTGTTGCCAGTTTTTGTTTTGTTGAAATTTACCAACTTCTCTTCTGCTTCCATAGTTCTCCTTAGGGAAATTTTGACTCCGAAATTTTCCCTTGAAGCTTGCAGCAAAAGCTTCTTCACTTGAGCTTTCATGCCTGAAAGCTTGCCTCTGCTCCACTGCCTGGAGAGCATTGATCAGCTCTTGAAGGCTTAACTGAGTGCAGTCCTTTGAATCCTCAAGAGAACAGATTTTGTTCTCAAATTTTTCAGGCAAACTCACAAGGACTTTTTCTACAACTCTTGATTCTTGAATATCTTCACCCAACAGTCTCATCTGGTTGACAAGTTTGGAAATGTTGGATGAAAATTCCTTAATTGATTCAGTCTCTTTCATCTTCAGCCCTTCGAATTGCCTTTTCAAGTGCAAAACCTGCATTCTTCTTGACTTCTCATCTCCTTGGAACTCAGCTTTCAGTTTGTCCCATGCTTCTTTAGCAGTTTCACAAGCCATAATTCTTGTGAAAATGTCTTCACTCACTGCATTATGGATGCAGGAGAGAGCCTTGAATCTTTTTGCCTTCTCTTCATTGTGATACTTGAGTTGATTCAAGGTGGGATTGTTGTTCAAGGGATTTGGCTCCCTGTTGTGCTCAACGACTTCCCACAGGTCAAAAGCTCTTAGGTAAGTTCCCATCTTCACTGCCCATACGCCATAGTTGGTGCCTGTGAAGAGAGGTGCTTTTGAAAAATTTCCAGAATCCATGAGATGAATAAAAAACTTTTCTTGTTTCTGCTCAGTTATGCAGAGTACAATGGAGACAAAGAACCTTGTTCGTGATAATGGTAATTGACAGTTTGAAATCAATTATTCATTAACCAACAAAAAAAAAAAAAAAAAAACCAGAGAATTTTTGATTAATTCCTTCACACTCGTGTTTCACTCACCTTCCCTTTCAAAGTTGATAACTTTGAAAAATTCTCACAATTCTCTCGTGTTTCTCACAATCCCTTCTAAGATCAGAATCGCTCTGATACCAATTGTTGGAAAATAAGAAAAATCAAATTTTGGTGAAGAACAGTTACTGTTCAAATCACCCTCAGGTTTTTGTCCCTGATGAACAAAAACAAGCACTGTTCAAATCAGTGCAAAAGAACCGAGAACCTGCCCAGAATTTTCCCAGAATTTATGCAAGAATTTAAACACAATTCAAGGCAATAACAAGTGTATAACAAGGGGCAGAATAGCTCAAGGTTACTGCCATCCCTTTAACTTTATTTATAGAAAAAGATCAAATTACAAGAATAGAAATTCAAAGCTAATACAATCTTTTTCTACTTAAAACAGGAAATGAATCTGAGAAAATAAAGCAACAAGATATGATCAATTATAGTTTGATCTTACTTAACTAAAACACAAACTCTTAAATTAAAACATGATAAAAACAATAAAGGAAAAAACAGGATGATCTTCTCGGCTCCAGTTTCTTCATTTCCAGCAGACTTGGGATCAGTTGACTTTGGTTGACTTTGATCCTTCATTTTCAACAAAAATAGCTATTCTTAGTTTAGGATTACATGGAAAAACAATACAAATGCTGACAGGCTTGATGAATTTTGTATCGGTCAAAGAGATTCACTACTACATCATCTGGGATTAGAAAGAACAGATGCTTGTGGCTGTGCCGATGAATTTTGGTGATCAACAGCAGCAGGAGTTATCAATGCATGATGAAACTCATAAACGAGGTTTGAATCTACCTCCATTACACCCTCCAAGACCTTCACAACTGTTGACATGAGAGGCCTTCTTTCCGGGTCATCTTGCAAGCACCACGCAGCAATCTTTATCATCCTGATTATTTCCTCTCTATCACTCTGCATGTACTGATCATCCAAATTCTTCACAATGTCTATGAGCCTGTCTTCTCCAGCTTTCTCCTGTAACATCCTGAGCAAATGGAAGGCAGATTCTGGTTGTGAGTGATCAACATTTTTGCGTGCGCAAACTACTTCCAGTAGAACAATTCCGAAGCTGTATACGTCAACTTTTACGGTGATACGATCTGATGGTGATTTACAACATTCTGGAGCAATATATCCGGGGGTTCCTCTGTTTCGGGTTTGAACTTGGCTCATATCTCTATCGACTAGCTCAGATAACCCAAAATCACAAATTTTGGCATTGAAATTTGCATCCAAGAGAATGTTCAGCGGTTTTATATCGAAATGTATTATTCTCTTCTGGCAGTCTTCATGAAGATAAGCCAGCCCTTTAGCTATGCCAAGCACAACCTTAGTTCGGGTCTGCCAATCGAGGCAAAATCTCTGGTCATTCTTGAAAATCCATTTATCCAGGGATCCTTTGCTCATATACTCGAAAACCAAAAGCCCAGATGATTTCTCTGCACAAAATCCGATCAATCTTACCAGATTAAAATGGTGGATGCTTCCAATTGCCTCAACTTCTGCGAGAAACGAACTCATATCTTGGTCTAATTTCTCAACCTTCTTCACAGCAACATGAGTTCCATCTCGCAGTACTCCTTTAAACACAGACCCTGAACCTCCCTTTCCAAGTGTATCACTGAAATCATGAGTTGCAATACGAAGATCTTCATATGTAAACCTCACAGGCGTTCCTGGAACTTGCCTTATATCACAAGATTCCAAATCCTCATTTTTCTCAGATTCCCCCCACCACCTCCCCCTCAAAATAAGAATCACTATGAGGAAAATGATGAGAAGAGCACCACCTATTAATCCTGCTATAATTGGTGCCAAACGTCTTCTTAAAGCAGTACTAGGCCTTATTTTTGGCGAAGGGCTTGGTGATTTCTCATCTGGCAAAGGGCTTGGAGGGAATGACACAAGGCTTGGCGTTTTCTCTGTTACGTTACTCGTAATTACTGTTGCACTGCTCTCTGAATTGGAGCCTTGAGCAGAAGCTCTCGCCGAGGATGTGGGGCTGGTTGCGGTGGACTCGGACTTCGAATCAGCGCCATTTGCAGTAGCATTTACTGAAACTGTTGTGGAGGTTGTGGTGGAGTCCAAACGTCTTCTTGAAGTAGTAGTTTTTGCTGCAAATGGATAAATCAATCAAAAAACCAATGATGAAAGGAAATGACCATTCTTCAACAGTTTACTTGGAAAGAAACCGAACGTCTCCGCATTACAGCAACCCTATAAAGTCTTCATATGTACGATTTTTAGACTATGATCTAGTTTGTCAATAATACGTGGAGTTTCAATCAGGAAGCTTTATATTTTTAATAAAAATACAATGGATTCATTTTAATAATTTTACTTTTAATTCAATAGAAAAGGAAAAAAGTTTGGCTAACTCGAAAAAAACCCGGCTAACTCGGATATGTAATCAACCCGGGCTGACCAAACAAAACCCAATCCTCAGTTTGTCTTCTATACGTTTCTTTTCTTTGTAGAAGACATTTTTTGTTGAATTATCCCATGGAAGGGATTATAGATTGGATTGCTTGAATGCGCAGTCTAGTGATCTCAAATTTGGCATGTATATTGGTTAATATATAAGAGACTATGTAAAAACAAAATAAATTGTATTTATTTTCTTAAAAAAATATAAATAATTGTTTGCATTTCATTTGGTTTTCTCATCTAATTCTCAAAATATATAATTATTTTCTTATAATAAATAAATAAAATACTTAGCCTCTGCTACATTAATAAATATTATGGATTTCAAGTATGATATAAATTTCTTATATTTTTTGTAAATAGTAATAATAGTTTAATTTTTTTAAATTGATCTCTCATTTTAACACCCTATTTATAATACGTTTTTTTCTTTCTAATTTTACATTTGTATTAATAAAAACGATGATGTTTAATTAAGTTTAAAAGTCATTAAAATTATAATACATAAAACTCAATTTTTATTATTTTTTGGTAAGCAGTTGATTGAAATAAAGAATTCCAAATAATTGTTATAGTAAGTTCAATATTATCAAATATTGTAATATTATTATAAGTAATCCATTGTATTTTTATTAAAAATATAAAGGTTCCTGATTGATCACACTCCACGTATTATGTGGGTTTGATTATGTTTTTTAAACTTTAAACTGGAAGATTTAAAGAAGTATATTAATAATCTTTTTGAATAATTTTATGGCTGTAATCATGAAGTCTTAATATATAGTGAATAATCATTGAGGATGTCTTAGTCAAAACACTTTAACTTTACATCATTTCATCAAATTAACCAAACAATCCCTACATATCATAATGATTTAGAATAGAACACCAAACTAAAAATACTTGCTGCAAGATTCAGAAGTGGAAAATTTACCGGCGCAGAAAATAATTTGGTAATCGATCTTGAAGCACGCATCGATCTCCCCATCGGAAGTACTATTAACCCTGAGCTCTGAAGGATATGCTCCGTTCAAATCCACCACGCATCCTACAGTACCTTTACAGTTCTGATCAGAAGACCGCAACAAGCAAAGGCAGGTTGAAGGCACAACAAGATTAACATTGAAAAAGAAAAAAGAATAAAAGAGCCCACCAGAATCATCAAGCTTGAAGTCTGCCAATTTGGCAGAAGTAGTAGCCGTGCCGTTTCCTGAACATTCTAGTTTGACAGAACCACAGTCACCTGTGATGCAGGAGAAGCTTCCTGTGGATTCTTCAGTGCAATATGTATGGCCCCGAAAAGGAAAACCCCAGGAAGCTGGTGCTGGTATGGTTTTTGACTGTCCCCTCTGAAGGGAGAAGCTAGAGGTAGAGGCAGGAGGATCATCTTCATTTCCCAGAAACCCTGGCAATATCGTGTAGTTGCATAGGTTTGTTACTGAAAAAGTTGTCGAAACAACACCTGCTAGCATATATACAATAACTTGTTAATTTAGATTCCAAAGTTAGAAAGGAAAACACATAGAAGCGTTATTCCATCTCCATGATCAGTTACCTGATATGAATAAATGAGCAATGAAGAAACAGATGAGATCCATAGATTGTGGAGTCGTTATCTGAGTGAGAAGTAAGAAGAGAAATATGTATTTATTGAACTGGCTTTGTCAAGGACCGTGGTTGTGTTAAATAGGGTTCAGATTTTGAAGCTCAAGAATGGCCGGAATGCAAGTCTTCTGGTGAAGATTCCTTCAGAAAATCTGTCCAATAATACATTACGAGAAAAGACAATCTTCTTCAAGCATGGAGGGGCCGACGTTGTCTACTGTGTTTAAAGTTCAAATATGAAATTTAACACTTTACTCGACTCTTAGACTGTTAAAAAGCTTTTCACACCATGGGCCATGCTTACATCACATATTATGTTTACATTGAAAAATTGTGTTTACATGACCGACATAAGCTTAAAGAACATGTAACGTAGCCAATCTACGAGAGATTGAAGGTTGTGCATACTTACAAGGTATTATTATTGGGTTTTTTTTATATCGAAATACATATATATACAGTGAAAAATAATGAATTTAATATTTCATGAAATAATGAATTAAAATAGATAAATTTAGAGCTCTTTAATGTTTATATAAAATTACTAAAGATGCTAAAACGTACTAAGGATGCTAATAACTTCACTCTACAAAATCAATCATCTCCCCTTGAAAAGTTTGGAATCAAGAATGGATAACCCCAAAGCTATGAACAATGACGATAAAGAGAGCTCCAAAAGAGAAAAACACCCAACGAGATGCTTTCACCTCAGAGGACCACGCCATTGCATAAAGTCATAAACTGCCATTGTCCATATTTATGAGATATCAAATCCTTCCTCGCTGAATAAAGTTTTTTATGTTTTTCTTCACCTTCACTGTTAAAAAAATATATCACCTAAAAACTTAAATTTTAAGAAAAAAACAAGATATAATTTATATTATATTCGTCAATATACCTCCTAAAGTAAAAGTTATTTGGATTTGATGCTTATTGTTTTTGGATTAGAATGGTCAAGTGAAAATATTTTAAGCTTTAAATTTATACATGAACAAACTATCTTATACTTAATATTTATTAAATACATTTAGGGTACTGGTGAATACACATACTACTTTATGCTTAATAGTCGGTTGAAGGAGAAATACAGGGACGATCCTTTAATCAATATGGATTTTGATTTGGATATATAGTTGGAGGCAGGATCGTCTAGTGAATAAAATAAAAATTGGTTTGCGGACTCTCTTAAAATACAACCAAGAATATACAAATGACCTGCAGTGTTTTGACTGTTGGACCTTCCTTCAGTTGTGGGCTATTATGAGAAATATTCATAATGTTCAGTAGTGTGTCGTTCCTTCTTCTTTTCTTATTTCCTTTAATTTGAATCATAATAATAGCAGCCTTTTAAATAGTAGCAAAATCCAAAATAAAATAAATAATTGCCCTTAGAAATAGCAAAATATTATATTTTAATTCAAATCTTTGTGTGTCTAGATCTCATGATTTTAATAAATGAACAGGTTAAGATTGTCGAGTTGCAAGCTCGAAGAAGAGAAGAAACATTCAAGGAACACGGGGGTGGATTGACTTATTTGTTAAGGTCCTTGTTTGTATTAAAGACTCTCCAGCTCGATCATCGAGCACAAGCCTCTTTCGGCACATGCACTGTACCAATAATACACAACTCATGACAAGATATCTTAAATAATATTATTTTTGATATAAAAGACAAGCTGTTCAAGATTCCTGACCACCTCCATTTAATCGAGTTAATTAATTAAAGTAATTCCATTTATCTCACACTTTCTATGAATTTGGGTCAAAAGTTTTCTTTCTTCTTCTTCTGTGTTTTAAAGTTATAGTCAAATCGTTTGACTTTAACATCGCCTATTGAATTGCATGTAACTTGGAAAAATGTGGTATTGATCCTTCTTGATGTCGGGATAGGCCAGTGTGACCCACGATCCATCCTTCTTATTTTGGTCGGTTGGCTCACGCGGGATGACCAGGGTTGACCTGTGATGAAGCCTCCGATACGACTCCCATTTTGACCTGGAAAATCAAGGCCTTACGGGGTAGAGGCAGGATTGGACGTTGCTATCATGTTTTTTATCGGCCTTTTGACCCTTTCAATTATCCTCCAACAAATTCGAACGTATTTTGAACAGGTAAAATTATTATATATTGTTTTCTGATTTTTTTATGTTTTGTTTAGTGATAAAAACCCATTTCTACATAAAAATAAAGCTACCCATTTGTGCCCTTCCCCTCCCTTACCAATTTATTTTCAGATACCAAAGTGCATAGATTTTTACAATTCAAATTTAACTTGGTTACATAGCCAAGTTTTTATTTATTGAAACACACAGTACAGCACACAGCACGCAACACACCAAGGAAATATAACACAACCCAGTTCTCTGGACCGTTGATATATATATATATATATATATATATATATATAGTCCCATATATATTGGCCAAAGCCTTTCCCATCCCTCAAGCTAGTGTTGATCGCTTGAAATAAACCGTTGGATCAGCTCAGTTCTTCAAAAGGCATTCCGAAAACCAGGTTGACGAGCGCTTCTTCTGTCTTGTTAGATTATCTGTACGGTTTATATGCAACAAGCCAAATCCTATGGTGTATCCATCTGTGAATTCAAAGTCGTCGGTGAAAGTCCACGCAAAGTAACCTTTGACTTTAACTCCAATCCTATGGTTAGCAGCCGGTTTTAAGTGCATGTACGTTCACCTTAATTTAAGGCGCAAAAAAGGAAATTAAAAAACGTTTAATTACACAAAGAGTAAACTCACTTGATAGATTTTAGAACATTCTGCAGATGGTTAAAATGGAATGTTATTCTTGGACTATCATCCAAGGTTTCAGATTCTGATAATTTAGCAAGCACGCGGCTGTACCCTAAATAGACGAAAAATAGGAGAGAAACAAGAGAATTAATTAGCTTGGCAACTAAAATCTTAATTACTCGATTTCCATTGTAATCTGCAAAGTTTTTTATAATACCATTCTCTGTTATGTAAATTGTTGGATCGTTATAATCGTCTTTGATGTGATTCAGAAGATATTGTATCCCCTCCGGATAGACAAACTGCCATGTTGCACCAGCCTGCAATTTGTCACGTACGCATGCAGCTTGATTATAACTTTCTTTCGCAATATCAAATGTCTAAAGAAATTGGTTAAAAGATGGATCATTTTCATACAAACCTGTGGACCGAGGGAGACCCCATCTTTTTTTGCTGAAAAAAGTGTGATGAGAAAATTATGTTATAATTGCAACCTCAGCTAAGTTCTATCATACAAGGTTCAAAAACCTAGTCCTCGGACTTCTCTAAAATCTATGTACGGGCCAAAACTTTTCTACCTGAAAGAGTACATTGTTTTCTCACCTTTAATGTCGACATTAGAATCTGTTTGATATCTAAGACGATCTGGGTCAGCAGGATTTGTATTTTCTGCATAATATGCAGTGTAATAGTTCAATCCAACAAAGTCAAATGTTACATTCACTTCATCTTGTGACGAGAATTCTGGCAGTCTTTCCTTAACCAATTCCCGCATGCTGGCTGGATAGTCACCATATGTTATAGGATTCAAGAACCTAGAAACATGAAATGTTGTTATAAGTTATATTTTGAAACCATAATCTAGATTAATTATTGAAACAAACACCGCCAACAAGACTTGTACAATATCGAGTACCAGGATACAAAAGCCACCAAGTTTTTAAAAAATTCTGCTGCTTTGTTAAGCTATGCAATACTGTCTTCTCCTAAAGGAGCCCAGATTTTGGATCAGAGCAGTAATAAAAATGAGATTGGTATGAAGCTTCCAAATTCTATCACAAGGACTACTATGCAGCTACCAGGCAATTATATTATTGCAATAATTATAGAAGATCCAGCTAGCTACTAGCTAGCTCATGTTTTGGAGAAATACATACCACCCAAGCGTGAAATCACGAGATCTTTTGGCAGCATCATGATCATCCGTACTGTTAGAATAGGGTTCGAACCAAGGGGTATTCAGTGTTATCCCAATCTTCCCATTTTGAGATGCCTACGTTTTCAATAAACAAACTGATTTGCCTTAATACAGTACGGTTACAGTACGGTTTTGCTAAGATGAAAGGGATTAAATAATACTTGATTTATCCATTAGAAATGTGCATTTATTGGATACCTGGTACTTTTCCTTGTATGTCTTTACTGCTGCTGCATGAGAAAGGAGGAGATGGTGGGCAACTATGTAAGGCTCAGTGGAAGAGTCTCCTTTTTTGCAGTACTTTTCATTCACCCATTTCGAACATCGGCCCGGTGCGAAGTCACCTGAATCATAGCCGGCACTGGAGAACTTTTGTGGCTCATTCAAAGTAATCCAGTACTTCACTCGGTCACCAAATTCCCGGAAGCAGAGGTCAGCAAAGTCTCGGAAATCGTTCCTATAAATTCATTAAAAGAACATAAATTCTATGATACAATTCATAACTTACACAATTTGACCACAATTTTGCATGTACAAATGCTTGACTTCAATTTTTGAATTATTTCATGATGATGGAACACAATATGTGATGAAAGGTGATAACTTACACAATTTGACCATTTAGAAACCCTTCGTACTTGTCTTCAAGTGCTTGAGGACTATCCCAATGAAAGATAGTTACAAAAGGCTCTAAACCTGTGAAGTGTACCCTCAAAACATGAGAGCGGCTTTTAGATATCTTCTCAAATCATATTATGGATTGTTTTTTACCCTCTAGAGAAGCAAAATGATATATATTTTTTATCCCCTTTGATTTTATTTCATAATATGAAATCAAATCACACGGATCAATTCAAGAAGTTACTAAATAGATGGCTCAATATGCTAGTAATTTCGAAGAAGAGGGAGAAGATTTAAACCTCTTTTTATGGTTTCGTTGATGACATTGTTGTAGAACTGAATTCCATATGGGTTCACTTGGCTTATATTCCCACCTGAATATCATTAAATATTTGTTTTTGAGAAAAGTAAAAGTAAAAAAGTGTCAGCAGATAATTAAAAGCACATCCTTTTACTGCTCTTTATCTCTGTAAAAGACTTACTGGGAAGTAATCTGGCCCAGCTGATAGAGAATCTGAAAGCATCCATATGCAAGTCCTCCAATATTCCAAGATCACTCTGTAACGGTATGGAATTCAAGTTCATTATTACATGAACTCACTAGATTTTAACGAGATTAAACTTTAATTAGTTTTGTGTTTCTAAACCCTACTTGCGTTGTAGTCCATTTTTACTATAATCTTTGTGGAAAACTAGCTAGCGTATCAAGGAGATGAAAATATAATTTCGATAATGAATCAAATTAACTAAAAATCGATTCTCTATCATTAGGTCATGCTAAAAGCAATCCAAAATTTCATTAGCATCAAATTTATATATTTTTTAACAGTTATTATGAAACTGATACCTCGTAGCTATTGAAGAAATCATTGGCGACGAGCGCGTTGGTCCCGCCAGCTATCCTTTCTGAAAGTTCTCAAAAAAATGATCGATGGAGCTGTACATTAGCCATTCATGCATGTAACTGTCTTATATGGTTTTTCTCATGTTCTTAAGAGCTTTTGATCTATGAAGCAGCCTTACGGAAATGTAAGGAATAATAAAATCATTATAATTAAGGAATAATAAGATACAAGTACACCATTGAAATGTAAGAATATGCAAGTAATGAAAGAGAGACATCATTTTATCTCTATGTTCTATACAGCTATAAATTAATTTGAAGATTTACAGGTTAATTAAGTAGATGACATGAGTTCCCAAACTTTTTAAGATTTTGTTAATCTTTAATGAATTTCTCATTAAAAGAATTGAGTTAACCAAATAATCTTAAGAAAATACTCTTAAGAATTATTAATATTGCTGTGCATGGATGAGAAACTTCAAAAATATTAATAATATTGAAGATTGAAGTTAAGAGACTATAGATCTAATCCGTTCGATCTTAGAGGATGAAAGATTCAGTTAGTAAAATTGAGGGACTTATTCTTAGCACCTGAGGGGAAGACAAAAGCCAATAAAGCAAATTACTAAAATTCATAATGAGAGAGAGAGAGAGAGAGAGAGAGAGAGAGAGAGAGAGAGAGAGAGAGAGAGAGAGAGAGAGAGAGAGAGAGAGAGAGAGAGAGAGAGAGAGAGAGAGAGAGAGAGAGAGAGACCTGGGAAAGACCGAGTGAAATTCTCCCATAAACTCTGACCTCTGTGACCTCCAACGTTACCCTCGTACTTGACACCAGAATTGCAAAATATTAATATTAACAACATATATAGTATCGGTATATGTAGGAGTTCATTAAGTGCTCTGACGCACAGTTCTGTACAATAAACAAATATCCTTCGATGCATGTTTTGATCCCGCTTCACTCTAATGAAATATTTTTATAAGCATGCATGTAAGCCATTTGAAAGGCGACGGATGCAGCTAGCAGCGTCTGAATTGTGTGTCTGTTTTCAGCTAGCTATAAGCTCAGCTTGGTTTCGTCTTATAATCAACCATCTGAACTGTGTGTATCTTTATAGTCTCATGATGAGAAACTAAGTTGACACCATGCATGCATGTAAACCTAAATTATAGCGGCAGGGCTTGAAATAAGAAGAAATGTTTGAAATATTGTAATCAAATAGGGGAGCCTGGGAGCTGAGTAAGGGTTCAGTCTCGCTAGCTACCTGGTAGGAGGATGAGGCTACCCCAAACATGAAATTCTCTGGAAAGGATGTTCGATTGAAATTAGTGGTAGCATTACTATCTGTTGCTGGCGTCCCTAACTTAGCAGAAGCTAACAGGCAAATTATTAGGAGGAGCATTCCTGAAAATGGCCTGCCAAGACTACTAGCCATCGAGCGATGTGTTTGAGAGATTTGTGGTTTCAATTCTCATGCTAAACCTTCCTTTATATAGAGGATTGAAGGGAAAACATATGCGTGTAATGCATGCATTCTTGGATAATCGCACATGGTAGGAGTTTTTATCCAAGTTAAAATGAAAACAAAAAAATTATAAAGCAAACCCTGACAGGGAAATGAGTGCTTGGAGCATCCAAAAGATTAAAATATACTAAACCAGATTATCTATTTATTTTCTGGATATATCTATGATCAAGGTGAATGATCACTTTTAAAAATTAAATCATTAAAAAAAAAAAAAACTTGTCAGCTTGAGATTCTAGGTTAATTACATACTATCTCTTAGGCAATTGACACCTCGGATGCCCAGACATATATCAATATGATAATGAGGCAATAATAATTATAATCTTTCAGCAAAAAAGTAATTATACTGTATTTTTGGTAGACAACTCCTCAAATGCGTATGATGTATTTATACAGACTAACTGATAAATATAAGAAATGATTCTTTATGAAATGAAACATTGGCGCATCTTCAAATGGCAAATCAAGACCTAATTGATAGTGTTATCGGATATCATGAGGGCAGATTTCATTTTATTTTTTTATTATGAAATGAATAATGCGTTGTTGATCATTTGGTCAAGCAATAAATTCATTGACAAAGTGACTTAGTTGCTTGGTTATAGGTTTTTTTTTTTTTTAATCTTTTTGCTTGATTATGATTGTCGATTTATTTCTATTAGAAAGTTTTTGACTCTTCTGAATTTTCATACACTTCTTTTTCTTCGAGCCATGTTATTAATAGCTATAACAATTAATTTAATAAATCTCAGCTATTTTGTTAAAAAAAAATACTAAAAATCTATCTTTTAGGTTCGTTTTTTATTGGCAACATCACTTGTTGTATTTTTAATATCAATTTCTTTTAAAAAAAATACTCACTACGTATCAAATTAAACATTCATCTTCTAAATAATGAAATTGTTGATTCCACCAACCTTCTTCTAGTGCACATTGATTTTCTCTTGAAGAAAACATTACTTCACTGCTATAAATAGAGTAAATTAAATAATGATGCATTTTTATAAACTTTTCGGTTTTATAGTTATAATATACCATACAGAATTTTAATTTTCGATAGAGCTAGTTTTCCTTTTGTGTTTCAATTTTTTTAATAAAAAATAATTTTGTGTTTTCTATTCATATATATTTCGAAAAAAAGTTATAAGTACCTGAAAGATACACAATAAATTCAGCATCCCAAAAAAACATTTTATCTCATAATCATCTGTTGTTTTGATCAAGCGTATTTCTATTCGATAGAACATTTCCATAGAGGTTCATCTTTTTATGTAACAAGTGATTATAAGAATATATCAAAATCATTAGTAAGGTCTTGGCCTGACGGTAAAGAAGGGTTTCTCCCTTCCTCTCACCCCAACTAGGCACGTCTGTCACCCCTGTGGTGTCTTACCTGTTCATTGGGCTTGCAGCATGTTTAGTGGACCTGAGAATTAGTTGTAGTGTGCGTAGGTTGACTCGGACACCCCGGTTATTAAAAAAAATATATCAAAATCATTGGGAGAAGAAAAGTGAGAAAAACAAGGTGATTTCTTTTATTACAGTAATATTAAACAATCCCTATCATTAACTAGAGGGAAATGAGTGCTTGTTGTATCCAAAAGAATATGATCCACTAATCGAATCAACTCCATGTCCCACCCTCGACTAAGCTGGTGGATCTTTTCTTATCTGACTAGGACACCATTACCAAAGAAGTTGATGGATGAGATTGCAGGAAATGGTTATTATAATCTCTAGCATTAATGAAGAGAGAACTCCTACTTAAGAAATTGCCCAACTATGAAATTAATGTATTTTAGGTCTATTTGTAGTGTATTCTTTAACTCGCATTCACAATTAACTTTCATTGCAAGTTTTAACAAGTATAATATACAATGCAACAAGTGGGCATTTCTCTAATTCATTAGTTAGTGGACACAAACCGGTTAATGGAAGATGCCTAAGCACATTATGTTCCAAACTGTCAGCCATTAGATCATATTGATCCAAACATCATGGATCCGTACATCATGGATTACACTATCAAAAAATGTAATAAAATTATTACCTTTCTTGTAAAAAAAAAAAAAAAGTAATAATACTATAATTATTATACTTGAAGACATCTATCTTTTTTATATATAAAAAAAATACGAATAGTAATAGTGTAATTTTTAAACACATGAAAAACATGAAGATTTTTTCTACAACATTTCCGTTGAGGTTCATAATTCATAATTAAACACATGAAGACTTGTAATTAGTAGGGCACTAACAGGGAAATGAGTGGTTGGAGCATCCAGAAGATCATGATCCACTACTCCAATTAACTCCATTTCCCATCCACGACCATGCTGGTGGATCTTCTTCTATGTATTTCTGACATAGATACCATTAACATATATGTTGAAGAATGAGATTTCACCAAATTATTTTTACAAGATAATTACAGGAAAAAAATCTACTTGTAATATAATTGTCATATGGTTTCTCTCATGTTCTTAAAACCTTTTAACCTATAAAGCAACCATACAGAAACATATATGCAGAGATGATATATTATTTTTAAAAAACATAAATCATAGTGCCTAAAATCAATACAAGGAATAATAAGTTACATGTAGACCATTGAATGTAAGAATCTACATGTAATGAAGGAGAGGCGTGATCATATCATCTATATGTTCTATACAATTATAAATTAATTAGAAAGCATCATGAAGGATCAATGAGAATTTCTTCTTGTTTAAATGTAGTTATTGTTGTTTATCCATCTTTTAATCTTGTATTCTAAACTAGAATATTAACCAAGTTGAGCATAATTTTCTCGTCCTTTTTTCTCTCAAATAAATTCAAATCAAACTGGAAAAAAAAAATACAAAACTATTGTTAAGTTGATACGAGTTCCCAAACTTTTTTAATCTTTTATGATTTTTTTTTCATTTAAAGAATAGAGTGCATACCTTTTGATGCATGCCCTAACAATACTTTGCAGCTAATGATATACCAGGATTAATAAATTATCAAGAGTTAACTACCCGATTTAAACCAAATAATATTACAAAAATACTCATAAAGATTTTATGAAGAGACTTTATTTCATAGGTAAATAAAAAAAAATCATCAATGCGTGGGATAAAAATTGTTTTGCATAGATGAAAAACTACAAAAATTATTAATAAATATTAAAGTTTGAAGATAAGAGTTTAAATTTGATCCATTCATAGAAATTAGAGGATGAAGGTTCAGTTAATAAAATTAAAAGGACTTTTTCGTAGCAACTTACCTGATGGGAAGACAAAAGCCATAAAGCAAACTACAATAATTAAAATACTATAAATTGAATTTCGAATACTAAAATTCATAATAAGAGAGAGAGGTACCTGGGAAATCTTTAGCATAAGTGTCTCGTTCACTCGGACCTCTCAGACTTACGATTGCATGACCCTCGTACTTGAAAATGCAAAATCAGATTATATTACAAGCACAACAAACACGGCGTGGAAAATACACTGTAGCTCCTCTCACAGTTTACTGTGGACTGGAGCAGTGTATTGACGCCAATGGCCTTGGTCATCAGGCTTCTTCTTTTTTTTTTCGGGGTTGTTTTGGGTTTTTGACTTTTTTTTTTTTACTTTCCGCTTTTGTACAGTGTATTGACGCCTCTGACCCTCGAAACGACAAAATAGTGAACAGTGGGCAGGGGCTCCGTCGGTTTTTCCATCCTACAGTGCACAGTGCACAGACGAAAAAGGGCCCCAAAAATGACAAGATAGCGAACAGGAATCGGGGGCAGCCGCGTCCTTTCCACTCAGGTTTTTCTGTAAATAGAGGTGGGGACAGGGGTGGCGTCGTAATTACACCATTATTTTATTATATTTAGGCGCGGGCGGCTGGCGCGTCGCCTTCCCGCGCCAGTGGAGTTTCCCGCTTACGTGCCTTTCATGCGCCGCGTGCTCCATCTTCCCGGCGTCAGAAATTTGCTTACGCCGCGCCAGAAGATGCGCCTGGAGCTCATCTATCCTCCGTCGCGGCGCGTTCCCGTCGTAGATGTCCGGTTAGGCCGCGGCGGTCGGTTTTCTCACGGACGTCGCTTTCCTCTCTCCTGTCGCCCCCAAAGTCACCTCTGGTCCCTGATATCTGTGTCAAGTTGATTTTGGTCCCTGCGGTTTTGGATTTCGTTTTTCATTACTGATTTATTCCAATTAAAGTTTTATTGTTTTCAATTGTGCCCTTGAATTAAAACTGATTATAAAAGAAGTATTTATTTCAATCCTTATAGTCTTGATTTTTTATTGACTTCTTATTCCTAAAATTATTCTGGTCCGGATGTTTTGATTTCTGTAATTTCATCCTCCAATTGAAATTAGTAATATATACAAAGTTTGATTTCAGTCCCTCTTCTTCTAATTATTTTTAATGGCAGCAGTTTTCATTACTTATTTTTGGTCCTCCAAAGAATTATTTGTTTTCAATTTTATTCTTCAATTAGCATTAATTTTATATATGTCATTTCTCATTTTGGTCCTTATTCTTTTAATTTTCTATTTTATATTAATTCATATGTTCTTTTTTTAATCTGTATTTTTTATATATATGTGTGTGTATTTAACACAATAATAATAATAATAATAATAATTATTATTATTATTATAATTATAATTATAATAATAATAATCCTAATAATAATAATAATAATATTTTTTCTCTCTTACTCTTTTGTTATTTTTTTTCCCTCCCAATAATTTGATAATAATTTTTTTTCAGTAATTTTCAGTAATAACAATGATATTTTTTTTTCTTTTGTTCAAGTTTCTAAAATATTTTTAATCTTTCATTTATTTTTGTTTCTTTCATTATTAACATAATAATAATAATTATTATTATTATTATAATTATAAATATAATATTGATAATAATAAGAAGAACAATATAATTATTAATAATAATAATAATTTAATTGTTTTTCTTGCTTACTCTTTTGTTAATTTTTTCCCCTTCCGGATAATTTGATCATTTTTATTGTTTTTACAGTAATTGCAATGATAATTTTTATTTTTTCTTATTTTTTCTCTTATCTGTTGTTAAAGTTTCTAGGATATTTTTAGTCTTTCATTTATTTTTTCCCTGTCATTACCAACATAATAATAATAATAATAATAATAATAATAATAATAATAATAATAATAATAATAATAATAATAATAATAATAATAATAATAATAATAATAATAATAATAATTTAATTATTTGCACAAAAATGATTTTGTGGTTAATTTTTTTTTCCTTATTAAAATATTTTGCTCTGGATTTGAAAATGTTAGTTCGCGCTCTTTTATGATCTTTCATAACGTAATATCTACATTCTAAAAGATATAATCTATGCTTGCGCAATAAACTGTACTTAAATTTTTTAACATTTTAACTCCTGATCTATAACTTTTATTTAGTTATATCATATAAATTTATTGTTGTTGATTTAATTATGTTAAATTATATACACAAAAATACCCGCGGCAACGCGCGGGCAATTATCTAGTATATATATAAACCGTGTGGTGTTTCCACTGTAGTCATACTCACAGTTCACTGTGGATTTCAACAGTGAAATGATTATTTTGCCCCTCGGTGTGCCTTCGTTTACACGCTGGAGACAGGGCTATTTTTGTTTTTTCAATTTTCTTGCACAGTGTAATGACCTCAATGGGCACAAATAAGACAAAATGCAAGAAAAAACGGCGGGGTTGTTCCAGTAATTGCCCAATTTATGTTAATAGTGTAATGACCTCAATGGGCACAGATAAGACAAAATAGAGGCCTTGCCTGGAGGGCTATTTTCGGGTGTCCAAATTTTCGGAAAATGTGTAACTACGCTTATAGCTCCACTAAAGACAAAATCGAAGAAATTGAGGCAGGGGTGTTTAAGTAATTCGCCTTTGTTTTTAAATATTTAATCCGGATTTCTGTATGGCGCGTCCCCTGACGCGCCAGAGCTTTTTCATCGCACGCTCCTATTAGACGGAGCGTGCGGTGGTTATCGGTCATCGAAAATCTTCTTCCGACCTATTTCCGGGTGCGCCTCCATGTGTTCTGTTGCGCGGTGCTGCGCGTGTCATCAGACAGTTACTCGGTAGGTGGCGGTGGCCGGTTGAAATAGAATCTGTGCATTTCTCTCCTGCATAGTAAATTACACGTAAATCCCCTTTGTTTTATATTATTGCACAGTAGTCCCTTCTCTTTACATTGTGCGTTCTGGTCCTTATTCCTTTGATAGAAGTTTTGATTTGTTTCAACTGTGTCCTTAAAGTCAAATTAATTATATAATTCGTTTACATTTAAGTCCTTGGTCTTTTAATTTTTCGGTTTGGTTTGCAATCTCTTAATAATTTCGGTCCAGATGTTTTAATTTGTTCACTTTTATCCTTTGAGTAAAATTGGTTATATAATTGGTTTACATTTCAGTCCTTGGTCTTTTAATTTTTCGGTTTGGTTTGACATTATTGAGAATTTCGGTCCACATGTTTTAATTTGTTCAAATTTATCCTTTGATTAAAATTGATTATATATTTTGTTTTGATTTCAACCCTTATACTTAAAATTTTAGATTTAGGTCCTTTATTATTTTCAAAAAATCTTCAATTGCCTCTATTTTTAGTTTTTATTATTTGCTCCTTTTTGTACCCAATATTTTTTTATAAAAATTTATTCTTGAACTTAGATTTTTTTTTTCATTGAAAAATTAATATTTCTTTTTTTTTCTTTGTCCTTTCTATTAGTTTTTTAATTTCTTTTTTTTATAAAAACTAAAAAACAATTTAACTAATAATATTAATTTATTTTTCTCATTTATTATATTTTATTTTTTGCTCTTTTTTTAGAGTTTGAGGTTTTTTATTCTTTGATATAATTTTGTTTTTTCCATTATTTACACAATAATAGTAATAATTTTAGATTTTTTTTTCTTTCTTCATCTTTTTTTAAAGTTTTGGTTTTTCTTATTCTTTAAGTAATTTTATAATCTTAATTGTTTTGGCAATAGTAGTTGCAATAATATTTAATGAGAACTAAAGTTATTTTTTTAACTAATAATATTAATCTATTTGTATCATTTATTATATTTTATTTTTTGCTTCTTTTTTTTTAGTTTGAGGCTTTTTTATTCTTGGATTAAATTTTATTTTTTCCATTGTTTACATAGTAATAACAATAATTTTAGATTTTTTTCTTTCACCATCTTTTTCTAAAAAATTTGGCTTTTCTTATTCCTTGAAGTAATTTAATAATTTTAATTGTTTTAGCAATAGTAGTTATAATAATATTTAATGAAAAATAAAGTTATTTTTTAACTAATAATATTCATCTATTTTAATCATTTTTTTTTTCTTCTTTTTTTAGAGTTTTTTACTTCTTTTATTCTTTGATATAATTTTTTTTTCCCATTATTCACACAATAATAGTTATGATTTCAGATTGTTTTCTTTCTTCATCTTTTTTTATATTTTTTTATTATACATGCAAACAGTGTTTGGGCAACACTGTAGCTCCTCACACACTACGCTGTATCTTGCTACAATGCTTTCCGATACAGTTTTCTTTTCCCTTTATTTTTCTTACTATTCTTTTTTTTTTAATAAATCTACACTAAAAACAGAAAAGTATAGATACAAACCAAAAAATTAAAACTATCTCAGAAGAATAAAAAAAATCAAAGGATTAAGGCTAAACCAAAATCTTTAAAAATTAAAGCTTAAATACAGAATACTGTCGTTGATTACTGTCGTTGAGCTTCTAAAAATGTATATTAGTTTTTTATATATTCATTTTATTATGTAAAATGTGTTTAAAGTAATGTCATGTTATCAGAGGTATTTTCAATTTCTTTCATTTCTGTGCATAGTACAATAATCATAATACCATCAAATAAGACAAAAAAAATCAGTAGGGGTGTCCCGGTAATTTTACTTTTCCAGTGCACAGTAAAATAACTTTTGTAACCTCAAATAAGGCAAAACGGAAAAGTTACATGCGGTGGTGTTTCAAACATTTAACGTTTAACAATACATGCATAAGAAAGAGTTTCACTCTCATTTTACACCACCAAAGCTAAACTTACTATGTTTTTTAAACGCGAGTTGTATTTAATACAAATAAAAATAACAATAAAAATTAAAAATCTCAACGAAAAGCAAAGATGTATTGATACAAACAAAAAATTTAAAACTATCTAAAAAGGATCGAGAAAATCAAGGGATTGAAACTAAACTAGAGAATAAAATAATAAAAACCAAAATACAAAATAAAATATTATATATGTTAAAACTGGACAAAAAAAATTTTAATCCCTGCAGCGAAGCGCGGTTTATGGCTCGTATATATATATAATGCGTCGATATTTCACTGTGTTTTTAGATATAAATCATTGTAGATTTCAACAATAAAATTACTATTTTGTCCTTTTTATCCTAAAATTTAACACTTGATACCAAGGGTATTTTGGACTTTTTCAAGGCACATGTGCGTCATTGTCAGATTGTTTGGGGTGGTTACACCTTTTCCGTTTTTATTTGAACAGTAAAAAACTAAGGAAGAGCAAGGGTATTTGCGGTTTTTTCATCTCCTAGTGAAAAGTAAAATAGCAATTTTACCCTAAGACGGGACAAAAACCGAGAGCTGATGGTGAGGGTATTTTTGGTTTTTCATTTTCTGTGAACAGTGAAACTACTTAAGTGCTCTCAGAAACGATAAAAACGAAGAGCTGGTGCTGAGGGCATGATGGTACTTAAATGACTAGTTTTTTCGTTGTTTTCGCTAGCTAGGGGTTGTTTAGATAATTCTATATTTTTTTATTATTGTGTTTTCAGAGTAATTGCAGGCACGTCAGGCAGACTTGGCAGTAGTTTCCCAACACACACCTTTCAAGCAGCGATTGAAAATGTCCGGTCTTCATGTCTTTGAATGCGCCGTCATGTCCTCTTCTCTATGTTGATACGTGTAGGCGTACAACAATCGTAGGATTGTTGGTGGTTGGTTTTTCTTTTTTTACCTCTTTACTCTCTCCTACAGTGGCAAAGTACATGTCAGTCCTCTATGTTGATAGGTGTTTTATATCAGTCCCTGATCTTTTGATTTCTTTTTTCTTCCTGATTTCTTCTATAGAACTTTAGTTTTTTTTAAAATTTTATCCTTCAATTGAAGTTGATCATATATGCTATTTTTCAGCCCTTATTCTTTTGATTTTTGATTTGTTTTTTGTTCCTTTAATTTTTCAGTCTGCTGGTTTTAATTTGTTTCAATTTTTTTTCTCCAATTAGAATTGATCATATATGCTATTTTTTAATTTATTTTGGCTCTAATCTTTTGATTTTTTATTTGTTTTAAATCCCTTTAATTTTTCCGGTCTCGAGATTTTGATTTGTTGCAGTTTGATCCTCCGATTAAAATTAATTATATATTTTATTTTTTATTTTTTAATTTTTATTTTTTAATTTTTATTTTTAATTTTTATTCTTATTTTTTTAATTTTTTTATTTGATTTTAATTCGTTTGATTTCTTGTGTCTTTATTTTTTGTCCATAAAAAAAACAGAGAGGTATATAAAAACACTTATTGATGTGAGTAAAATACCTAAGACTCCTAATTAGAGGAGCACTGACAGGGAAATGAGTGTTTGCTGCATCCAAGAGATTATGATCCACTAATCCAATTAATTCCATGCCCCACCCTCGACTAAGCTGGTGGATCTTCTCCTATTTATTTCTGACAAAGACCCCATTACCAAATAAGTTGATGGAAGAGATTGCAGGAAATGGTTTATTATAATCTCTACCATTAATGAAGAGAGAAGAACTTCAACCAAATCTTAAGCAGGTCAACTCTTGTAGCAGCTTTGATACTCAAATTGTCTTATGGGCTTTTAATTGAGAATTGCCCAGCAATTTAATATCAGTTAAGTTCATAGTTTGTAAAATTTAGAACGGAATGACGGGTGATCTGGTTTATGATGAACCTGGGTTTAAACCAATCCATGCTGAGAATTTTTTTTTGAAAGCTCGAGTCAAAACTCGGGCTTTAATTGGGTTGAATTTTTTGTAAAAAAAAAAAAATGTTAAAATGATATCGTTTTCATCTTTTAAGAAAAAAATAGAAATCGACCAAGGTACACTCTCTCAACTATGACCTCCCTTTTCTCTTTTCTTTGACAAGCCACAAAATCACAGTCTGGTCTCTGACTCACCTGAGTCGTAAAACGAGCTCTGCTAACATGGAATGTCTCCATTTGATGAATCAATTCTTGTTTTGATTATCGAGCGATCTAAGCCTTTTCTATCATAGACTGACGGCATCTCAAAAGCCTGTCCCTTTCAAAGAACTTTTCCCAAAATTATCTCTAGCACTACTTCACCTTCACCACATGCTACCTCATAATCAACCATCTCAACAAACCCATCTTCACAATCAATCTACCATTGACCCAAAAATTCCCATCAATCAACGATCTAAAAATAAATTGAGTCTTGATCAATGGATTAGCCATTATAACTTCATTTTGGAGTGAAAGATTGAAACTTTGAAGTGGGCTTCGCTCACGCAAAAACATTCTGTTTTGTTTCTAAAAACAGAAAGCCATGGAAGTGACTTTGCAAATGCAAAGACTAGGGAGTTGTAGAAGGCATTTTTTTGATGAAAAAAAAGAGGTTTGAAGATTGAACCTTTTCTGTTGTGCGGTGACAGTAATCAATTTGAATTAGTGGCTGAGACTTGATTCATTCTAAGCAGATGGAAGCAAGTAATACATTTTCATGGAACTTCACCCAAAAAAAAATTCTTTCTATATTTACCTCTGCCTTTTGCAATTTTAAAAAGGAAAATCTGTTATAGATAGATATTACTGGTGCTGATTTCATTCTAGTCCCATCAAGTTTTGATCCTTGTGACCCAACTTACTGATGTGAGATACGGTTCAATAGCTGTTGTTCGAAAAACTGGAGGTGACCACCTATCTTTGTTTTGCTTTGACAAAATATCTCGATTTATTCAATTTTTTTTTCTCAAAATTAAAAAAAAAAAAAAAAAACGCCAGTGAATTACTCTTTCACCATAACCACTTCCAACTTTTTCTAGACCCACTTTTGACATGTGTATGTTAACCACCAGTTTGTAATTGCACCTACAGAAGAGGGAGAAGGAACTCCGATAGACTTTTTTTATTGCAATTATCACTAGTAATGGGGATGACAGGTGTGGATGGATAGAAGTGTTACTTCCTCTTGGATGCGAAGTTCTGTGCATTTTTTTACCTTCTGCTAGACTTGAAATTAATATCTATTTTCCTAGTTAAATGCATCGTGAATCTAAGGGGCTTCATGACAGGATTAATATTTTACATGCCTTGTGGTGTACTTCTCAAGTTAGTACGAGCAATTAAAGGATGCTCAGCAATCAATTTTCATGTTATTTCCCCATTAGGGCTTTTTGACAGTGTTTGACGTAGAACATTACAAAGAAAGAGCTGAAGCACAAGGTCTGGAATCGAATGGATTTAACTTTGATGGAGCTGATCCTGCTTCCATTGATTATGCTTCAAATAGGTGAGTAGATGTTTATCGTTTCTGCTGAAGTGCATGATTAAACACACACACTCAAGTATTGTTTCCAATTTCCACAGTTTTCCCTTGGCAACATCTTGAATACGTCGTTGGAGGCATTTAACACCCACAAACATGAACACACACTTAAGTTTTGCTTCAAGTTTCTGCTCTGAGATAATAATATGAAGATGTCAATGGTGCCATTTTACACCTCCGTTTGGTATTCGGTCTGTGTAAAAAGTACATTGAAAAACAACCGCGCGCAACCACGATCTCACACACTTCCTACATATGCAAACCAATTATCAATTCTCTCGGTTCTTTTTCAATAAATTTCCTCACCACAGACAACTTCTTTTGCCATCCTATTTTTTTTCAAGAACTTCATATTTATTCTTGAACATGTGAAGAAGAGATGGTCTGAGTTTTGACTGGGACACTGTACAATGTTTTGATGACATTAAACTCGCTTGCCTGTTCTAGCTTGCATACTCGTGCATATACAGGCTTGTCTGCAGAATAGATAGTGTTCATTAATATTTATTTATCATTGAATCTTTCAGGGCAATCTCTGCTTGGTATACTGGTCAGGATTGGTTCGAACAAGGCCAATGCATCTCATACACATGAAAAGTACGATATTGATTTGTAATTGTGGAGATTAAATGTCGTTGCTGACAACTTTAGGTAACTGATCGAAACATCGTACCCTGCCAAAGGTGAGGAGCCCTAGTTAGGAAGGACAACTTGGCATGAATGTTAACCAAGTTTGTCATTATAGCCATCGAAGTTGCATCCTTTTAGGCTGGCAAGTGAGGATGATAGTTCCGTGACTCGACTGTGGGCCGTGGGTGGGAGCGGGGGTGTTTTGAGCTGCTAGTTTCGTCATTTGGGAGTGGGGCTTGTTAAGGAACCATCTCACCTAAAAGCTTAAGCTTGTAAGTGAGGCCCCATAATATGATTTATATTATTCTCTAACACACCTCTTCAAGTGAAAGCCCTTTGGGCTTGAAACTTGTACAAGCCCATATCACCTTGTGCTTGGTTTTTATCAAATAGAATGGGGGTGGTGAGATTCGAACTCGTGACCGCTGAGTCAACAAGGCTCTGATACCATGTTAATGAACCATCTCACCTAAAAGCTTAAGCTTGTAAGTGAGGCCCCATAATATGATTTATATTATTCTCTAACAGGGCTCAGATAAACCAGGTTTGCAAAAAATAAAAATAATATGTTTATTTTGATGAAAAAGCAATCAGTATTGCATTACTAAACACTCTACCTACAAAAGTGTTGTGTTTTGGATTGATTTTCATGTGTATCAAGATCAAAGGTAGATCATCCATTACTGGTGATCTAGGCTTGGGATTGAGACTGCCAATGATGTGTCTTTTTTTAATAAAAAAAGTTAAATTAGATTAAGTTGATTTGGTTAAATTATATCAATTTTAAGTTTTAATTTATTTTCTTACACCTAGTTGTAAAACCATATATAAGGGTGATGTGAAGCTTGTGGCTACACAACCGACAATTAAGATTAAGATTTGAAATTAGAAAAGCTTGAAGATGTCTAATAGGAGTGACATGATAGAAATATATTGTTGATAATTTAAATTTAGTTCATTCAAGAATTGAAGAATACAAAAATTACTCACATGTAAGTTAAAAATATATACAAAAATCACCCGCGACTCAGTTTTGGCTGCCGATTTCTTGATCGGCCGCGACGCAGTTTTCGATTTCGATATCTGCCTCGGCCGCGACGCAGTTTTCGATGCCGATTTCATCCTGATCGGCCGCGACATAGTTTTCACTGATGATATCTTCTTCGGCCGCGACGCAGTTTTCGCTGACGATATCTGCGTTGCCCGCGATGCAGTTTTCGCTGCTGATTTCCTTATCGGCCGGAACGCAGTTTTCGCTGCCGTTTTCCTGATCGGCCGCGACGCAATTTTCGATTCCGACTTCCTGATCGGCCGCGATGCAGTTTTCGATTCCGATTTCATCCTGATCGGCCACGACTCAGTTTTCGATGCCGATATCTGCATCGGCAGCGACGCAGTTTTCGATTCCGATTTCATCCTGATCGGCCGCGATGCAGTTTTCGATGCCGATTTCCTGATCAGCAGCGACGCAGTTTTTGATGTCGATTTCCTAATCGGCCGCGACTCAGTTTTTGAATCTGATATCTGCATCGGTCGCGACGCAATTTTCGATGCCGATTTCATGATCGGCCGCGACGCAGTTTTCGCTGCCGTTAATTAAACAAAATAACCTTAGATGGATATATCTTATGGTTTAAATAATAACATGAATGAAATTTTCATTCTAGAAATATTAGGATTTCGGTATTAGCTTTAGATATCTAAAACAAGATAGGAAATTGATTGTTGAAGTTGTATCCCTTTTAGTTTTTTTTATTTGCTTACGATAATTAATTGTAGCTTTAAAGATGATAATCCTCAAAGAATATAAAAAAACCTTGTTGCTTTTCTTTAACCTAGAATTAAAAATTTTCCAAAATAAAATATCATATCATTGTAGAAAAATGATATTTGTTAAATAGAAGGTTCACAAATTTAAAGAAAATGGTTTTATCGTGAGATCTTTGTTAACACCGATTGACTTGAAATATCATCCCAACATATAAAAACACATCTAAAATATTTTGGTAAAGTTTCAACTCGATTAAACAGCTGGATATAGAGTTATACTAAGAGGGGTTTGGGAATGTGTTTGGAAAGCATTTTTTAAGAGAAAATTGTTTTTTATTTTAAATTAATTGTTTTGTGTGCTCTTAGATTATTTTGTTTTGCTGATGTCAAAAATTATTTTTAAAAAATAAAAAAAAAATATTATTTTAATGTATTTCTGAACAAAAAATATTTTCAAAAACAATTTCAACCACACTCCCGAACAAGTATCGAGTGGTGTAACACTGGAGAGTAAAAAACTAAATTTAACCACCTGGATAGCATAAGAAGGCCAAGTATAAAGCATAAGACGATCATTGAGTTAACCCTCTCTCATTTATCACCATGGATTTATCATCATGGAAGATAAAAAGCATGAAAGGAAAGGGAGTTCATGTCTGCCTTGCTTATCCTATCATCGAGACTCGTTAATCAAGTGGCTGGATCCCTTTAATTCATGGCTGGTTTTTGTCCATTCAAATCACTTGGATCCCACGTAATTATTATGTATTCAGCTCTTAATCCCAGTGAGTCAAGCAATTCATGCCCTGATTAATGATCATCTCCCTTTAATCCTCAGGTGTTAGCACTTGAAAATGTACATGCAATAGCTCTCTCTCTCTCTTTTTCTTTCAGAAAAATAATTGATTTATTATGTTGAAATAAAAATGATGAGAAATTCAAGTTGGCTAAAGAGATATAGACAGTGCAAATGATTCCATTGTCGACAAGCTGCTACTCCACACTCTTTTTATCATTTGCTTCCTGTCCAGAACAACACTTGATGCTATCCTTTGAATGCGTGTTAATGTCCCCTACCTTCTCAAATTAATTATATTTAGGGTGTCAATTTCGTTTTGATTGGTGCTTTGTTTTTTCAAATGGAATAGAATGTTTTGGTTTTGGAATGTTTCGGTGTATTGTTTTGGAGTTGTACTATATATATAAACACAATAAAATGATTTTTCTAAATAAAATTATGAGCATGTATAATATTACGAGAATATCATCATCATCATCTCACAAGGTCATTATATTCTCTGATTGCTTTGAAATTTTAACATAATATATATAAATATATCAAGACACTCCTCGTAAACTTTCATATCAATCTAACGGTCAGATTAAGAGATATGATTGATATTTTAAAATTATTCACTATTTAAAACAAAAATACTGTTTAGCCGAAACGGCAAAATGATTCCAGTGTATTTCGGCTAAAATTTGGCTGAAAAATTAGAAAATAACCAGAATTTAACCCAAAATAAAATCGATTGTATTTTATCTCATTTTCTTAAGTGGTATAAAATATTGCCGAAACATAACGATATATATACCTGTGAAACAAAAGAGGTATACAGCATAAATCTCAGTGCCCGTGTTGGGATGTATTGATTTATTTATATATCTGGAATCCTTTCACAACAAGGTGGCTGTAGTTTAGTGGTGAGAATTCCACGTTGTGGCCGTGGAGACCTGGGCTCGAATCCCAGCAGCCACACTTTTTGTTATAATGTTCTTGCCAGAGGGATTGCTATTTTCTTTTCACTTTTATCTTTTAATCTCAACTTTCCGTAACAAATTAGTATAAATTGGCCTCCAATTTAATCTACAAGCACTGTGTAAAATATATATTTATAAACATCTGTCAGTGTTATGCGAGGGGATCCACGTAGCATTGTTTAGAGTGAACTCATCGAACCTTTTAGATTTCTTATAATAGTTGCTAGAAACTATACTGAGATTAATATTAAAATATATAAATTGAAGTCGCATTCATATACCTGTCCATGATGAAACCAAATTAGGCGTTGACCCACACATTTCTCTCAAGTCACATCCTTCAGTTCTGAATGGAGTCGAGAAGACACCTCGTAGAACTGTTTGTCCTTCATGTTTTAAAACCTATAAAACCAGTCCCTCGACTCATGCTGAGTGCCACTTGCTGCCTTTTTCACTCTACCTCCGCTATATACTGCAGGATCGATCATAACATGCTTTAATAATACGCAGACCAGGTTGTAATCATGGGTAAAACCAGGGACCAGAACATAATTCACTCCAAAACAACTACTGTAATAACACTCTCTCAAGTCTCAACCTGATGTTATCCCCAAAACCCAGGAAGCATTGAAAACAGGAAGTGGAAACAGATGGATGGATACAAGTTCGAGAGTAGCAGTTAAATATTGCTGCTGGCCAGGTAATAAAAGTGCTTTTATAACTCCTAGGCAGTCGTGTACTCTTTAATTCACACTTTCTTACACCACCTGCTGCCTCCTGGAGCCTGAGCTGCGAGAGAAACTGCCTTCTGAAGTGGCCGTAGGGGTTCGAGTAAGTTAGAGACGATGAGGTTTCGCTGAAACTTGTGGCGCGGGTCTTTCCCAATCAAAACCCAGCCTTTTCATTGCGCAGGCGAGATCGATACGATAGTTATGAACAATCAATTGTGAATCTTCCATGCATGAATGCTCGCTTTAACCAGCCAAGATTCTGAGGATTTAACGTTTAACTACCCAAGATTTAACATTTAACAATCAATTAATGCTTTTTAGTATTTTAATGTAGTGATATAAAATGTTAAAAAGTTATTTGGAATTTATTTCTTATTTGGAAATATATTAAAATAATATATTTTTAATATAGGTATATTAAAACTATTTAAGAAAATAAAATAAAAATTCAAAACTAAAAAATTAAAAAAAAATAATTACACCGGAATGGCAAACAACACCTAAGATTGTAATCAGAACCCATCACAATTATTACTTTCTTTTGCTGCTTAATTTTTTTTTCCCATATCAGGAATTTGGTTTTGATAGGCCATTAAAGCTGAAACCCCCATTTGTTGTTGTCCTTTTCTCTCCTCCTGTTGTTGAACTGTTAAAGTTTGATGTCATCGAAGCCTGTGACCTTCTTTGGATCTATCCCATTTTAGCTACAGAAAAAAGAAGAGGTCTTGCCACAGGTTCTCTCTTCTTTGGTCCTAGTTTCAGTTTTTCGTGTCGACCCATTTTAGATTTTCTTCTCAAAAACTTCACTTCTTTTGTAGGATTTTGTAACTAATCTAAGGTAGATTCTTGAAATTATTCTCTCACAGCTCTCTCCCTTTCTGACTCCCAATACAAATAACTTAGTGTTGTCCATCTCTTCATTGCTAACAAAACAAGAGAGAGCACTAACTAATAGTAGACTAAAAGAAAAAAAAGGAAGAAAAAGAAAAGGAAACCTCCATTTTACCTTATTTTTTTATAAATTCGTTGAAGTAAACTTCAATTTTTGCTCAAGTCCTTTCACCCTCTCTATTTTGATTTCTAAGGAACTTACTTCGATTCCTCTTTTTTTGTCATTTTTTTAGTTTTTATGGCAGATTGGTGTGGTGTCATGGGCAGGGGAAGTGGTAGAGTCGGTGGCTGTGGTACTAGGAGATCAACGAGAGATGAAGATTTTGAAGAAGAAGAGGTATGGTCCGTCATGAAGGAGAGTGGAGATTCGAGCTCTAACTCCAAGTACCCCTCTTCAGGTTCTTCTTCTTCTGCATGGCATATCCCTAGTACTGCTCCAAGAATGATTCCATCGACAAAGCCAACCCCAACAAACCATGGAGGCAAAGTAGTTCAACAACAGTCATCAGCTCCGGTGAACATCCCTGATTGGTCAAAAATTTATGGGGGAAATCCAAGGAATAAGGGCTCATGGGCTGATGATGATAATGGTATCGCTTATGACGATGGAGATTATCATATCAATGATGATGAGGGTGGTGATGATGACATCGTGCCTCCACATGAGTGGTTAGCTAGGAAGCTTGCAAGGAGTCAAATCTCTTCCTTCTCTGTGTGTGAAGGAGTAGGAAGGACACTCAAAGGGAGAGATCTTAGTAAAGTAAGGAATGCTATTTTGACAAAAACTGGTTTTCTAGAATAGTGAAAGAGTTCTTCACCACTATTCAAAACCAAGCTCCAGGTCATCCCCTCCTCCTAATTAATCATCGTAATTATCTAGTTCATCACCACCATCAAATCATCATCATCATTTTTGTCATTTTGTAAAAGGGGGTCCCATCTCCATGTAGTAGTACTCTATAGCTGTTGCTTGTATTAATTATCAAATCGAAATCCAATACGGTGATATGTTATGTACTGTGGAGGTCGTAGAAGTCAGAGCTGCCCTTTTTGTTGCTTGCTCTCTAGGAGGAGAGGGAGAAATGGGAGAGAGAGAGAGAGAGAGAGAGAGGGGTGTGTGACTGTGTGTTTAGCAGCCTCTGAGATTTTGTCTGGTAGCTGGACAGAATTTTGTGTTTTGAGTGATGTTGTAAGAGGATAGTTTATGAACAAGGGATTACTTTAATCCTTCTTATCTCTTTGCTTTTGTTTCTTCACTGATGATTTCTAGCTGCCTCATGCCTTCCCTTATTACTTGCATATATATTGCTAAATGACTTGGGTTTTTTCCTCGAAGTTGAACTTAAGGGCATTAAATCATGAATTGTAGCATCTTATGAACTGTCAATTGATAAGAGAGTTTGGCACCATGTATACTCTTTCTATGTCTATGGTTTTCTACTTGCTGTGACCCATCATCTCTTGTCATAGGAGGAGTTGCGATTTCAAGTAGCTAGCTGAAAAATGTTTGGTTGTCCTGGAGCCACCACAACAATAAACAGTCCCCTGAGCTGTCATTTTGTCAAAAAAACAATCTAAGCTAAGGAATTCAAGCCATTGTTCACTTCATAGTCATCATGTAATTAGCCAGACCTACCATAGGATATAGATATAGCTGTTTTAGCCTCCTCTGGTGTTTATATTTTGGGATGCGGATGCAAGTTCTTGAACTATCTTCTCTCCTGTGTATTCTGCGTGTGTGTGTGTTGTTAAGTTAAGGAAGAACATGGATCAGCTAGCATGAGTGCAGATTTTGGAGGGTTTTGCGAATATAGCTGGTGAAGTACTATCTCTTGTCTCGATGATTTCCATGATCGAAAAGTGCTGAGATAAGAAAACGGATTGTCTTTTCATAGCGTAACCTAACTATCAAAGATTTCAAAAATCCCTTCCGATCGGATCAAGGGGCCACCACTATTGCCTAAAGCTGAAGAGAATTGTCCTCTGCTCGTTGTCCTTGGACAGATTCTTGCTGATAATGGTACCAAAATCTGGAGCAATATTTCACCAGCACTTGTATCTCACAGCCCCAGAAGATGCATGCACAAGTCTTCAACTCTTTTGCCGACAGATTTCCTTTGCAAAATTCTCCATTCCTTTCACTTCCCACCTCTAGATTTCACATGTTAAGCATCCTCCCACTGTTTCAAGGACCACTTCAGCTCGAGAAAAAAATAAAAAACTTTTGCTATTGCCATGGACACACACCAAGTGTTGAAAACAAATAGTATAGGTGATTCTTGAGTTTTAAGTGTGATTGGGGGTAATGTTGTGTACATTGTTTTTCAAACTAAACTATATTAAAACAATATTTTTTTCAGAGTACTTTTCTTTAATCAACATATCAAAATCATACAAAAAAAAAACACTTCGAATATATCAATTTGATGTTTTTTTTTAAAGAAACTACGAAAAGAACGAAAATCACTAGTCTCTTCTTGACATGGTTGATCAATAGTTTTATTGCCAGCATTGTTCCTTTTTTATGATCTTGCCATCTTCTTTACACATTAGCAAAGTTAAGTTGTAGCATGGTGATAAAAGGCTTGATATCTGTATAGCAGGTCTCGAGTTCAAGTCAAGATGTGCATTTCTTGTAAAAACCTGAAACAGTTAGAATTTTACTCGTTTAACTAACCTACAAAACACATTTTTCATAAATAAAATTTACTCAGAATCCAAAAAATTAAAAAAATAAGGTGTAGCGGCCCATATGCTTAGTGTTGCTAAAGTGCTTTCAGTTATCTGTGCCTTCTGTTCAAAATAAAATAAAATAAAATAAAAATAAAAATAAAAAAACACCCTCTAAACTAGAACCTTTTGTTCAAATGGATATTCCATTGAATAAAGTACGATATCCTAAACTTGCTGCCCCTTTGTTTTATCTTTCCATTGATGCATCGATAAAAAAAGAAGAAGGTGTGGGCTGCTAGTTTGTGTTTACCTGACTTTCTTATTCTTATATATATATATATATAATTTTGTGGATTTGGATATTGTCATCAATTCTAAAGATGAATGCAGCTAAAATGGTTAGAAAAAAAGAATTTAGTATGAATTAATATAAAAAGTAATAAAAAATATAAGAAGAAAAAAGATTATTTAAAGTTTTATATTAGAAGGGTTATTTCTACTTACCTGCATAGTAAAAATAATATAAATTATACATCTTTGGAAGTCTTATATTAGAAGGGTTCTCTTGTAAGTATTACTTCCACTTAGGCTACTATTTACCAAGGAAAAAAATGAATCTCTCCATGCTTCACCCTCCACCGAATATTCTCAGAATACTGCAAAATCAATTTTTTGTGTCCCTTCAAGAACAGGGCTAGAACCCAAATTAAGAGAGATTGATTTTCATACGGGGTGAAGTCATTATCAACAAATCCCCACCAACATCTCCTTCATGCAACTTTGTTTTCCTTGCTCTTTACATTGTTTAAATGATTGTTGACTTTATATATATATAAGTTTTCTTCTGATAATATATAACGGCTGGTTAAGTTTTCATTGAATACTTAGCAAGAGTAAAACACATTAAAGCCGAATTAAAAAACCTTCAAACTTGCTGTTAGAAAGAAAATAAAACGTTTAGGTTCATAGATTTATTTTTAAAAGAAACGCGAACTAAGTTAATGCTGCCCGAAATTGAACATCTTCACTGTTTAAATAGCATTATAAATAGGTTTTGTTTAGCGGGTTTTCTAAGAATTTCCATAATGGCATAATTAATTGAGAAAAATAAAAACTTACTTTTCATAATCAAGTGGATTCAGTTATATAATTTATTATAGTTAATTATGAAATTTATAACATTCTATTTCTATTAAGTAAGGGCATATGTTAGAGATACAATTGAATGAGATTTTTGGACAAATTCTCTATCAGGTAAACTATATTATAGTGTCTATAGATTTTCTCAAAGATTTAACCCTTATTTGGTTTTTTATTTTTTCAAAAACTGAACATTTATAAACCTCTAAATACCTAATTTAAAAAGCAAACTCAATATTAGATTGTATTTAATTAGTATCTCCATATATATATATATATATATATATGGATAAAAAAACAGGCTAAGAATATAAAAAATAAAGTCTCCTCTATTCTTATTATCTTCCTTTATATCATACGAGATAATAATGAAACGTCCCCTTAGCTTTCATTAGTTATTTGGAATATGGATAAGAGATGAACATCATCAATTAATTATAAAAATGAAGGATTGAGATGGAACATCATCTAATTTTTAGTGATTAAAATATAATTTACCCTCTTGTAACATCGACTCGACCCACTTGGGTTCCCACGTCTAAATTAATTTAACCCTATGAACAGTAATAATATAAAAATAAAGTACTAACCCTATCAAAATGAAACTGCTACTGCTATTAATGTAAGACTATAAAAAATATTGTTATGGTTTCAAAGAAAAAAAGACATTATTGTTAATGTTGTCAAGAACATATAACATCATAAGTACATTAATGGTGACAAGCTGGAACATTTGATTAAGAGGTCGGTTAAGTAACTCTGGAGACTTATATAATGAGTGGCAGGTGGTAACCAGGTCTTTTCACTGTGCACCCTTCTCTCTGTGTATGTCTTTGCTCTTTTGTGAAGGGAGAGAAGAATGTGCGTCATTGCATATACTTGAACACTTGTGCAACACCACTTGCATTTGTTTATTGAACCAAAACAAATTCTGGGTTGTCTCTAAATTTTGTTTAGAGTCTCACTTTCTGATAAAGTTTTAGTCTTTTTGTTTGTGTGTGAAAGTTAAAAAGTAGAACACAATGTCAGTGAAGGGTAGAGGAGGAGTGGGAGGAGGAGAGATGTGGTCAAGGAATGTAGTAGTGTCAAGGAATTTGGCACTTTTGCTTTGTTTCAGTAGCTTCTTTGCTGGGATATTGTTCACTAACAGGTAAGTTTTGATTAATGGGCTCTTATTGCTTTTCTCAAAGTTGTAAACTTTGGTAGTTGTTTTGATTGCATGATGCATTTTAACTCAACTGGGTTTCACCGGATTCTGAGAAATATGTGGTCTTTGAGACAGATATTGAAATAAGTGAGGCTCTTTGACTGATTTCTTGGAGTTTTAATTTGCAGTATTGTCATTGATTTTCGAAGCTAAATGTCTTGAGATAGAAGATGAATGTTGTAGAAAAAATTGTGTAGTAATTTACACTTCTGTTCTTGATTTTTGGTTATTGTGGAATCAAATGGTAGCCATGATTATCTTCTTTTTTGGGGGGCAAATATGTCTCCACCGACACTATCTTCACATTGGAAACAGAAAACTGTGAAGGTGTGCTGTCGTTTCTTTCTTTATTTGCCTTTACTTAAACTAATGTCTAATGGTGTAGAGCTGGTTTCAATTGCACTTTTTGTTCTATGTTTTGAGCCACATAATTGATAATTCCTTATATAGCACTAGTGTTGGTGCCAAGAGGTAGCAAGCTTCATTTATTATTATTTTGGCAGACATTTGAAGTTATATTTATTTTTTGAATGTCATTTTTATGGGTTTGGACTTTTTGAATACAAGTTGAGGTGATTCATATGTCATATATCTGTATATGATGTGTGTATGTATGTATGTATTGATCAAGATATATTGTACCAGGATGTGGACAGAGCCTGAGAGAACAAATTTAGAACCTGAGGCTTGTGATCAGAAGCTTGTAAGTGCATACCAGGCTTTTATCTAAATCTCACTTAAAAATATATGGATATAGCTTAATGTTGTGTTGGGCCATGTGGCATGGAGTGAATTCAGAATGCGGCATCACTATTATGTTATCAATGAATAAATTCGTATAACTAAATGTTTTGTGTTTCGTTTGGCTATGAATAATTTTTTAATGTAATATAATCTTCTCTACTTTCATCTAACCTTTTGATTTGTAAAATTCATCTAACATGGAAGGGTATTGTGATTATTGCTTATGTTTCTCTGTCTTGTGCATCTTATTATCCTAAGACCTTGGTAGTTAATATTTGGAGTAAAAAAGGTTGGAATATGTAGCCGGGCACATCAGCTATGACATTTCAGTGGTTGATCAATAATTTCTTTGAGTTAAGAATTTAACTGTTTAACTTGACCATGGTTTGTCTTATCATAATAGCTGTTTTCTTCTATATAAAACTTTTGATCTGTGTTTGCAAAAGTGGTGGACAAAAGAAGCAGTTTTCTTCAAAAATATATTTTTGATTTGTCTGCAGACATGGTGGAAGAATATATTATTACATGTTAGTTTTGATATTGGTACAGTGTTTTTTTTTTTTCTTACCACGGTTGTCATTTTTTCAAGCAGAGGTTAGAATTTGCTGTGTGCTTGTTTCTGGATTTTTTTTCTGTGTAACTAGCTTTCATATGATCATATTTAGCTATGCTTTTTCTATCGAGCCATTGCAATTGACATGCCAATTATAGTATTTGCTCCAATTTTTTGTTTATATCAGAAGGTTGGAAATCATATATCCAATAACAGTGTAGGGCAAATTTCAAATACTCAGAATGATATTAGGTAAGCTCTGCTGATACATGTTGTGTTGTGTTTTTACATACTTGAGGGTGTCATTACCCTTCCATTGACCTAAATTCAAATCCTGTTGCTGTATTCTGAAAGCAGTAAATTCAACAGTAAAATTTCAAGTATAGAGATGAAATTAGCAGCTGCCAAGGCAGAGCAGCAATCTTTGACGAGGGCTGATGCTGCATCAGGAAACTTGAAAAGAAAATACTTTATGGTAATTGGAATCAATACAGCTTTTAGCAGTCGGAAGCGGAGGGATTCAGTCCGTGCAACTTGGATGCCACAAGGTGAATTGACTGGGCTGTTATTTGTTCATATGCTATTCCAGTTGTAAATTTTGCAGTTAAAGTATGACTAACGAGTTCCATATCTCAAAATTTTAACTAGGTGAGGAAAAGAAGAAGTTGGAGGAGAAGGGTATAGTCATACGCTTTGTTATAGGTCACAGGTGAGGTTTTGTACTGGGTTTTCTTGTTGCTAGTGTTATTTGGTGGTGTGCTGGACTTTCTTAGAAAGTTTCTGCTACTTGTCCATCCTTTCTTCCACTGTGTATGTAGTCCGTGGGTCTAGCAAGGGGGTACGGGTTTGATTATATCATGGTAAACAGATCTCAAAACCGATGCATTGATCAATGCAGGACTTTGTTTAAAAAGCAAGGAATCTTGAAAGATTTGAAAATTTGTGGATACAATAATTGCAATGTCATGAGAAGGTGTTGCTGCATGTGAAAGTGAGGAACTATTTGTCTGGTCCATGTTATGGAAAAACCAACAGCTAAGAGCTCTGTGAACCTTTTTGTCAATGTGCATGGATTACTTACCTCAAAAAATAGTCACGATAGGTTAAGGGTTTGTATGAGCGCCAACCTTAGCTTCCACTAGTCCCTGCATGATATGATTAATGACCCGCTTATGTACATAGATTAATTACCTTCTTGATTGCTGAGTCCACTATTCATGCTAGATTGCAGTACATTATGTACTTGTGGTGTATGGATTTATAGAACAACTGTTAACTGGTTTTTCCCATAGTTCAACCGCTGGTGGCATTCTGGACAGAGCTATTGAAGCAGAGGAAATGATGCATGGAGATTTCTTGAGGCTGGTGATGCTCTTGTCTTATTGGTTTTACATTTAATTCATTTCCTAGCCATTACATTATCTCTGCACTTCCTATAATTCAAAAACAGGTCTAATCATTATGTTTTAACAGGAACATGTTGAGGGCTACCTAGAATTATCGTCCAAGACAAAGACTTACTTTAGTACTGTTGTCGCTTTGTGGGATGCCGACTTCTATATCAAAGTTGACGATGATGTTCATGTGAATTTAGGTAAAAAAAAAAATCCATCTTTTCTTGCATGTTTAATTTGTAGAGCTTGTATGCAACATGTCTCTTTCTATCCACCCCCGCCCACACACCACACTACTATGTAAAATTAGAGAAAATGACAAACACTTAGAGATGAGTGCTTGTGAATTTTCCAAGCACCATGTTTGTCGCTTTTCTCCATCTGAATGAGCTCTGTGAAATTGATGCAGCAACGCTTGGCAAAATCTTAGCTGGACACAAAAAGAAACCTCGGGTTTATGTTGGTTGTATGAAGTCTGGTCCCGTGCTTTCTAAAAAGTAAGCTGAATGGACTAAGCTTTTTGAATTACCTCAATATTAGTGAGGTACGATTTGTCATGTTTCCATGAAACAGGGGTGTGAGATATTACGAACCAGAGTATTGGAAATTTGGAGAAGCTGGGAACAAGTATTTCCGACATGCTACTGGACAACTCTATGCTATATCAAAGGATCTGGCAACCTATATATCAGTAAACCAGTGAGTCTTCACTCCAGTAATATAGGTTTTTTGGTTTACAGAAAAAATCGAAGTCCCTTATGAGTAATGGTTGAATGAGCTGAAACATTTATTGTTTAATTTACTACCAAGAAACTGGAACGAGGGGTTCTAATTCCGGCTCCACATATTTGATTCCTTATAGATTGCGAACTTTCTTTCGCTAAATATGCACTTGAATTGTCCTTTAATCTTATCTTCCAGGCACATCTTGCATAAATATGTCAATGAAGATGTATCTCTAGGATCTTGGTTTATTGGCCTAGATGTGGAGCATGTTGATGATAAGAGACTTTGTTGTGGTACCCCACCAGGTAAATGTGAAATTGTTAGCCTTGTATGTTTATTATCAATTATTTGGTTTCCACATGGGAAAAGGAAAATCACTGTGGTCAATGGTAGGCTAAAAAGAAGATAGCAACACCTGAATGTGTAAAATTTCCACGCCTCTATGGCCAGATTCATTTCTGTTAACCGAACAGCATATATTGATTAAAAGAGTGCGGATATGGCATACAAGTATAAGAACTTGCAGAGTTAATGATGTGATTTGTTACCGCAGATTGTGAGTGGAAGGCTCATCTGGGCAGCACCTGTGCTGTTTCGTTTGACTGGAAATGTAGCGGGATTTGCAGGTCCGTTGAAAGAATGATGGAAGTTCACAAGACCTGCGGTGAGGATGTGAATGCTCTGGATCACGCAAGCTTCTAAGATCACAGACACCTTTCCTCCAAACTCAGAAAGGGCGACTGGGGAAAGTAGGTTGTAGAGATGACACTAACAGAAGTCATAGAAATACTGTGAAAGAGAATAGAGATCCTTGCTGCTTTAAGGGCCCTTGTCCATCCCGGATAGCAGTAGAAAGTCAAAGAAGAGGGCTGTAACAATAATTCTTTGAATGGTTGGAGGGCTGCTTTGTTGGTTCTCTGCCATGATTATTAAAACCAAACGATAAGTTAGAAAATATATATGGACAGCTTTTACTTATATTTTGCTTTACAGATCAATATAATATACATCAGAAGTTTTCCTTGTATCATGATTGCTATGGTTTTCACTTTTTAATATCGTTTTTCATTTTATGTGTAAGTGATAGCGGTTGTTAAGATGAGGATGTAAAATAAACTTTTTTGGAAGATTAAATTTATATGTTTTTGAAATATAGAAAGTTTAGAGAAGAACAAGTGATCGAACTGGGTCACATTATGATACACCATATCCATGCCAGTGAATATAAGAATGCTTCCAGGTCAAATGGTGAGTTTCAGCTTTGAAACAGTCAGGCACCTGCGGGCTACAGCAACAAGTCAGCAACCCTTGTTTGTTTGATAACCTAACAGGACCAGAATGGAGAAAGCAAATCCCATCACCTAGAATAACAGCTGAGTGCATAGCTGTCTTCTTCCCTTTTCAATAGTCTTTATCTCCCCTTTAGACCTCAGCTAAGAACCCTCAGCAGTCTGTGGATGAAATTACAGAGAAAGGGATGAAGAATCTCATGGATCATATTGACTTAGGAAACTAGATGTAAGACTCAAGGGCCCATTGTCGGCAATTGAAAAATAGGGAGCCATGATGCGAGGCCTAAATTCAGAAAACAAAAGTTCATTGCAATCACTATTTGTGATGATTTATCGCGAGGCACATTTTCAAAGTCTACAGGGACACAAAATACCAGTACTTGTCGCCATAGGCGACTTGGAAGTTCTGTAGTGACAATTTTCACCTCCCTGCGATTAAATACGTGCTCCTACGGCCATGGGTGGCAGTTGAGTCTGCAAGCTGTTGACAGAGTGCATCATAAACAGAATACTATCGGCTTCAAAATATAATTAATCAAACAATTGACCTTCTATAGCAACGGTAAGGGCAATGTCTGGTCTTGTACATGCATGATATACATGGAGCTCCTTATCGTTGAGGGATAAATGTATAAATTTGCAAGAATTTATTGTCAGCCTCTTTCAGATAACTCGAATGAAGAAGTATTTGCAATATGAAGAAAAACTATACAACGTAAACCTAGAGAGTTAGATGATTTTGCAAGGAATCTGAAAAGCAGGGAGGGAAAAAATTGCAATTTTTGAGTGTCACAGTGTCTTACACATTCGGAAAGTTGTCATGATTGATTCAAACTTTTAAAAATACTTTTAAATAATGAATCTTATTACCAACTAACACCATTTTTGTAAAAGAAAAAAGAAAAAGAAAAGGTGATGGTACTCTACAATGGAAGTAACATTTGCAAAAGAAAGAATAAAATTATTAATTTCTTGTCTAGTCCTTACCTACCGCCAATAAAAAGTCTCATTTATTTTAATGATTTGGTTACTCAGTGATCATTGTTTCTTTAAAGCCAAAGAAAAGGCAAATTTATTGGTAAGAAAAAGGGGGGAAATCCAACAATATTATATAAAACAATCCAAATACATATAATCTGTACAGATTAGTCTTGCCAATCAAGTGTCTTGCAGAATTCACTTCATTTTCTGCATGGAAACATGGCCCAGATAGAAGCATAACAAGACGTTGCGACGAACAGTGTTGTTAACGATGAACTTATAACTCCATTCTTCCATAAAGGTATTGGGATCGAGATGTTTTTAGGAAAAAATAAATTGTTAAGAACTGATGAAGAAAATGTTCTAACTAATGGTCAAGCACTATTACCTTGCATTTTAAGTCACACAGCAATCTGTATTGGAACAAGAAATCTAGACATGAGAACATGTTAGAGACAATCAAGGAAACAATTTGAAGAGGAGATCAAGACTAAGAGAATCATACCTTACAGATGCATCACCTTGTTGCTCTCATTGAGGAGAAGCTTAGACTTACGTGATATTGGCACGGCTCAATCAAACAATAGAACTCTATATTTCTAGAGCGTTACTTTCTGATTGAACCGTACCAATATCTCGTTACTATACTATATAGTTTCAAGAGAGTAGAAATTAACTACAAACTCATAGCTTAGTTGACAGAGAAACAACCAAGTACATGATGCAACACGAAGCCCTGAAATTTACCAAGAACTGAAGGAATAAAGAGATGGTTTCGGGAGAGAGGGATGCCAGGAAAATGGTTTTAAGAGGGCTTCATGCGAGTGGATGCTCCATACAGAGATTTTCTATCTGCCCCGCAAGGTAAAGAAATGTTGTATGAGTCTGAGATTGTGATTCATCACTTAAAGTACTGTATTTATTTGTGGGAGAGAAAGAGATGGGAAGAAGGGAGGGAGGGAGGGAGGTGTAGGCAAGAAGTTGGCAATAAATTCACTGCCAACCCAACAACAAAAAAAAGGTGAGGATATTAAATTTAAAGCTTAAACAAACGACGCAAAAAGCACACGGAGGTCCCTAGTGCTTTCAATTTGTATTTATGACTTCTGAGAGAGAGCTTGAGAGAGAGGGCATGCTGGCAATGGTATGGTGCCACCACCCATCATTTTGAATTTTAAAAAGCAGAGCAAAGCAAATCTAATCCCTTGATGGTGAAAATTAATTTCTGGGTTAAGTCTAGTTGATTTCTTACGAAACACAATTGGTGGGACAGTTGGTCCGGAAATAATAATAATAATAATAATAATATAAAAAAGAAACATGAAACTTATTTTGTAAGAAAAGTGTGCGTAAAATGGCTGCATTTTAATAGGAAAGTAATGGTGAAGTTGATGCCATCTTCTGTATGTCTCGGAGAGATTTGTGTTTATCCTGAAACATCATGGATTGTCGAACTCAAAGGCATGTGCTTGTCTTGGAACCTACATCCTTGGATTAATTAGCACTTAATTACTCTATACAGCATGTAATCAAGTTAATCTTGTAGTACAAATCAATATGCAACCCTACCCTAGCATATATTAAAAGTGAATAATAATTATTACTCGTGATAATATTTTGGATAATAGTTCCTTCTAGTTTTACAAATTTACTGTAAAATACACTATCAGATTTTTTTAATTTTGTATATTTTAATCTCTCTCAATCAGTCTTCAATAATTTTATGAGTGTTATGATTTACTCTACTCACTCATATATTATTTTTATTTTTTTCAACATTTTATTTTATTTATCGTTTTTTTCTTTTTAATAAAATATCTTTGTTTAGATAATGCTCAAGATCAAGATAGGTAAAAAAAAAAAGAATTCTCTAGAGAGAGAAAAAAAGAATTCTCTCCAATTCAATTTACAAGACTTACCTTATTTCCTTGACAACATAAACATGAAATAAGCTACAAAATTCAGTAAAATCGAAGCAGGACTTGGGGTTAAACATGGTGGTATTAGATGGGAAGCTAGTGGGTGCATAGCCAACAAGCCAAATCTAGCCCTTGTCTCCCAAGTCCCACAAAAATTGCCCCGAAGATCTGCTGTCCTTCTCCCCATGTGAATCAATGGCTGTCTTTTCCTAGCTTTCCTTTACGGTAAAAAAATAAATAAAATTAAGCAAGCCCCACTTTAATCAATGTTTTCACGTGAAAGCTCTGAAGCTTCCATCTCCATCTTGGTGCACGAAACCCTACTGGGTTTATATCATGATCAATCCATCCTCTCTAACATTCTTCTAATGACCTGTTAGCTGCTAATCTCCTGACTATATATATATGTCTGATCCTTAAGAGTCAACGCCCTAATTAGGATCTTGTTAAGAAAAGCACAACATTAACCACCTAAAAACTCATGACCCTGTTGATCATTCAATGTCTTAATTAATCTGGGTAGCATACAGAAGAAGAAGAAAACGAGCAAAACACCATTTTCTCTTTATGGTTTTTGTAGCCTTAAAGCTTTCCATGTTATTAATTACTACTTGCCGTATTTCTGCCAGCATAGTAACATAATAATGCACCTCCTCATTATGTAGAGCCTAGACCTTTGCTCTCTAGCCATAAGCACCCATCTTTTCCTCAAGCTTGAACAAGTCTGATCATGATCTCCACTGCTGTGTTTTCCCTGTGCTGCTGTTGACGATGAATAACACTGGCCCATGTTCCAATTTCTTACCACAATTAAGGAGCCACAGAGAGGGAAGCTCAAATGAAGGGGTAAGCAGATGCTCTTTTTTGATGCACCTAGATGGGACCAATCCCACAAGTCTCTTGGTGTCTGGTCTGTCCCCGAAAAGAGACTTTATGAAGAGAGAAGAAGAGATGTAGGAGATGTCAATGCCCTGGAATACTAATTTATATGCTGAGAGGAAATTTTGGAGTGCTCGCACACATTTCTTTGTTTTCTGTTGGAGTGTACTACACCAGACCAAGCTTTTGTTTTTATACTATTCAATATTTAATGGTGTTAGGATCATTGATCTCAGCAATGGACAAGCTGAGATCATGTACATTCCTGTTTCAAACCCTGTAAGGCTCCAAATTCTTAGTGGGAGGTGAAATTAAATGTGATTTATTGGGCTTGCTATGCATTTGTTGCCCAATCTGCTGTACACATCCTGAGCAGCCCAAAACTGTGACTGAATAGAGCTGTGGGATTCCATAAGCTTTTACTTAAATTTTTTGCAAAATCAAGCTCTCATTAGTTTTTTTTTCTTACACCAGTTGATTGAGATAAATCATCAAGTCTAATGCTGAGACAATTTGAAATGATTAAATTGAAAAACACATCATGATTAATTTTTCTTTTTGGTGCTGTGCAAATTCATTGTGCCTGAATAATGTTTGACCTAGCTCTAATTACACCTTTCAAAATATATTGAGATGAGTTTGGTAGAATTGAACATGATACTATTTATTACCAATCTTTAATCTAGGAAGCAAAAATATGAATTTGAAAGCTATCTTTTTCCTTGCTTTAGAAGAAAAATGAAGTAACTCAACACTCATGAGAGTGAGAAAACTAAGACACACTTCTCTTTTCCTTTACTTGTTCAACTAATTGAAAGAAAAACATTAACTTGTTTTTGCTTTGATAGTAAAGAAATCTTCATTAAAACTAAATCTCAAGTCTTATGCATATCATTTATGTCCCAATCACCATAATCCTGGAAATGATCCCTTTTCATTGAATTCAAATCCCAAATGATCAAAGGAGAAACAAGTTTGGTATAGGAAGTATAAAGGGTAGGTAACAAGAACTTTTCTTTTTATTTATAAATTGCCATAATTTAATTTTATGAACCAGCACTTCAACTATTTCAGATATGACTAATTAATTTATTGTGGTATAAAATATTTAAAAAAAATATATTTCAATTAATTAATGTCAATACATCAAAATATTTTTAAAAATATTAATTTAATATTTGTCAAATAAAAAATAAATTGTTTTTAGTACCCTGACGCATGCCTAGTTGGTTAAGCCAAGCACAACCATCAAAATTGCCGACTCAAACCCGAATTCTTTCTTGACAAGTAGGCAACCTAAGTCTTGTTTGTGATCCAATACAATCTTCCTAAGACACTTCTAGTACCAAACCAATAGGTTTCTTGTTGGCTTCAAATTAAAACCCTAACAAGTTACCTCGAGTCCTCAATTTCCTCCCATAATTTATACATAAAAACACACTCTTTTAAAACAAATACACCGAATGATTCTCTCTTTGATATTCACCCATTTAGGTTGTTGTTTTCTTTTCCTTCGATCGATCATACCTCAAGTCACCTTCAATTAATCATCGTTTTTTTTTCTTTCTGCTAGGTGTGTTCTAAAGTTTGGAGCTTTGTCTGGGTTCATTGTTTCTGCTAAAAAGATTGAAACTTTTCTATGGGGTTTTAGTGAAAGAGAGGATTTTAATGATGTTTGGTGTTTGAAATTTGCAGAGTTATAAAAGTTCCAGTCTTGATACTACCACCATGGCTAAAAGTTCATTCAAGCTTGATCATGCTCTGGGTTAGTTGTTTTTTTTCTCGTGAATTTCGTCGGGTTTTTTTTATTGAATTGTTAAGACCCATATTTTTGTTTTGATTGATTTTATTGAATATATATTTTGGTAGTTTGAGTTTATTGTTTTTATGAGTTTTTTGAGGAGTTGTGGAAAATATTGTTAATTAGAATTGTTGCAATTGTGAAGGGGAAAAAAAGGCTTGATGATCTTATTTTGGTAATTCGCTTTTTATGTTTTGAATTGCTAATAATTTGGGATGTTTGGCATTCAAGTTACTGTTTTGATGATCTTGTTTGCTTGGTGATGCTGTGATTTCGTATCAGGTAGGTATTTAGTTTGATATGTGCAGATAAGATAGGTTTATTTTTGGAAAGAGATTCTGGGGCATAATCTGGTTTTGTCTTAGGTGACATTTCAGTATGATGTATAAAAGAGTTTATATTTTCAGAATGAAACTGTTGGACTTAATACAGTTTGGTATGAAGAGCTCAGATGTGTGTTTATTTTGGTAAGAGATTTGTATGAGTTTGCAATGTGCTAATGTGGTCAGGGAATTTGGCTAATTTCATTGTTTGGTGTGGTTAGCACTTCCCAAGTATTCTGTCTATTGTCTCATCTATGCCTTTATTTGATGACATGGTAGAGATGAACTTTATAATGAGATTTGAATTTTGTGACTGTGATTGTAATCAATTGGTTGGATTTCTTGAAAACAACAAAATGAATGTCACCTTTCATTTTTCCTTCTTGTTAACATGTAGATCTTATATAAATCATCGAACTTGCATCTAAAATTTGGTCTTACTTCAGAGAGGAGGCAAGCAGAAGCTTCTCGCATCAGAGAGAAACATCCTGATAGAGTACCTGTAAGAATATCTTCTGGCAATGAAGATTCTTTATATTCAAGTAATTGTGGCAATACATTCCCTTCTAACCAGGCATGTGGTGCACTTTGCAGGTGATTGTGGAAAAGGCTGGAAGGAGTGATGTCCCTGACATTGATAAGAAGAAGTTAGCTCCATGATCTTCTATATTCTTTTCGGTTTCATATGTTCTTACAAATCTAAGTCGCGGAACAATGCCATCTTACTTTAAGGAGCTCCTGTTAGATATTAGTTAACCACTACGATCTTTTTAGACGTCACTTTGTTCGATTTCACACTATTTTTTTGGCTATTTGTTAGGTTCTAATTAGCTCCATCGGTGCAGTTTTTGGAAGGAAAGTATGTTTTAGTATTTAGCAGCATTAATGATATGCACTTCTGACTGAAGTTCTGTAGACCAGAAAGAAGATATCAGTTTTTACTCGATACTCCTATTGGTTCTAATTAGCTCTCTGCTGTTGTGAATTCAGATATCTGGTGCCAGCTGATTTGACTGTGGGTCAGTTTGTTTATGTCGTCCGAAAACGGATCAAGCTCAGTCCTGAAAAGGCTATATTTGTCTTTGTAAAGAACACCCTGCCTCCCACCGGTGAGTGGTCCTCTGTAATATACAAGCTGGAAGCCAATATTCTGTTAGTCATGTTGGTGATTTTCCTTTCCTTTTTGCAGCTGCATTGATGTCTGTACTCTACGAGGAAAACAAGGATGAAGATGGTTTTCTTTACATGACATACAGCGGGGAGAATACCTTTGGATGTCACTAGATTGTGTCGTCAATCTGTGTAAATGAATCCTGGAAGATGTATATTCTTAGAATTCAGCCTAAGCTATGGCTTTCGTATCTTTAGTTCTGAGTCGTACCAGTGGGTGGATAATGGAAGCTATTTGATCTATGACATGGAATTGAATGGATGGAATGGCATCATTGCACACTTAACGAAATTGAATGGATGAATAGATTCAATTTGTAAGTGCTTTTCCACTTTGCTTTATGTTTTCCTGTTTTTTTGTGCTAGTTGCTTCGGAAGCATTTCTTTTTTCGAGACTGACCGTTTGCTTGGTGTTCAAAGATACAAAGTGAAACATGTTCTTGATTCCCCTCGAAGCAATAACATCAAAGCTTACCTTAATGTCAGTCAAATCAAAGTTTGATTTTCAGTGAGATAAAAAACAATAATTCAAAATTAGAGTTAGTGTGCTCAACCAACGATTTTACTTGTTAGATTGAATAATCCTGTTAAAAATAATTTACTTGAAAAAATCATGAAATTTAAATCTTAGCAATATAATATTGACCCTAAAAAACATGAGGTAACTAGTATAATTTTTAATTATCTCATACACGCGTCGGACCAACTATTAGGTCTTGTCGAGACGCCTCCAATGTCAATAAGATCTTATTTGACACTGTGTTTCAAAAATATTTTTGAAAAAAAAATTAAAAAAATAATTTTTATTTTTTATTTTAAATTAAAAAAATAATTTTTTTTTAGATTATTTTCATGTGCTAATATCAAAAATGATATTTAAAAAAAATATCATTTTAATGTATTTTTAAATGCAATATTTTCAAAAACAACCTCAGTCACACTCTCAAAAAAACAATATTAAATGCCACTTGATCACAACAACTTCTTCACATGCAATGCATGTGTCAACCAATTTGTCACTGTACATTATCCCTGGTCCCTGTAATTGTTTAAAGTTTCGCATTTAGTCTCTCAATTCTTAATTGTTTTAGGGTCTGTTTGGTATTGCGGTTGCGGTTGTGGTTGAGGTTGAATAAATGGAGTTTCAAAAAAAGCGCTTTTTACTGTGGTTCAAAAAAAGCAGTTAAGTGTTTGGTTAAAACTGTGGTTGAGTTGAAGGTTGAAGAAAAAACAGTTTTGGTGTTTGGTTTCCAAACTTTACAAACTGCTTTTAACTTGTGAAATTACTTAAAATGGTATATATATATATATATATATATAATTTTTTTAAATATTGTAAATTTAATAATGATAATAATATTATGTAATTAATAATTCATGAAAAAAAAATATTATTTTTTATTCTCCCATCAAACTAAAAATATAATTATCAATTACTAAAATTAACACACTAAATAATATATTTCAAGTAACTAATAAGTTTAAACATAATTAATTTAAATACATTTCATTATAAATAATTCAATCAAATTAATTACAAATTAAAACCTCTATTTTTTTATGCTAACTATTATTATAATAATAATTATTATTATTATTATTATTATTATTATTATTATTATTATTATTATTATTATTATTATTATTATTATTATAAAACCCATCCCGAACCCTACTTCCTACCCCCCCCACACACACACACATCTCCCTCCCTCTGCCTTGCGCCGCCCACACACAAACACTCATCTCCTCTCTTCCTCATCTCCTCTCTTCCTTGTCTCCTTATCATGTCCTTATCCTCTCCATTTCTGTTGGCACCCAAACCCCCAGCTACACCATCTTTCAAGCTTGTCAATGGCGAGTTCAAAATGGTCCCAGTAGGCACTGGTTTTGGTCATGGCGGGATGTCTGTGTTCTTCCTCTGTGATGGCGATGGAGATGATTTGCCATAAAAGATGAGGAGAAAGGGAGAAGATGAGAAGGAGAAGAGTGCAGAGAAGAGAAAGGGAGAAAAGCACAAAGGATCTCTCTTCTTCTCCACCTGCACTCACCCCGATCTCTCTCGTCGGTTGGTAGTTGCAGAGGAGAGAAAAGGGAGGTTGCAGACGAGAGGATGAGAGTTGCAGATTTTCAACGGTAAAAAAATCAGTTTGAATCGTGTATATAAATTGAATCCGATGTTGAGCTTGAAGGCAAGACTGTGAATTGAGGGACGAGGGTTGATTTGGAATTAAAATTTCAACGGTAAATTGCTGCTTTGCTGCTTTAAACGCCGGTGCAATCTTGAAACGACGGTGCAAGAAAAGAAGCAAATTGCTGCTTTTCTTGCACCGGCGTTTCAACACAAATTTAGGGTGGGACCCACTAAAATAAAACGGTGTTTGGTAAAAACCAAACACCAAAATAGCATCCCGAACGGCAAACGTGGAACGCACCACGTTGCCAAACGGGTGCTTAGACAAATAAAATTGAGCTCTATTTTACAAGCATCAAAATTCTTCCTTAACATTGTACGATCTCTATATATGAGCAATCAAAAAACACTATTAAGCCCAAACCTAAATAAATTCAATTTAAAAGATCAACTTAAAAGGAAAAAATAAGTGTTTGAAAGACAATTCAGGATGATGTTTTCCTTGCCCTTCCAATTAATTCTTTGATTCTTTCAAGAAAAAGATTGAATATTTTTTTATAATTCAATCTCAATTTCTATTGTCTTAATTGTTTCAAATTAATAAAAAATTATATATTTTTTTCAAATTAAACATTCATCAAGTGCCCCTTTTTTCTTCTTGAAATAAGGAGAACCCTACCTGAGTCAAATGAATCAAATTATCAAGTCCGATCCCAATTTAAATCAATTTGAAAGGATAAAATTGAAGAGCCCAATAAACTTGAGTGGCAAAAAAAGAAAAAATGTGGCACCATCACAATCTATAATAATAATAATAAAGTGTGTGAACAGAGGTTTTCCAAAATGTTTTCTTTTTCGTTTTTTTTCAATTGTAATTACCATAGTTTTCCAAAACTAGTGGTGTTCAAGTTTTCATGGTGCTGATCTTGTTTATTTTGTGAGCCAGCAAGCTCTCTAACAACCTCCTAGACTGATAAACATGCAAAATATAAAAGAGGGAAGACAAAAGGAAGGATTCATAGCAGCCCCAAAAGGATTTATCTGCCAATTTCTTTCCATGCCAATCTGTAGATTATTTTTTCTGGCATTTACTCTTAACCCATTTGAAGCTGTTGGATGCTCCACTTTTGAGCTTTTGAGCTCCAGACATGGCAGATGCTTTGGCTTTGTTTAATCCCCTTTTGGCATCCACCTCCTCCTTCTTGCTGGTATCTCGCTTGGTTCCAGTGTCATTGTCATCTTCCATGGAGCCAACACCCCCTGCACCCCATTGATCTGCCCAGCTCGGGGCCTCACCTGCCATTGTTTCTTCTTTTCCTTCAATGAATCCAAGAATACAAGAACAAAGCCATTGATTAGTAGCCTATACTGCATACATCGAAAGGAAAGCATCGATCCAAATAGCCCATAAGAAGAGATGGCATTAAGAAACAATCAAAGAAACGATCAAGACATTGCATGTGATTAGGTGAAAGAGGAGGGTTTACCTTGCGATGAGATAGAGAAGCTTGATGGAAAAGGATCGAGAAGCTTGAAAAGAAGAAAGGCACCTATTGATGATAGGCTGTCTTCAACTCCATTCTATGCTTTAAAAAAGAGACTTGCCAAACTCTCTTTCCCTTTCCTTCCTATGAAGATTGCTATCTTCGGCATCCAACCAACCTAACATTCCAGTACTCTTTCTCAAGTTATGCTCACAAGAAAATTCTAAATGCAAGTAACAATGTTCATGTTGTTACTGCCTGCACATTGGTTTTTACTCATACTTGTTAATCCTCCACTAGTATGTATAAAAGGTTAATTTGAGCTAAGTTTTAAGCTGAATAAAAAATAAATATTGATTTGGTAAAATCTAGTTGACTTGAGTTACTCAAACCTAGTCTAGACCTAATTGAGATTTTTTTAATAAAAAAAGAATGAAATTATATTTTTTTAATAAAATTAGTTAATCTTAGTTGACCTGACCACTCATACTCTTTTTCCCGGTTAATTCTCATATCAAGTTTTAAACTTGTAATTCTAGATGAAACATATACAAACAACACAAATTAGACATGTATTCATACACCTGCATGCATAAATACATAATTACATGCTAGTATTATTCATTCTATTTATATCTTGTGACCATTTTTACATGTATGAAATTGTACTATCGAGATATAATTGGGAAATAAGAAATTACATAATACATCAAAAGAAATTTAGGTCAACTCACCTTTTTCACTATTCATATAAACAATAAATGAGGTGATCTCTCTCCTTTTCTTTTCTTGTTTTCCTCTCTTTTTTTTTAGAAAAAAAAAATCCTTTAAGATTTACTTGATTAGTAATGTCAAGTAATTATGATTATTAACACCATAAGCATTATAACCGTTATAATAAATTATAATTGTTATTATCATTATAATTAGTAATGTCACTATTATTACCATGATTATAACATCTAAAATTATTATTATTGCTAAAACAACAAAAAAAATATTAAATTACATTGGAGAATAAAAAAACTCAAAAACTTTAACAAAAGAGTAAAAAAAAAAAAATTATTATTAATATCACGTAAATAATGGAAAACAATTATCCTGAAGAATAAAAAAACCTAAAACTTTTATAGAAGAGCAAACAAAAAAATAAAATAAATGACAAAAAAATAAATATTATTAGCTTAAAAAATCATTTGACTTGAAGAATAAATTAAAAAAAAAATAAAAAAAAAAAGGGAGAAAAAGAAGAAATATCAATTTTTAAATGATCACCAACACAAATTAAAATTTAAGGACTACATTGAATAAAAACATAATCTCAACAAAAGAGAAAATAATAAAAAATTATAACAAAAACTAAGAGCATATACTTATAAACATGGACAAAACATATGGACTATTTCAGAAGGATCGAAAAAATTAAAGGAATTAAAATCAAATAAAAAATTAAAAGAATAAGAGTTGAAATGAAAAAATAATATACGGTCAGTTTCAATCAAATGACAAAATTGAAAAAAAATTCAAACTTCTATACCGAAAAAATTAAAGCATTTAAAACCAAACCCAAAATTGATAGAATAAAGATTGAAATGAAAGTCAAATATATACTTAATTTCAATTGAAGGATGAAATTGAAACAAATCAAAGCTTCTATAATAAAAATCAGGACCAAACAAAAGAATGAAAATAGGAGGGATTGAACTAAGAACACCATAAACCAAGGGGAGTTCCATGTAATTTAGGCTACAGGAGAGAGAGAGAAAAACAACAACCGACCACAGTCATATTTCTAGCCACTGTGAGACGACACATGCGCCACCATGTGGAAGAGGACATGGTGGCGCGTACGGTGATACGCCAGATGAATATTTTTCACCACCGCAAGACACCTCACGCGCCACCTGAAAAGAGCGTGGGGAAGAACACCATATAGGCGTCCGACCAACGAGCCAACAATATTCCGTGGAAAAAATATATTTAAAAAATGTTAAATTACCTCTATGCCCCTACACCCAACTCTTAGATTTTGTCTAATCCGAGGGTATGCCCGTATTTCTACTTTTTTGAAAAAATTGAAAAACCACAGAAACACCCCGCTGACAACTCTTGATTTTTGTCTTATTTGAGAGTAATATTACTTTGCACAGAAGTGTGTAAAATCAAAAACACCCCTAAACAATCAGAGAATACCAACCGGTCTCATGGAAAATCAAAAATACCCTTGAGTCCAATGCAATGAGAGACAAAACAATAATTACATTATTATAATCCATATTAATCTGTATCTACTGTTACAGTGAATAAATAACGGACACGGTTTAACGTAATTCTTAATTCGCTTCCAAAGGATAGGATTTTTGTTTCTACTTTTGTGATTTCTATACCAGAACTATCGTATAAATCCAGCACGCGCGCGCGTGTGATTTACTATTATCTTTGAGACCTAGATTCTCGCCTTGTAAATTAAGAATAAAACCAAAGACTCTTAATTGTCACTTGAGAAGTAGGCGTTTAGTAGAGATTTCCCACCTTGTAAAACCCTCCAACCTGTGGTTTTGAAGCTTTAAAAAGGTGAATGAGCCCGTGGTTCTAATCGGGACTCAAGTTGTATTTGTAGTGTTTTCGCCGGAGGTAAGCCTCTTTTCCTCGGCTGCTCCCCCTGTTAAATCCACCGCCAAGATCACTTTCTTGGTGCATGGATTTAACAAAAAAGGAGGATGATCCGAGGAAAGAAGGCTTACCTCCAGGTGAAAAAACTACAAATGCAGCTTCAGTTGACACTCCAACTCTTCAAGTGTTAGAAATATCATTTTGAAATAGCAAAAGAAAAATGAGAGCAGGGGCTGATCATGGCCGGGGAGAGATGTTGCAGAGCTTAGCTTACACATGATCGATCGATCTTGCGCCACAGAAAAACCATCAAGAATGGAGCAAAAGAACAATCCCTGTACTTTTAGATTATTTTTCTTTCTGGCTTTCCTTCCGTTTTAAATAAATATTCTGTATCCAAAACTGTTGGCACTAACATGGCTGTTTGTCTTCTGGGTTCATGTTAGTAGATCTGTTCATCCTTCTTTTCCTCTTTTTTTGTATGACATACAATCTTTACCTTAACATTCGTAGCTTAAGCTCAAAAAGATCTAAAGCAGCATATATATATATAGCAAACTCTTAAATAACAACGTTAATACATCAAAAACATAAAAAGATTTTAGAAGAACATTATTGTATAAAAAAAACACGACTACAAATAGGTGTTTATGATTTAAATGGATTCAAACCTATTATTGTACGAAGAAGGGGCCAAGAAGAAATCAGAAAGGCAAAAATGTCCTGTGGGTGGCTGTTTGGTAAGGCATGAAAGGGAGTGAAATCCGTTAAGATTTGGTCTATCTTCATGCAGACAGCTTCCACTCTTGTTGCTTGTCTATGGTCACGACAAGGGAATGTATGAATGAATACATGTCTATTTATTAATAGAGCTATGGTTCTGTTTTATTTAAAAACATAAAAACAAACAAATTTGAACATAAAATCCTTGTCCTTCTCTTTTTGCTTTCTTAATTAATTATTTTTATTTGAAATAATCAAGATTTTATTCACTCATTTAAATTTATAAAATATATTTTCTAGAAATTAGATTTACTGGCATCTCAAAAAAAAAAAAAAAGTGTTTATCATTCGAATGAAAGGGTAGAGACAAGGCGACCGACCTCAGTCTTGTTTAGCTGTGTAAGATAGATGATACGGGAGTGATAATATTAGTTGAACCAAAGTTATTGATCCCGTCCCGTTCCGGCCGGAACGGGCGGGACGCCCCGTCCCGTTGCAAATTCCGGGACAAAACGGCGCCGTTTTTGTCCCGGGTAGAATCCCGGCCTGTCCCGGAATTTCCGGGCGAATTCCGGCCGGAACGCCCCGGTTCCGTACCGGGCGTTCCGTTCCGGTACGGACTAAAACGACGTCGTTTTGATAAGCAACAAACGACGTCGTTTAGCCAATACACGGGCAAACAAATCACCCTTTCTTCTTCCCGCTCCCAGTCCCAGACTCACGATTTTTTTTTTCCCCCAATCTATTCCCGATTTCTCCCAATCTCAAATTAATCGAGAAATCCCTTGTTTTCGATTCATAAACCAGAAATCCCTCACTTGAAAAGCTCAATTTGTAATCCTCAACCCCAAAATCAGCTCAATTTCTGAAACCCTAAATCAAAAATCAAAATCTCGGCGGCACAATTTCTTCCACACGGCGGCGCAATTTCTTCTACACGGCGGCACAAAATCTTCAGTAGTTCTTCTTCCCCAAATCTCCAGTTAAAGGTACACATTTGAGGAACCAAATCCTTTAATTTATTGAAAAATTTTCGACAGTTTAGAACTTTAGATGAGCTGAATGGAGAAATAAATTTTCGACAGTTTAGAACTTTAGATGAGCTAATTGTTGAACAATCCCTTTATTAGGATCAAGGGGAGATTTATTCTTCTAGTTTTAATTTTTATTATTTCATGAATTTTTATTTCATGAACATTTAATGATGGATTCGTTACTTACAATACACTGATCAATGCTTACTCTCGTTTTGTTAGTTTTGATGCTGCCTATTCAGTTCTTGATAGAATGAAAGAAGCTTGTATAAACCCTGATATTGTTACTTATAATTCTTTGATTGCTGGTGCCATGCGGCATTGTTTGTTGTCGAATTGTATGGATTTGTTTGAAGAAATGATTTGTATTGTAAAGGTAGTAGGTTGGAAATGGCACATGAAGTACTTGATAAAATGGAAAAGGAAGGTTTTGGACGTGACGAGTACTTGATAAATTTCAAAGAACCTATTGAGCTGCCACTAGTTCCTGAGGCTAATGGATTTTGGATCAGATTGCATAGAAGTCTGAAGTTCTGGAAATAATACTAAGTGCTGAAGTGGGGATTGGGGAAAGATCTTGAAGGACAGGAAATTTTGTGAAGGCTTAGCTAACTGTTGGATGACAAGACCCAGAGGGTTGACAATATTTTGAATTTGCATCAGTTTTGAGATGTGTTAAATAGAACTCATTTTGGCTGCTGACAGAACCAGCTACTGCTTCCTAAGGCGGCTTTCCGAGAGAAGCTAGAATGCAGAAAACAAAGCATGGCTCTTTGGGAGTTATGGAGGGTGATCTCTTTGGCAAATGAGAGAGGGTTGATATGGATAGGCAGTGGCTTGCGTATGGTGTAACGTAACTGTAATGTACATTACCCTGTAAAAGAATAAAATTGGACAAAGATGATGTATTATTGAACCCAACATGCTGATATTGTAAAACAATTCGAGTTTTGGGAGTTTGGCAAAGTCCATAAAAATATATTATCAACAAAGTTCATGTTCTTCAATTCTCATTGTTTTGTTCCTCAAGGTTGAACTGGCAAATAGTCTTCATGTTGAAAGAAATTCATATTTTTTGGCGGATGGCGAAGAAAGTAGCACAAAGAATGAAATTATCATTAACTTGTTTCTGATCGATAAAGGTAGTCTGGCATATAGTTTTTCTAAGTTTATACAATTCATTTTCCTCGAATTAGCGGGCTGTCTTGCCATGCTAAGACAGCAAAAAAATAGTAACAGCTGGGAGACCTGCTTCACTATTTGCCAATGACGAATGGGTTGTGTGAGGGAGGTGATGTTGAGGGGGCCATGGAGTATATGAATACAGTGGGTTTCAATTCAAATTTTTCATGAATTTTTATTTTTAATTTTTATTTTTTCGACAAATTCATGAAATAATGGAAGTGTTGGAATATAGGATTACAAATATTAAATGTTCAGGATGATTAGATAAAGTTCATGAACAAATTCATGAAAAATTATAATGAATGCTTGATGTTGTTGATGCTTGATAATGGAAATGCTTTTCGTTTTCGTGCATGGTGTTATCTTTTTACATGCCTAACTTGTGTTATCTTTTTACAACAGATTAAATTACATGGCTGAAAACTCATCTAGTGGTGGGACTTCCATGTATTCAGCTCCAACAAGATCAGATGATCCAGCATGGGCTCATGGACAGGTGGTTCCTGGTGTAAAGGCCGCAAGTATATGCATTTATTGTAATAAACGGATCAATGGTGGTGGTGTTACTCGGTTGAAGTACCACCTTGCTGGTATTAAAGGTGAAGTTGAAGCTTGTAAAAAGGTCCCTCCGGAGGTTAAGTGGCAAATGAAACAAATGGTAGATGAGATGACAACGGAGAAAGAGAGAAGAAAAAGAATTAGAACCGATATTGGAAATTCTCAATCAGCTTCCAATGATGAAGAAATAGCAGAGGGTGATATACGTTCTCAAACAAGTAGAAGAACGACAGTGCAAGGAACAAGTACATCTGGAAGAAGGATTCCTTTATTTGCTCCACGAACTACCCCGGGTTCCCAGCCTAGTATTAGAAGTGCAATGGCTACTAAAGAGATGGAACACAATGCAAGAATAGCCGTAGCAACATGGTGGTATGATGCTAATATACCGTTTAACAGTGCTAATTCGTATTATTATCAGCCAATGCTAGATGCCGTAGCATCCATAGGACCTGGGTTTAAAGGCCCATCATTTCATGATTTAAGAGGACCACTTTTGAAGGATGTAGTTCATAATGTCCATGAATACATTTTAAGTATCAAGGCTGATTGGAGAGTTTATGGATGTTCAATTATGGCTGACGGGTGGACAAATAGGAAGAATGCACCAATTGTGAATTTTCTTGCCTATTCTCCGAGAGGCACCGTATTCTTGAAGTCTGTTGACACTTCAGGACTTCGAAAAGATAAAGAGACATTGCTGGAGATGTTTGATGAAGTTGTCAAAGAAGTTGGACAAGAGAATATTGTTCAATTTGTTAGTGATAATGAGGCTTCATTTAAGGCTGCTGGGAAAGCTTTGCAGCAAAGGTATGGCACCTTTTTTTGGTCTCCTTGTGCTGCCCATTGCATTGATTTAATGCTAGAAAATATATGTGATCCGAGATATTTTCCAATGATTGATGAAACCATTAAAAAGGCAAGAAATATAACCAAGTTTATATATAATCATGCATGGGTTCTAGCTTTGATGAGGAAAGAATTCACAAATGGACATGATTTATGTCGTCCTGGCATAACAAGGTTTGCAACCCATTTCTTAAGCCTCCAATGTTTACTGAAGTTTAAGAAGGAGCTTCGACAGATGTTTACTTGCACAAAATGGGTTGAATCAAGTCATGGCAAAAGTCGGGTTGGAAACGAAATTGCTGCTATAATTTTACAAGATAACGACTTTTGGCCGAGATGTGCACATATTGTCAACGTCAGCGAGCCTTTAGTACGAGTTCTAAGGTTAGCAGACAGTGAAGAAAAACCATCAATGGGCTATTTATATGAGGCAATGGATAAAGCAAAAGAAGCCATCAAAATAAGGTTGAAAAATAGAATGTCTCAATATGGACCATATATTCGGGTAATTGATGCTAGATGGGATAAGCAACTTCATAGTCCATTACATGCAGCAGGATGTTTTCTTAATCCTGGAATATATTTTAGGCCTTCTTTTTCAAAACAAAGGGAGGTAACTCGAGGTTTGCTTACCACAATTATGAGATTGGTTCCTGATTGTGATACTCAAGATAACATCATTGCCCAAATTGAGGAGTATAAGAGAGCAACTGGTCTTTTTGGTGTAACCATGGCTATTCGTAATAGAGAAAAGTTAAATCCAGGTAATAACTTTTATTTTTTACAATACAATGTCTTTTTTTTTATCTATAATATTTGATTTATTCAAAATTTGTTATCTAGTTTCATGGTGGGAGCAATTCGGCATTGATACTCCAGAACTTCAAAAGTTTGCAGTTCGAGTTCTTAGTCAATGCTGTAGTGCAACTGGGTGCGAAAGAAATTGGAGTGTATTTGAATTCATTCATTCAAAAAAGCGAAATAGGCTTGAGCACAAGAGATTAAACGATTTAGTATTTGTTCGCTATAATCTAAAGATTAAACAGAGGTAAGTAAAATATCAATATTATTATATTAGTAATTATTTTCTATTACATTGCTATTAATTTTTTAATTTCTTTCGTGTTTATTCTTTGTAGGAATATGAGCAGAACAAGAGATGCTTTAGATCCCATTAGCCTTGACAACATTGATCTATTGAATGAATGGATTTGTGAAGAACCCGGTCTTCTTGATGGAGATGACATAAGTTGGGAGAGTATCGAAGCACCTTTCGCTACTTTAAATTTAGATGATGAAGAGACATGTGTAAATGAGGAGAATGAGCTTGGTGGAGATGACCAGCTATTGGAATGTCTTGTTGACGACTTTCCTTATGTTCCACAGCCAGATCAAGATCCTTACTTTTATATTAATGATGTAGTAGAGGATGTTTGATGTATTTTTCTTTTATTTTAGAACATTTTACTTTCATAATATTTTGGAATTTCAAAGATGTTTCTAATTTTGAGATTATGTTTGTATTGTATAATTTAAATTTCATTTATCTTGAATTTAAATTATACTTGTTAAATTAATATTTTATTTTTTTCATATATATAATTAAATAAAAATGAACAGTACAAAACCGGAACGGTACCCGGAACGGTACCGAAACCGGGACGTCCCGTTCCAAACACAAATCCGGAACCGGGACCGGGACGGGATCAATAACTATGAGTTGAACCCATATTTCCCAATAAAAAAAAAACTTGAAAAAGAAAAAGAAAAAGAAAGGAAAAGGAAAACAAGGGTGAGTTTCAAATGTTGCGAGAAAGGGGGCATCTTTTATCATCAGATCATGAATTCACTCTTAATTTCAAAAGCTCAATCATTTGGTCAAAAATCAGCTCTCTTATTTGAAAAAAAATAAAAAATCACAAAAATGAAGAAAAAGGACAAAAGAGAGTAAAACACATATGCCCCTACTGACACTGAGTACTGACAGGTAAAGAAAACATCCACAGACTCCGCTGCTATCTGCTGTCTGTCTCCTGCGGAGAGCATCAAGAAAAGGAGAGCCAAAGACAAGATTGCGTGTATCTTCCCTCCCCTCTCTCTTTACACACTCTCCAATAAAACCACACTCTTTCGGAAATACTACTTTATCCAATTAAATACATTAATTGCTAAATAACCCCCCCTTTTTTTTAAATCCAATTAAATACATATTCATAGTAAATATTATTATATTAATTTTGGAAAATATTATGCCGTTTTTTAAAGAATTTTCATTTGTTATATTTTAAAACAACAGAAATAAAATGGATCGCCCGCATAATAGGGGGTGACATTGGTCGGCTGAAATGTAAATTGGATTAAAAATAGCATTCAGTGTATCTAATTTCTTGAGAATAACTCATCAAAATGCACAAATTATCATGTACCTAAATTCATGAAAATAATATTTTTGATTTTTTAATTTCAACATGAAAATGATTTACTTGTGATTAGATTTAATTTCAATACATACGAATTAAATAAAAATAATATGTCAAATCCCCCCCTCATACTGGAAACCATATTATTTTTCTTCCACTTTGTCGGTGTATTTATGAAATTCTTTTTTGTTCTTTTCGTTTTTATTGTTTCGGTAAAAGACAATTCCACCCTGCCCACAGTCCTTCTCCTTGCCTCCATAACATTCTTTCACCAGTCAAAACGAAGACAGAACACAGACACCTGCTGTCTCCTTCCCTCCTCCCTTTTCTTCTCTCTAACTAAACGATGTCCAAATCCTCCTCAACGTCGTCGTCTTCCTCAGCAACGACACCGTCTCCGTCAATAAAACCCGAATCCTACGCTCATAGTCCAGTACACTACGCCGTCGTACTGGGAGACCACACAACCCTCACCCGCCTCCTCTCCACCCTCCCCAAACTCACTGATCCCACCCAAATCCACACCGAGTCAGACTCGCTGAATCAAGAGAAACTCGCAGACAAAATCTCTTCTCTCGTCGACCGCCGTGATGTCCCTTACCGTGAAACGCCTCTCCACCTAGCTGTCCGCTTGAACGACCTCTTCGCTGCCAAATCCCTAGCAGCTGCTGCAGCTGACGTGTCTTTACAGAACTCCGCTGGCTGGAACCCTCTCCAGGAAGCATTATGTCGCAGGTACTCAGAAATCGCTCTCATTCTCCTCCGCCTCCACCACCGCTCCGCCTGGTCCAAGTGGCGCCGCCGCTTGCCTCGCCTCACTGCCGTCCTCCGCCGCATGCGTGACTTTTACATGGAAATTTCCTTCCACTTTGAAAGCTCGGTCATTCCTTTCGTAAACAAACTCGCTCCATCTGACACGTACAAGATTTGGAAACGTGATGCTAATCTACGAGCCGATACCACCTTAGCCGGCTTCGACGGCTTGAAAATCCAGCGCGCCGATCAAAGCTTCCTCTTCCTCGGAGACGGTGACCAAGCTCACTCCATACCCCCTGGTTCTCTCTTAGTTCTCAACCACGATGAGCGTAAAATATTTGACGCATTCGAATCTGCCGGAGCTCCGATGAGCGAGTCCGACATTGCCGGGTTCTGCTCCCAAACTAGCGTTTACCGTCCCGGCATGGATGTCACTAAAGCCGAATTAATAAGCCGAACGAACTGGAGACGGCAAGAGAAAACAGAATCTGTTGGCGAATGGAAAGCTAAAGTTTACGAATTAAACAACGTCGTTTTTAGCTTTCGATCTCGGAAAGTAATCGAAAGCGACGTCGCAGGAAGCGAACAGGTTTTACCATTAGAGTTTGACGAGGATGATGACGGCTTCTTGGTAGCGGAAAATCCTAGCTTTCTCAATTTCGAGTTTAACAATGGAAATGAGAGTAAAAGGAGGCACAGTAGTTTTGTGAGGGAGGAGAGGGAGTTTGTGAGTGTAGGGAGGAAGAGTGTGGATATCTATCCGTCGTCTACGGTGACGGGGAGGAGGAGAGTGGTGACGGTGCCGGAAAAGGTAAAGGAGAAAGAGTATGTGAAGAGTTTGAAGCCATCAGTTTGGCTAACGGAACAGTTCCCGTTAAAGATTGAGGAGTTATTGCCGTTACTTGATATTTTGGCGAATAAAGTGAAAGCCGTTAGGAGAATGCGTGAATTGCTGACTACGAAATTTCCTGCGGGAACCTTTCCGGTGAAGGTAAAACAATTAGTTAATTAATTGCGTATTTAAATTGTGATTTTTGGATTAGTGTTTAGTGTGTCGTTCTGGGCTCTGTTTGACTGTTGGGTTCTATCGTTTCACCGGTATTTAAATTTCTGTTAGACCTTGGTGAGTTGGGCTAAGCAGTGGAAACGCTGTTTAGCCAAATTTTGAATTTTTTTTATTTTGCATTTTAAATGAATATGGTGTGGAGTTTTTAGATCATTTTGATGTGATGATATCAAAAATAATTTTTAAAAAATAAAAAAATATCATTTTAATTTATTTCTGCACAAAAAATATTTTAAAAAACAACCGCAATCACACCCCAACACCCGGTAGAGTTGTTCAAAGCCATGGAGATTTGTGGACCCATCAGTAATTTTAGTGGGGCCTTCTTTTTTATTTTTTTTTCTTTTTATTCATTTGACTTACGATGTGTGAAATTGAATAAACTTGGAAAATGATTATTTTGATAACTCAATAATAATAATAATAATAACAACAGCATGTTTCAAATTATATTATCAGACACATTGAGAATAATTGCTTTTATGAAAGGCGCTGCCAGGCGCGTTTATTATAGTTTTTATTTATATTTTTTTAATGAAGTTGATAGAATTAAAACCAGGTGAGTCAATTTGAAGTTATTTTTTTTATATATAATACTCGGGCCTGGTAAGGGGATGAGTTGACGGTCCCATGTCAGGTTTATAATGTGACGTGGGATACTGTGATCAGATTTTGAGCCACGGAGAAGAGAAGGGACCTGTGTGATAGGTGAAGAAGAAACTTTTGTGGGGAATGTATGGTGGGGCTGGGGGCTTTTAATGGTCGGTGATATGATGTGACGTGGGATACTGTGATCAGATTATGATCTCTGATCTACGATGATGGTGTAAGGGACCCAAAAGGCCCGAGGTTTTCCTTTTCTTGTGAAGAAGCAGGGAATGGGGGCTTAGGCCTAAGGGGGTACCCACATGTTTGTTCCCTTCTCGATCTCCTCGGCTCTGATTTCTTTTCTTGACTAAAAAACAATAGTACCGCCCTGATTCTGCCACGTCTGACATGGCAAGATCAAGGGCTTGATGAAACGCTAGAGTCGTTCCAGAAGCTTGACGGGGACCAAGTTTTGTTGATTTGATCTGGTAAATAAATGTGCTAACAGTGACGGTGGTGGTTGCAGGTGGCGATTCCGGTAGTCCCAACAGTGAGGGTTGTGATAACGTTCACTAAATTTGTTGAGCTACCAGCTGTAGAGCAATTTTACACTCCACTTTCTAGTCCAAGACTCTTTGGTGGTCATGGAGGAGGTAGAGTAGGATCATCAGATGAATCAGACACTCATTACACGTCATTGCCATCTTCATCGTCCTCATCAAAGTCGACCACATGGTTACAGCGAAACAGCAGCCAATCTGCGAGCAAGCAGCACCGGCACAGTTCTTCCGTGCGGGGGCAGCAGCAGCAGCAGCTACAAAGTGAACCTTTTGCCATACCAAGTGGATATTCATGGACAAGTGTTGACGAGAAGTCGACCAAACTGAAGAAATCCAAGTCTAGTAGGAAATCCAAGTAAGAATGGATTTTTGAGGGATTGAATGAGGGGAAAAGGAGTGAGGAGATTGGGTGGTGGTTGTGATTAATTAATTACTTGAATGGATTGCAAATATCTCCATGTTGCTATTCTCAATCATATCGAGTCTTTGATGTGTGGCATTATGATTAGAAGATAAACTAAAATTAGCTACAAACATAGGTTTTTGTCCCAAAAATGTCGTTGATTTCCATTTCTTTGTCTGAATTATTGGATCATGCATGCTGTTTTACAATCAATTTCACGCCAGGTGAAGCCGTAAAAGATGCCGGATGGCTTTCATTTGGTGGAAAACAGCGTGGCGTTCTTGCATCATAACAATCATTAACAGCTAGCAGTAAACATGAAAGCAATAGCTTTTATCTTCGCAGAGCCTGTTCAGAAATAGCAGGAGCCTTTTGACGAGAATTATGGTAATTGTTCGTATAACAACTGTATCCCTCGACCAGCTAAATTCCTAGAGAAAAAAAATAAAAATAAAGTGAGTGTTTTTTAGCATTTTCTTTCCCTTTTTGTAAGGGAAGAAATTTATTCCTGTGCACAAATGGCTGAGCTCCATGGCGGGACAAAAGAGATGGGCCTACAGGCCCGATAATATATGTTTTTCAAGGCTTTCAGGCCAGGCCCTGTTATAGTCTTGGAGCCCGCCGTGTTTTTTGGGGCCCGTAGTATTTTTTGAATCATAACGTCATGAAATGGGCCTTGTAATGAACACAGACTCGAAGGGGATTAGAGAAATCACATTATTTTTAAATGATTTAACCTGTTGAAGGGCACGATTTTCAATCAAGTCCTTCGCCGTTCAATTAACTTAAAATGAAGGGTATGTTTGTTGGTGCGCCTCACAAATAAACACACTTAAAATGAAGGGTATGCTGATATGTTAAGGATCTAATTGGGATGAAAAATAGGCCGGGGACCTAATCGAGATTACTTCAATGGATCGGGAACTTTTTTAAGGTTTGCCCTTGAAGTTTCTAGCGTGCCACACTGCTAAATTGTTTGTCGGTGACGATGACTGATATTGTCTAACAAGATTTTCTCACTTATGATCAGGAACATTCTAGATAGCTTCAGATTCATTTAACATTTATAAATAATAACTTCTTGTAGGAAGTTTGGTACATTCAACCTTATTGCAGCTTTGTGGGATGACTGGCAAATAGAGTAGACAAAATCGAATTGACTCACTATCTATCATCAAGTGAGTGCAGTACTCGGGATTCAGAAGACGAATGGCCAGCTCAGTGTACTGTAAGGAATCTACTTCGAATTGACTCACTATCTATCATCAAGTGAGTGCAGTATTTCGGATTCAGAAGACGAATAGCCAGCTCAGTGTAATGTAAAGAATCTAGACCACCATCTTTATTTATTTATTTATCAATTACTAAAAAATAACCGTATCTCTCTCGTTCCATCCATCTCTTGTAACCGTATAATTATACGTACATCATGCCCTACTCTCTCTCATAAACAGACAGTGAGTGACCTGGAAATAAAAAGGATTTGAAAGCGCCTATGTTTTTTAAGTAGCCTTTTAGAGCCTTACAAATCAGAAAAAAACAATAATGTACCTTCTTGCTCTTATCTTATATAGAAGATTCTGCTTCGCAAAGTCAAATATATTCAGGTTTTTATATTTTTATATTGGCATGTTAAACCATTTAAAATTTATTTATAAAACACTATTTATTATTTTTTAAATAAAAAATAATTAAAAAAACAAAAAGTAAAGGGTTATCAAACAATGCAATAATAGCCACGCTAGACTACTGTTTTAATTAATATTTTTTAGTGTTTTTAAATTATTTTGATATGCCGATATTAAAAATAATTTTTAAAAAATAAAAAAAATATCATTTAGATACATTTCGGAACAAAAATATTTTCAAAAACAACCGCGACCACACTCTCAAACAAAGACTTAATCTTTTTATATTTACTTTTAATCTATAGGGAGTAAAGTGTAACAATGGAAAATCTTCAAGGGTAGAAATAAAATAAGGTTAGCCAACCCCCCAACAATACTCTCACCCTCTTCTTTGGAAATACCTGTGAAAGATTGAGTTTACTTGTAATCGCGAACTAAAGACATTCAAAGCCAAGAAGGTATTTATCATTGAAAGATTGAGTTTTAAAAACGATTTAAAAAAATGATTTTTTTTAAATGATTTTTTTTAAATCATAAGTTGATATAAATATAACTTTTAAAAAATAAAAATGAATTTTTTTAAAAAATTTTAAATCATAAGTTGATATAAATATAACTTTTTAAAAAATAAAAATAATATTATTTTAATATATTTTTAAATAAAAAAATATTTTCAAAAATAACTCATTTCTCATTCAAAGCTGTCTCTTTAGGGCCTCTTTCTCATGTAAAGCCTTTTCTCTTTTGTATTTTATTTTGTCTCTCTAGAATCTGTGGAAACGTGCAGCCAACATTCTGGCTCACCTACCTCACTAACAATCCCTTGTAAAGACCTTTTTTTTTTGTTGTTGCCAAATTGTACTGAAAAAGACCACTTCTTTTTTCGATTTTCATTACATAGAGAGACCATAGAATTATGGGTTTTGGCTGTGTGGTTTTTTTGGGTAAGCGGGGTCCATTGATTTGAGTCTCCTTGACAAATGTTGTAGGAGATTTCACCAAAACTCACCTCCAACAACCCCATAACAACAACCCTTCTCTTATGTTTTCTCAATAACCTTGTTGGTGAGGTTGTTTTGTTTTGGTTTATATTTGCATATACATTGTTAAAGTTGCAATCTTTTTTACTCTTTAATGACTTTAAGGGCTTCTTCTCCCATCTGGGTTAGCCCTTTAAGGCCTCATTCTAAAGCGGGAGTATCAGATTTGGGGTTGAGGAGATGTGTGGATTTGAGGTGCTACTGGGATCTTGAGAGGATTCCTAAATGGGAATGTTGTTGTTTAAGTGTTTTGGCTCAAAGAGCTATCACTCCTGTTGAAGACGAGAAGCCTTCAGCTCCTCAGGTGGATACTTCTGGGGCAATTGATCAGGTTCAGGACACTCAGTCCAGAGGGTTTCACAAGGATTTGAACCTTCTTCCTAGTGAGTTATTACATGTTCACTGTTTTTGAAGTTAAGCTGTTTATTCTTTTTGGATTGTTATATAGTGAATTAATGTCTTAAGTTTACTATCTTTTTATACTGTTGAATAACAAAACAGCCTGCTTTAGTGTAAAACAGGACCATGATTCACTGGCGGATTACTAATTTATATGCGCTTGTAGTTAAACATTCAATTTGGTTTGGACTTGAAAACCAAAACATAATCATCTGGTTGGCCATGCAGATTGATTTTCGGTTCTGTTCTGTAGTTTTTGTGGTTCTTAGCCAATGTTATTGTGGTTGTAGCTGGGATGATGGGATGAATTTATCTTATTTAGCTGATAGAATCAATGGTGTGTTTCCATTTATATTTGGAAGATAACTAATGATTTGATGCTTTGATCAATTTATGGGAAGAAGATTAAATCAGAATCTTGAAATGCTATGTATGATGCTGATTGTGTTGGATGCTTATAGAGGGCATGCGTTCAGGCATTTTTAGGTTTATATTAGAAGAAGAATTTGTTGAGAATTTGTATTTCCATAGAAGGTTTATTCAGAATCTGGATATAAGATGCGATCAGGTTGGATGCTCATAATGCACATGCATTCAGGCATTTCTAGGTTTGTGAAAGAAGATTTTGTTGAAAATTTAAAAATTCTATATAAGGTGCTAGCCTTGTCACAGATGCTCGAGTACATGTAGTTGAACATTTCTTGGGTTAATTCTTGTGTCCTGCATGCACAAATTGTCTAGGGATCGAGCTTTATAGTAGTAATTAATTTTATTCCTTTTTAATCATTAATTTGAAATCAGTGGTTTCCATTATTTGTTTCAATTTGTCCACTAGTCTGGGTATGTTAGATCTTTTGGAGGATTGTGATGGATCATATTCATACCTGGAAGCTTCAAACCACGTGATGGATAGTTACCATGTTACCTATTAAGTTAGTCAAAGAAGTAACAATGCATTGTGCCAGTGCAATAATAATAAAGCAATCTATTAAGCTAGTGTTGATTTCCAAAACTCCAAAAAATGTTCTTTGATCCATTTTGCATTTTTTCTATGTATTGTAGAACCGTTGTCCGCTACAGATCTTTCTTCTTCTCTTGGAAATGGTGCACAAGTACGGGTTGCTTATCAGGTAACCACTTGGATATTATTCTCCCAAGCATCCATGTCTTTTGTGCTATTCTAATGTTTGCTTTGATGCCCATTTTTAGGGGATACCGGGTGCATACAGTGAGGCTGCTGCGCTAAAAGCATATCCAAAGTGTGAAACTGTTCCATGTGATCAGTTTGAAGCTGCTTTCAAGGTTTATATAATTTTTATGTATCACTTTTCTTTGTTAAACTAAGCTACAAATGATTGTCACCAATATTTTCCTGTGCTCACTTGACCAGGCAGTTGAACTCTGGTTAGTGGATAAAGCAGTCCTCCCCATCGAGAATTCAGTGGGTGGAAGTATCCACCGTAATTATGATCTACTCCTTCGTCATAGGCTGCACATAGTAGGGGAGGTGCAGATGGTAGTTAACCATTGCCTTTTGGGATTGCCTGGTGTACCAAAGGAGGAATTGAAACGTGTTTTGAGCCACCCCCAGGTTAGTTGTACTCAGAGTTCTGCTCTCGCCTACTTTTTTTGTTAGGTCCACAGATATTTCTTACGAGTAGATCTTATTTGAATGTTAGATAAGGGAATAAATGCCCAGTTTATTGGTTTACTCTTCTGAAAATGGTGCTTTATTTTTTTGCATCAACAGTAAATGGAGGCAGGCTTCACCAAAATGTTTGAACTAATGATGAGCAATATCATGTTTGCCCTGAGAAGTGCATCAGATTACAAATAAAATTTTAATTTTGCTGATAGTGTCAGTGTCAGTGTCATTACCATTATTGTTTTCCTTTACAAGTATAACTAACGATTTTCTGGATAAAGTGATACTAAATGATTTGGAAAGCCAATATTAACATGCTGGAGTTTATTGGAAGTTTGTTTTAGATTAGGAGACACCCTCCAATGAATGTTTTAGAAAACATCTACTGATGTATACCATGAGATTCAGCTGCTAGATATGAACATTCATCAATTTGTGGTCAAAGTGCTTGTGAAATTTCTTATTACTGAAAACTTTGTAACTGATTCCATTATGGTAAATCATTTCTAACCTTGTATGACACCTATTAACTAGTGCTCATCCCGCCAAATGTGGGGTCCTTTCAGTGTGATCTTAACTTTTGCTTCTTGACATTTCAAGCATTTCATCTTTAAACTTTATATGAGACTGACTAATGATGCTTGGACTTGATGGTTAAATTCAAAAGTATATATGATGCTATATTAAAAGATATTCTAACTTGTAGGCACTCGCTCAATGTGAGATGAATTTGACCAAATTAGGTATCGTTAGAGTTAGTGCCGATGATACTGCAGGTGCTGCTCAGGTAATTTTCAGATCCTTATAACTTGTTTTGACCAAGCATGAATCATGCTCTACTGTTTGTGTACTAAGTGTTAAAATATTTGGGGACAGATGGTTGTGGCAAATGGGGAAAGAGATACTGGAGCAATCGCTAGTGCTCGTGCAGCAGACATCTATGGGCTCAGCATTCTATTGGAAAAAATCCAGGTAAGGCTTCTCCTTTAAGTTCCCATGACTGTTTATTGCATGAATTTTAAAATTAAGTACATTCCTCCTACTGAAAACTTAATTTAGCCTGATTTGTTCACTTACACATGTTAGGATGATGATGACAATATTACCCGCTTTTTGATACTTGCAAGAGAACCTAATATTCCTGGAAGTGACCGGCCCCATAAGGTACTATTATTCATCTCCTATTCCTGTATACTTTCTTTTAACATATCAACAAATTTTTTATAAACATTTGTTACCGAGTCATGATTTTTCCCCATCTTAGACAAGCATTGTTTTCACTCTCGAAGAAGGTCCTGGCATGCTGTTCAAAGCACTAGCAGTGTTTGCTTTGAGGGACATCAACTTGACAAAGGTAATTTTCTTTTAGCTAACATACCCCCTCCCCTAATTGTGCCCAAAACCAATCTCTTTATTTTTGACCAACTTTCAGATAGAGAGTCGCCCTCAAAGAAAGCGCCCATTAAGGGTTGTTGATGATTCTAACAAGGGAAGTGCCAGGTTAGTGCTAACCTTTTTGATGAAGGTTTGCCAGTTGTGAGGTTGGATATGAGCTAACCTACTATTTATATCTGACGGTCAATTCTATTGATGAAATTCATTGCATTTTAGGATGAATGATTTGGAAAATAACATCAAATAAAATTGAAAAGGAGAATAACATTTCAACTAGAAAAGATGTGGAGAAATAGGTAGTTAATAGCAAAACTAGAAAGTAACAAATGTATGTACTCTGGGTCAATGGAGCTTTTTAAGTTATGAAGAATACCTGTTGAAAGACCAGGGAGAGAGAGATGGAGAGAATGCAGTAGTCACATATTACTACCATGCCTTTTCCTATATTTATTGCACTTGTAATGATCAAGATGATTACTGGAAAGGATTTTTGCTTTATATGAAAAAATGCTACCAATAACCCTGTTCTTCTATCAAGCGAATAGTATCATGGTTAGAGTTGAGTGAGATGATTTCCCAAAGCACTCTTTTATATCTCTATGCTATGAAGAAGATGAGATAAACCATTTCATGTAACATTCGGAATGGAAGTCTTGTGCTTTGTCATTGTTCAGAAAGCTTGTCTTTTTTCAGAAAGTGCCTACATATTTTTCTTTTTTCTTATCATCATGACTTGATTCCGTGCTCAATTCAGTGATGGAAAGATGCTGTTCATCTCCATTTACCTTTGCACCATAAGTTTTGCATTATTGTTGACTTGACTTGTAAAATATAGACTTCACTCAACTGAACCTAAAATGAATTTTTGGTGAATCTCGAGTTTCTCATTTCTTTCTCAGACTTCTCTGCAGCTAAATGGTGTATGCTGTAATAGTGATGATGCATTTCTGTAGTTTCAAATGTAAATACCATTTCTTGAACACTGAATTATGCATAATAGTGATGATGTATTTCTGGTAACAGGTACTTCGATTACCTTTTCTACATTGACTTTGACGCTTCCATGGCAGAACCTCGGGCCCAGCATGCTTTGGCACATTTGCAGGTCAGTGAGTCGTCTTAAAATTTCCTGAAACTTATGAGAAAAATCATCGTTGTTATATTTCAGAAGCGAACCCCTGACTATATGTTTTTTCTTCAAGCTTCTACTTTGTATAATTCTGCCTTTGAATGTACTCTCTGATATGTTGCCTATTTTTTCTTTCACATATCTTAAACCTTGAAGAGCCTGTTTTTGCGTTTCAGAAACACTTTAGAAAAATAATATTTTTGTTTGCTTCCAATAATTGTTTTTGGTGTTTTTAGGTTGATTTTGGTGTGTTGATGTAAGTTTTTCTTTTTAAAAATAAAAATTATTATTCTCATGCATTTTTGAACAAAAAAATACTTTGAAACGCCGTTACCACCCTTCCGAACACCTCATAAGCCAGAACTTGTTAACTGCAATTGAATTTATTTATCTTTCCAGGAATTTGCAAGATTTCTTCGTGTTCTTGGCTGCTATCCAACAGATGCAACTCTTTAGGTGGTCACCAAATCTGCAATGAAGAGATTATGACTCAGCTCTTGTCACCGTACATATGCATGATTTTGATAAATCTGGAGGAAGAGATCACTGGGATATGGTGGAGACATGTTGAAGAGAGATTACCGGGATATGGTGAAGACATGTTGATGACATGTTTGTTTCTCTTCGACATGAACTCTCTTTCTATTTTTAATTCTCTTTAAAAATTCTTTTTCACTCTTGCAAAATTGAGGATTGTAGGTGTAAGCTGTAACAATTGAGGCCTAAATGGACTGTGAGGGCATTCCCTCGGATCTTGAAATAATTAGTGTATGAGATATGTAAGCCCCTATTCGCTGTATCTTTAATGTTTTTGGACCTGCAAAGATTTAATAACATGGTCTTTAAAGCATTGATAGTCTTAGCCATGTTTTCTCCGGTGAGTGATCATTTCTTCCCACAATTTACTGTCAAATGTTAAAGGACAAAAGACTGATGATAAATGCATCTATTCTAGCAAATATAAACAAGTCGCTCCCCACCGTAAGCCTCCTACCAACCCCAGGAACCATGAGCCTCTTACAATCACTGCCAGCATGGCAATCCCCCTCACTCCCATTTTCGTTACTCATTTTTATAATTTCTTGCTGAATGAAAATGGAAGCAAGTCTTTGCGCAAGAAATGATATAACTTGTCATACTTTGATGAATTGGTTTTGGAGGAACAAGAGGCAAGGAGAGTTGAGGTTGCAACTAAACTCCTCAGAACCATTCAAATGAAAGCCATAGTTCTGAAGCCTGTAATTCAAACCATATTTAGACGAAAGAGAAGCTGTGAGACTTTTCAGAGAAATGATAGATAAGGCCTCAAATAAGATTTTTTTTCTTCCGTGGGCTATGCTAGGGTGGGGGACCAATCGGAGAAGTTGATTTCGTTATGGAAATGCTATGGAGAGGAGATGCACCTGAAGTTTCATCATTCTATATGTTTTCTGAGGAACCTTTTGCTTTAGCTATGGTGGAAACCCTAATCAAACTCGTTGACTTGATCATGGAGAAAGCAAAATTTCCAGAAAATGAAGTCACCATGGCAAGGGGTTTCCTCAAAAAGTTTCCAAGTACCAATAGGCGTTGGCCACCGTAGGAGGTATACTGGATAGCAGAAAGCTCATCAGAGGTTACGGATGAGAAGAAATTTATACTGCCAACCAGTCAAAATGGTTACGAAGACGGTAGAAGTTTCAACATCCCTAAATATAAGTCATTTGCTACGCTTCAAAATCACCTCTTCGCAACCAGCACATGTAAACATTATAAACATTCCTGATACAAGGTTAGCAGAGAAATAAAATAAAAAATATATGAAAGTGAAACTATCCTCAAAATAAGCAAATGGAATTGAAAACATCGATAAATTACAACTATCTTCATTCCAAAAAACGACGAGTACTTTTATATTCCTACGTCAGAGAAAAATCATAAAATAATATATTAGGATGTCCAGGACTAACAAGCAAGAGCCCTCAAGCTAGAAGGGATCTCAGAAATCATTGCACTTTGGTAAAGAATACCAAGATTGACATTGCCAGGGCAACATTCTTTTACACCAATATATACAAAAAACTTAATTCAAGTAACAACCGACAGACTAGCTCATGGCAGGCAATCGTATTAATAACATCAGTAGATGAAGTACAAGCTACTAACATCAAGAAGAAAGCAGTGAGAGAATATATCGAGCACCCGCCTGAGGAGGCGTCGGGGTAATTACATTTCCTTTTCATATTCGTGCTAAGGGCCAAAGTCAGAGGTTTTTGCCGCTTCCAATAGGATGCATACCGGGCTTACAAATCCAGGGCAGACACGAATAGAAAGCACATAAATATGAAAAAATGTTAGTTTCCAGAGCACCTACTAAACATACATACATACATACATATCGGCACACAAACTATATGTCACGAGCAGGTTGTTATTGACAAATAGAACTGCTGCTGGCAATTTCCTTTTATTCTGACCGAGTGGATTTTGTAAAGCATATTGCTAGTCTTCCTTCTAAGACAGGATCAAACTCGTCTTTTGAGCATGATCCAGTCATGTTTTCAATAGCAAGGAATGATTTCAATTGGTTTCGCAATTGGAGTAGGCCACAATGGGAGTTCAACATGGAAGACCTTTCCATGACAAAAAGAATCTCTCTCACCTGGAATCTTACCAGCCATTTTCAGCTCTTTTGTCCTCGTGTTGAATGAGATTACATAAGTTTGGAAGTGCAAGTACACAATATTCCCATCACTTGGATGGAAACCCAGCGGTTTTAACTTGTTCTCGCTACCATCAACAATTTCCTGGACCAAGGAACTTTCAGGGATCATTGCATCAAGAGAAACATGGTCCTCCAAGCTCCATTCCCCGTTATTATAATCCTTGAGTTTCCAAATATGAAAAGTCCGATTAATGCCAACACCTATCAATTCCATCAAACATAGAAAGCCCTGACGCACCCCAAAGCATTTTCCCACCGCGGGCAGCAACCTGGTTTGCATGTAAGAGCAATTGATGGAAGTGAATAGCTCTGGATTGAAGGGATCATAAGAAAAAATATGCTCGCGATTGCACCAAAGCAACTTCCCATTGTGTGCAACAACATCGGTAATCCACCAAAACTCTGAACCTTCGAGAACTGACCTATACCATTTCCGAGTCTCTGAACAATATGTCTTCATAACTATTTGCGTAGATTCTATTCTAGTGAAGTGAACTACCCTAAACCGATATTTGCTATTAATAAAACATTCTCCTTGGTCATCTTCAAAATAGTAAGGTTCACAAACAAAACCCACCTTGTAATCATTCATGTAATCAGCTTCAAGCAAAGGGAGGGCTACCCATTGCATTGTAAATGGATTGCATATATAATATTGCAACATTCCAATTTCAATCTTAGCTACACAGCATAACATCAAGTCATTGACGATGGCTGAGACCCTAACACACCCATTTCTTTCAGGGAGATAGCTGAGGTCAAATCTGAACATGGGTTCATCCGAAAATGTGAACAGGACATTCCAACTGGGTTTACTCCAATAACTGATGAGGAGTGCAGAAGGGTTTTGCTTGTAATGATGATTGAGATGGTGGGTTATAAATCTACCAGCAAAATAAGGAGAAGATATTAGAGAATACCATTTTTTGCATACGCTCTTGCACAGAAACGCAGATTGAGTGGAGGGTAGCCTATGAAGAATTTCAACCAAGAGAGGTTGCAGATCATTAAGAGAAACACTGGACTGTTCTGGTGAAGACGGGATCTCTCTCCTTGTTCTTTTGTTGGAGCAGCAAGACATATCTCTCCTTGTTCTTTTGTTGGAGCAGCATGACACAAGAGTCCGCTCTCTGTTTCTGCTTGGCTTCTCATCATCACCGGCCATAGCTCCGCTGTTCCTCCCGTAATCGCTCTCCTCTCTCCTCTCTCCTCTCTCCTTCTCTACACACACACACACACACACACTCACAACAAAATAAACTTAATGGAAAAGGTCCAAAGTCCAAACCATGCTTTTACTGTAGCTACAGACACGTATTTATCCGCTACTGAATTTATGATTTTACCATAAGCAATTAGGCAGGTTAACAAGGGTATTAAAGTCCTTTTATTATGAACCAGTAAAAGCACATTTAAAAGCACATTGATCTTTCTTTCTTTTCCTTGAACTTGAAGTAAGAAATTAAGAATAACAACCATCACTTTGATCGAGTTATTTTTGTCGATCACATTGATTTTTTTCTTCTTCTTTTACGATAAGGTGGGTGAGGGGTATATTCGTCATTTAACGTTTTAATAATATTAAAAGAAACAGTGGTTGCATTGCCGGGGTCAGTACGGGAAAGAATGTTGCCGTCTTTGAGCGGTACAAATGACAGTCGCCTGATGAAAAAAACAGCGGCTTTCATATTATCACGGTGGAGCCTCCATCCCTGTCCAGCTAACAAACCAACTTGCCAACTCACAGGTTAACCAACCCAACCTGCTGAATATGTGAACAGTCTATTAAAATATGTGAATTTGAGCAGTGATTCCTTGATGACTGAATGGAGATGAAGGGTGCTTTTATTGCATTTTTATAAGACCCAACCTACCAATTAACCTGCCACCCCAAAGCCCACAGGTCAGCCCAGTGACTCCAACCCAAAGCCCAGCCTGGACCGAGTTTCCGGCTGTACAAAAAAGAACCATGTAACTCGCAGGTTAACCAACCCAGCCCCCGACTAGACCAGATCTTATAACCATGATCATTAGCACAGGGCTGAAAAGGAACCAGAGGAGGCAGGAAACTGATAATAACCAGGCAAATCAGAGATGACACTCAGAAACACAACATTTACTAATAGTTCGAAGTAGCAGATTCATTATTTTCACGGGGTCACAAGCAACAGCCATATCGAAACAGAGATTACTGGCTGCTATGGATGAATACAAGCACTAGTTCACTCTTCATATATCGGTAGAGAATCGTAGACAGAGCTGATGGATCCATTATCCTCTGTTTGAGCAATTACCCGTGCAGTTCTTTGAGAAAGTCTTCATTGTCAACCAGAACCTATAATTTCAGAGTCAACAGAAATAATAACTAAGATGTCACAGCAAACATGTTTGCATTGGAGGCAAATTCAGAACTGCAGAATCTATATTTGACTTGCCGGCTACTGGGCACCTTGTACTCAATCTTGCACGGAGTCTCAAGAATATAGATCTCCATAGAACAAATAAAGTTCCTACACTACAATAACATCCTCTGGCCAACGACATCTATTTCTCCTATTGCCCGGAACATTTTTTCTTCTTGTAAGACTTGCATGTCTAGCTTTTGAAACAATATAAACTAAATTCATTTTTCCACGTGCAGTCCACTTGATTCTTTTATGAGACTCAAAGTTTTCTTAACTCAAAAGGCAAACAGATTATCAGTCAACAAATTTTAGAGTGGATAAGGTACCATTTTGTCCAGGATTTTTCTGAATGTACATAACATTCTAGTTAATAAATTGAAAAAAAAAAATGAAATTAGATATCCCTTTCCAGCCAATTTTAACAACAGACAAATTTAATAGAATACTAGAAAGCAGAGGAGTATGCATCTTATTTAACTTATAACCCAAAATTTATTAGAAAAAACTTACAGTTTTCCAGCCATCTGGATCTAGAAAAGAGGTAATTTTGGTGTTGATTCCAGGAACTGGTCCAGGTTGACGGGTTATCTTGCCACCAAGCTCTTGTGTAACAAGGTTGACAACCTCACCACTTTTGTACACATCATCAGTACCAATTGCAACCTATAATGAATACCAGATTCATCAGTGTTAAAGCAGAGGAAATGCTAAGGAGATAGCATAGCTGAAAGAATGAATTTAGCTCACCTGCGCATATGCATTTCCTTTAGTGTATTCAGTCACTCCATAATTGTACGTCAATTCTAAAACAATTGTCTTGTATTCATCATCATAGCCAATCATGGCCAATGTGTACTGTGAAGTGCAATCAAGAAAGTGAGGGAACTTGATAGCGTCATCTATATCTCAAAGTATATTAGCACACCTAAAACTAAGTATTAAAGAGAACATTTCACCTTGTGCTCAGGTCTGTCAATCTTCCTTAAAAGCTTCATCCCTAATGCCTGCACAGAAGGAACAACGAAAGCTTAGATCAAATGTGTAATTTGGGTCATGTTCCCCGCAACATTGTAGCCTTACAAACATATAGAAATACACTTGACTGATTTACTGAACAGAAGGGGCAGTTATACATTCCTAATGACCAGACTAGTTTATATTTCAACCAAGTTTTGTTATTGAAGAGTCAGGTTTTAATTAATCAATTCGAGAATTGAAAACAATCCATCATATTAACCTAAAAATGGTATTGGGTTTAAGTTCAACTGTTCCAAGTTTTTCAGTTTTGCTTCTACCAAATCAATTATTGTTTGTAGTTATTTTCTTTAACCATCCTGAAGATGAGCTCTCACCTGATCTCTAATTACATGGAAACCAATTAATAGCCCAAATAAAATGGGTTCTTTTCTGCAAATGCTAAAATATTCTTTCCATCATTAAGTACTCTCTCGCCTACTTAATAATTGATCCTGCAATTAACATCCCTGATCAAACAAAATTCACACAAACGATCAGTACTACCTTTTCATAGAACTTTATTGAGCGATCAAGATCTCCTACACGAAGCATTACTTGGCACAGGGGCTCAGGAGTTGGACGTCTTTGGATAAGCTCAAAAGTGTAACCATCAGGATCCTTCACAAAGGCAATGATAGACGCACCACCTTTGACAGGACCAGGCTCCCTAGTAATGTTGCCACCAATGGCACGAAGTTTCTCCACCAGCTTGTAAACCTAAATGGCCATTAAACACAATTTATTCCCCGCACCAAGGAGGGGAAAAAAACATCAGCTTAAAAACCAACAAACATAGCACGACACTTACATCCTCTGTTGCAATTGCAAAATGCCCAAAACCAGTTCCAATATCATATGAAGTGACTCCATAATCTGTAAATTGCCAACCAAGTACATAAATTCCCAGTGCGACACAAGGGAGAGGATTGAAATATTTCAGTCATTTTTTTGTTGCAATGATGATTAACATGATTTTTCACGCAAAATCTACTCATTTCTATCCCCTTCGCTACATTACAACATCACAAATACATTAGCAATTGTGGCCTGGAAGTAAATTCCATATAGCCATCACAGTAACAGTAATGCTTCACTCCTTGGATACAGAAATCAATCCCCATCCAATAGCACAAAGAGATCTAATATGGATAACCATTTCACATAGATCTCATTCAACATGCTAGAAAATAATAAACGTGAAAAGTAGCAAGCAAATACACAGGTAATTAGTGAACAACACGTACAAAAATACATAAATTTCAATTACAAAAGAATAAATTTATAAAAAGCTTGAAAAACAGAAACAATGTAACCCATTTGAATCCGAAGAATCCACTCTCCATCAAACAACATAAAGAGATTATCTTAGGGCATAACCCCCTTTATTATAGTACACGATACCAATGTCTACCATTTGGTTTATTTTTTCTTATCTGATTTACCATTCACCAACTAAACAACACATAAATAAGCAGTGAATTCACACATGAAAACAAAATTAAAGTAAAAGGGATACGATTTTGTGAGGAGCATACTGTAAGTTAACTCGACAACAAAATTAGACTCTTCAGGTCCAAACCCAAGAAATGCATTGGAGTATTTCTCTTCTGGTATATCTCTTTGCCTCAATAACTTCATTCCAAATCCTTCTGTATAAAACCTTCACCAAAAGCACAAAAACGAACAAATCAAAATTCAAACTTCATATTAAATGCAAACTGAATGCCACAATACAACACCTAATTGAAAGTTTAAATTCTTTCTGTATAAAACTTTAAAAGTAACCATACTTTTATAATTTTTTGGTCGTTTTGATATGTGGATGACACGCGCGCGCGCGCACACACATAAATATGCACAGTTAATTACACCTATAATTGAAAAGAAATTTTTTTTCAGAAAATCACACAAATTGCTAAACAAAAACAAAACTGAATTTAGTAAAAATCGCATAAATTCCTAAAACAACCTTCATAATACACGCAAAGTTAATTACAAATAAATTCACAAAAATAAATAACAAAATAAGCAGAAAATCACATCAATTACGAAACAATTAAAAAATCGAAAAAAAAAAAACAAAACCTCACTCACTTAATGGTACGCTCAAGGTCACCGACGCGATACACAGCATGAAGTAACCGACGCTTATCCTTCTTCGGCCATTCTAGCAGATCCGCGTTAGGCTCCATTGCTTTCGCTGCCTCCTCAGCCATAACGTAATATTTGAAATCAGAAATTCAACTTCGTCTCTGTTCACAGATTACAGAAAATCAGCATAAAAAATTAGGGTTTCGAAACCCTAATTTTAGAAATTATTAGAGAGAGAGAAGTCAGCAGAGAGAGTGAGAGTGCTCAAGTGATCACAGTGAGCATGAACCGGGAATGGTTTTTAAGGAGTAACTGTGGAATGAACCTGGACGGGCTTCCAAGAACTAAGGAACGAGGATCACGTTCGTTTAGAGTGACGTGACGGTGTCATGTTGTTGGTGTTTGACAAGTGTGGGGTTTAAGGGGGCTTCAGGTTAGTGGACAGCTAGACTTTAATGAGTACGGACAAGATGGGAAGACGTGGCGATATGTTAGATATTTAGTGTAGTGGATAGAGCACGTGGTTTAGAAAGATTTTGCTTTCCATTTGTTTTAGTATGCTTGATTTTGGGGTTGTATTTATTTATTTTTATTACTCTTAACCACTTTGTTGTCCGAATTCTATATGCGTTGATCGTGGTAATAGAATTACAAAAGGTATATTTTAAAAGAACTTTTATTGCTAATAAGGACAATATGATTTTTATTGATCGGTAAAAAAATTCAATAGTAAAAAATATATTGATATTTCTAAAATAAATTGATGATGAAAATTAAAATTTATTAATTTCAAAATTAAATAAAAAAATCATGACAGTGAAAGAAGTCTGCCCAACGCAACGAAGGGAAAAAGGCATATCCTTGAACTCCATGAGCTATTGCTAGTCGGATTTATAACAAGTTTAGAGTTTCAACAGTCTTGGAAGGCTTCAAACTTTTTAATATCTAGCTTAAAATATCGGCAGTCATGTTGATGCACGAATGAATGTTGTAGAGCAGAGTTTCTATTTCAAAGCAAATGGATTGCAAATTAAAGGAACAAAAACATAATATGTGAATCATACAACATTACTAGCACATTACTAGACAACAACTTGTTAGAAAAAACAGACACGCACACTGCAAGCATAACATAGGCAAAGATAAGTGCCCTAGATGACAGGGGCCCAACACTTGAATATCTCGTGCGCAGTTCTGATTTCGTAGCTCACTCCATCCTCTTCATCCACTTCCCTAGTCAGAACGATCCTGTCTCCGACTCGAAGGCTCTTCTCTTCCACAAGCGACAGCCAATCTCCAGTGATGACTGGCTTTGGATGGCCTTGAGTCCGAGTAGAAACCTTAAGATTCCAAACTTTCCCAAGAGCATCTCGTGCATCAAATCTCACTGAAGTTTGTCCCTAGGACAATATTGGAAACGCCCAGAGACTTTTGGTTGGATAAGCTAGACGGTTCTCTAGGTCTGTGCGCATTAGGATTTTATCTATGAGCTCCACCATTGATGCTAGAAATGGATTTCAATTGCACTAAGCAGGTTTTTTGTCAGGTTGAGAAAGAGATGAATGCTGGAGGGCAAGCTATTAGAGCACATTTATAGCTGTAGTGATCGGACGTTCACAGTTAAATCTTGTTCGTTATCATTCGATAACAATATCCTAGATTGTGTTGTCACATTGAATAACTTTATGTTTTTTTTTGGATCGGACTTAAAAAGGTTTCACATTTGGTGATATGGCTAGCAAGATATTCCATGGTCAAAAGGTTAGTCGAAGGTGTGACTTGTGTATGATTAGTAGACCAACATAATCAAGGATTTAAGTAGAAAGGTGATCGTTTTTGGCAAGCAATCGTCAGCTCTAGCCAGTTTCCAAGGAGATGAAACATTGATCTTTCCATTTAACTTTCGACTACTCAAATATGATTTGTTAATTACGGGTGATAATGAGCAATTTGTTGATGAATTTAAGATGAACATGAAGAACAAGTTTGAGATGAATGAACTTGGATTATTAGCATACTTTCTTGGAATGGAAATAACACAATCAAAGGAAGGATGCTTTGTATGTCAAAAACAATTCACAACAAAGATGCTAAACAAGTTTGCAATGGAAAATTGCAAACCTGTTAGCACACCAATGGTGCTGGGAATGAAGCTCACAAAAACTGATGGTGCCCCCTCTGCAGATGGAAGAATTTATAGGAGTTTAATTGGAAGTTTGTTGTATTTATCTTCCACTCGACCTGACATTGTGTTCACTGTCAACTACCTCTCGAGATTCATGCAAAATCCCAGTCAAATACACTACATTGCAGCCAAAAGGGTGCTGAGATACTTAAGAGGAACACTGGATTTTGGCATGTATTTTGGCAAGATGAACACTGTCAAATTGAAAGGTTTTTGTGACAGTGATTGGGCTGGGAGTGATGAAGAGATGATGAGCACTTCGGGGTATTGTTTTTCAATGGGGGAATGCATCTTCTGTTGGAATTCAAAGAAGCAATCAGTAGTTGCACATTCATCTGCTGAAGCAGAATATATTTCTGCATTTGTGGCTGCCAATCAACTAGTTTGGTTGAGAAAAATTCTAAAGGATCTAAACTATGATCAAGTGGAACATACTGAGCTATTCTGTGATAACATGGCTGCAATTGCCATTTCCAAAAATTCTGTGTTTCATGATAGAACAAAGCACATGAAAATCAAGTCTAGCTTTGTTCTTATTGATACTACCATCAGCATTTAGTTTTGTTTTATAAATCCACTTAACCCCAATGACTTTTCTATGCCTTGGTCTGTCAACTAGCTGCCATGTATCATTCTTTTCAATCATCATTAGCTCCTCCTTCATTGCTGCCACCCATACTTGAGAATCCATGGCTTCTCCAACATTATTTGGTTCAATCTCAGCCAAGTTACATCTGTCATAGATGTCACTTAGCAACCTAGTTCCCCTCACAGGTAAGTCCTCTTCATCAATTTCAGTTTCATCATCTATTTCGGCTACAAGTTCATCACTTGTTTCTTCAATTTTATCATCATCCCAATTCCATATTTGATTCTCAGCCACCTTAACATTCCTTGCAATTACTGCTTGGTTTGTTTTTAAATCAAAAACCTTATAGCCCTTTGACTTTGAACTATATCCAATCAAAATTCCAATCTCAGATTTCTGGTCCAGTTTTCTCCTCTTAATTTCTGGCTGCAAAACATAGCATGGACTACCAAATACTTTCAAATGATCTAAGCTAGGTTTGTGGCCACACCATTCTTCAAAAGGTGTTTTATCTCCTAATGATCTCGAAATCATCCTATTCAAGAGATAAGAGGTTGTGCTCACAGCCTCTGCCCAGAATTTCAGGGGCAATTTCTTCTCATAGAGAAGGCATCTTGCCATCTCCATTAAAGTCTTATTCCTTCTCTCACTCACACCATTTTGTTGTGGAGTGTAGGGGACTGTCAATTGATGCTTAATACCTTCTTTAACTAGGTATTCTTCAAATTTATGGGAGGTAAACTCCCCCCCATTATCAGACCTCAAAACTTTCAAGGTGCAGCTGGATTCCTTCTCAGCTGCAGCTGGATTCCTTCTCAGCTGCAGCCTTGAACCTCAAAAACACCTCAAATACTTCCCCCTTGGTCTTAAGGAAATAAACCCAACAAAACCTACTAAAGTCATCTATAAACAACAAAAAATACCTTGCACCATTCAATGATTCATTGTGCATAGGGCCACACACATCTGTGTGCACAATCTGCAGCTTAGTAGTTGATCTAAGTGCATTATTATTGAACTTAATCCTTGCTTGTTTACCCAATTGGCATGCTTCACACACATCATTTTGTTCATGAATATCAGGTAATCCCTCTACCACATGTAAGTCTGCCATTTTCTTCGAAATTGCATAATTAAAATGCCCCAATCTTTTATACCATAGTACTGAATTTTCAGTAGTATTGATATTCATGCTTATGTGTGATAATTGTTCTTCAATACTAAAGCATCTATTGATCATCTTAGCAGTGAATAAAGGTGTCCCTTGATCATCTTTAATTGTGCAAATACCATTTATAAAGAACAATGAATATCCATCTTCAAGCAATTGACCAACACTAACAAGGTTTTGATCAATTTCTGGTACATACAATACATGCTCAAAATTTCGTATACCAGCTAAGGTTTCAATTTCAACTTCCCCTCTGCCCTCTACACTAACATACTGTCCATTAGCTACCTTAACTTTTGATTTGTAATTTAAATCAAGGTTCTCAAACATGCTCATTTCTGCAGACATATGATTTGAACATCCACTATCAATTAACCAGTTTTGTTTACTAACCTCAGTTTTGTTGTAGCTGTGGTCTACAATAGCAGTGAATAATTGTTCATCTTTGGGCTCCACAACCTCTGCAACATGTGCTTGCTTTCCAGTTGAGGTGTTGTTCTTGCAGAATTTCTGAATATGTCCAAATTGCTTGCATTTTCGACATTGAGCATTCTTGAGCCAACAAAATGACTCAAGATGGTTTGTTTTTTGACAGTACTTGCAGGTGGGAAATTGTTATCTCCTTTCCTTCCCTCTTGCATTGAAGTTGTTGGCATAATTTTGATTATTTTGCCAATTTTTACTCTGCCACTGTTTCCCAGAATTTGTTCTTGATTCTGGGTTCTTGAAGAACATCTGGGAATGCTGAGGTTTTGTTCTTCCCTTAAACCCTGCTGCAAAGGCCTCTTCACTCGAATTTTCTTGCCTAAAAGCTTGCCTTTGTTCCACAGCTTGCAATGCATTAATCAGCTCTTGAAGACTCAATTCAGTGAAGTCTTTTGAATCTTCCAAAGAACATATCTTGTTCTCGAATTTTTTAGCTAGACTTGTAGTTAAAGGGTACTCACAAGAACAAGGGATTGATTACCATGATACTTTTGCTCCTGTTTCAAGAATGGATACAATCAAGTTGCTGCTCATGTTGGCTTCTCAAAAAGGATGGTTAGTTTGGCAAATGGATGTCAAATCTGCATTTTTGAATGGAACATTGAGTGAAGAGATATATGTAGAACAACCTGAGGGATTTGAAATTGAATCCAATTTGAACAAAGTCTATTTGCTAAAGAAAGCATTGTATGGTTTGAAACAAGCCCCTGGAGCTTGGTATAGCAAATTGGATGAATATTTGTCAAGCTTAGGATTTGAGAAAAGCTTGAATGAAGCCACTCTATATGTGAAGAAGGTTGATGATCACATTTTGATAATTTCAGTTTATGTGGATGATTTGTTAATTACGGGTGATAATGAGCAATTTGTTGATGAATTTAAGATGAACATGAAGAACAAGTTTGAGATGAATGAACTTGGATTATTAGCATACTTTCTTGGAATGGAAATAACACAATCAAAGGAAGGATGCTTTGTATGTCAAAAACAATTCACAACAAAGATGCTAAACAAGTTTGCAATGGAAAATTGCAAACCTGTTAGCACACCAATGGTGCTGGGAATGAAGCTCACAAAAACTGATGGTGCCCCCTCTGCAGATGGAAGAATTTATAGGAGTTTAATTGGAAGTTTGTTGTATTTATCTTCCACTCGACCTGACATTGTGTTCACTGTCAACTACCTCTCGAGATTCATGCAAAATCCCAGTCAAATACACTACATTGCAGCCAAAAAGGTGCTGAGATACTTAAGAGGAACACTGGATTTTGGCATGTATTTTGGCAAGATGAGCACTTTCAAATTGAAAGGATTTTGTGACAGTGATTGGGCTGGGAGTGATGAAGAGATGATGAGCACTTCGGGGTATTGTTTTTCAATGGGGGAATGCATCTTCTGTTGGAATTCAAAGAAGCAATCAGTAGTTGCACATTCAACTGCTGAAGCAGAATATATTTCTGCATTTGTGGCTGCCAATCAACTAGTTTGGTTGAGAAAAATTCTAAAGGATCTAAACTGTGATCAAGTGGAACCTACTGAGCTATTCTGTGATAACATGGCTGCAATTGCCATTTCCAAAAATTCTGTGTTTCATGATAGAACAAAGCACATGAAAATTAAGTTTCATGCAATTCGGCAATTCCAGCAAGAAGGTGAATTAGAGATGAAGTACTGTTGTTCTAAAGAACAATTGGCTGATTTATTTACAAAGTCTCTAGCAAAGGAAAGGTTTGAAGAACTAAGAAGAATGGTGGGGATGCGCAGCCCAGGAATCAAGGAGGAGTGTTGAAATCTGGAATTGATTCCAGGCCTGCCAAGCTGACAGGATGAAGAAGCTGAAGAATTGAAGATTGAAGAATCAAGTTTTATTGTTTCCTGTTTAAGTTCACATTGTATTCAGGATGATTAACATCCATTAGTCAATAAGTCAACATTTTCAGTTAATTTCAGTTAAAAGTCAACGTAGTGGATAAGTTTCAATTGTAACAGATTTTTGAATTTCAATCGTTGTAATGTGTTTGATTACTATAAATAAAGACAATGGGATGGCAGTAACCATACGAAAAAATTATGCCCATATTCACGTTTCCTTATACTCAAATTACAGAGTTTTGTGTTCTTCGTTTTCTAAAAAAATGTTCATGCCCAGTTCTTGATCGCTACAGTAGCGGTTCTCAAGATTGTGAACAATGTTTTTTTAATTTGATTTGAACAGTACTTGTTCTTTATGAAATTTCCAGTTTTTCCATCGAATTTCAACAAAATAAACGACCAAACTTGCACGACCCTTTCTGGGGACAGTACGGTCTAAGGTGTGCTATGATTTCCGAACTTTCGATCGATGACTGGTAGACCAACATATACAAGCATTTAAGCAATCTGTGTTTTTTATTACGTAATCCCAAACTTGGGTGAAGATATTCGAGTGCAAAATCTCAGATGAGAGAGACCAGAGTTGATTATGACAGAATATGAGGGCCACCGACATATAGATTAGCCGCTATCCTTGTAAAATTAACAAAAACCTAAAGAAGATAAATGTTTTGTAATAGTGACAGACTGACTGTGGATTGGCACAGGATGGATCCATGACTGACTGTAGTTGGAGCATGTCAATATCCTTAGGCGCGTGCACATAAAATCTTGTCATTCAGAGCCGCCATCTATATAAAATAAAATTATTGGCTAAACTTGGTCGGTACAATAATGACCAATCAAAGAAAAACGTGGCAATAAAAAGATTTTCAGGTTTGTTTTCTTGTTTATCTTTATCCAAAAAACATAGGATAGAGACTGCACAGGTCTTTATCATCATAAACCATGGAGCATACCTTTCCAGGCTATTGTCGCTCGAAAATTAAGAAAAGTTACGAGTAAACGAGCAGCGATCACCCGAGCATCACAAGTTAATATTGCAATCTCGAACACCATCGTCACCTGACAATTAAGAATGGATACAACATAGAAGACCATTGCCACGTGAGAATTAAGAAAAGTTACCTGTAAACGAGCGGCAATCACCCTAATATCACAAGCTTGTCGGAAATTCCGATGGAAGACTGGCAGACCTCTCGAAGGACCCACTCTTCATTTCTAAATTCTTGAAGTGATTAAATGATTTAAAAACTAAGTCTTGTGAGCCGGCTTGTCAAAGACCAATGATAGTCGATTGTTGTTCACATCTTCTCAGCTTAATTTTTAAACATGTCTTTTAGCTTCTAATCAATATCAAAATGTAAAATAATTTGTCCAAGTCAAATGATCGAAAGAATCTCTTGTACCCTTCTGAACATTCTTGCGTTGCATGCATCGTATATATCATGCTCACAATCTGGATGCTGGTGATTGTGTCGAGCGATAATCACAAGAAATTTACATGTAAACGTTCGATCACAACCTTAACGTCACAACTATGATTAAGACTCCTCTGCTTATTAAATTTTCAGATGTTCATATGATCATTACTATATATATGTGTACCACTACCTTGCTTGAGCTCTCACACTGCTAACCCTACAATATTCTTCTATAATCCTTCAAACCATCTGTCTCCACCCATTTGATTTTAACAAGCTAGAAATGGAGGTGATGAACAAGAAACTCTCCGAGAGTGATACAACAAATAGGCGACTCGAATTTCCATCTCGGAGTCTCTGGGCCTTCCCCATGCCAGATGGTCGGAACTCCGTCGAGTTTGTCGCATCTGACATCCATGAACAGCAATGGAGACTTAAGGTCTCCGTCCGAAATGAAGGTACATATTCGAAACCTTGGTTAAAGGGCGAATGGGGTGACTATGTTCATCAGAAACAGCTGAGAAAAGGAGACAGAGTCATCTTGACCATGAATGACGAAGAGAATGGCGAAAGAATTTATCGTATCAGAGCTGAAAGAAAGCATTTCGGTTTCTGGTATTCAATTGATGAGCAACAGTAACTTCCCTCTATAAATTGAAGCACGAGGCTGGCCGCAAGCAGAGACTATCTCTTGGAGCTGTCCGAAGTTCACTCTGGTTGTGTAATGAGTTTGGTCTAATATATTGCATGTGTATCTGTCTTTAAGAACGTAAGTCCTAGCTAGTCGTAAGAGCTCTTGTTCCTATGAATTTGTTGTCTGCAGTCTGCCTTGGTGTTCTGTCCTCGTTGTATTTTATTTTATGCATTATGTGTTTGTGTTTTGCGTCTGTCGGAGTTGTTACCAGTAATTCCTCCATCTTTTGTTAGGTTTGTTTTGCTGCCTCCGTAGACATTCCAACAGGGATGATTCTTGTATCTTTACTCCTAATTTATATACAAAAGAGTCTTATACGAATTAATGAATGTCTGCATGATTTTGTCTTCCGATAATTTCTCCCCCTAGAGAAGGTCCATAAGCTCCCCCAGAATAGTAGGGTTCCGATTCTCGAAATAATGCATCCAAATTCACATGCATCTTCTGACACTGGGGATCATAACACCTGTACCCTTTCTGGAATTCTGATTATCCTACAAAAACACACCGTTTTGCACATGGATCAAGTTTGCCTCGTAGGACTTTAGGTATGTGAACATACACCGTACATCCAAATATCCATGGCTCTAAATTTGGGAGATGAGAGACGAAAAGCAGGGATTCCATCTTTTGTTGGGCGGTTTGGAATCCGATCATACTAGATGGTGTTCGATTAATTAAATGAGCAGCGGATTTCACTGCCTCACCCCAATAGACCTTCGACATATTCATACCAAAAAAAGAAGCCCAAACGATTTCCATAATCTACCTATTTTTATGTTCTGCTAGTCCATTCTGTTGTGGAGTATATGTGCATGGGGGTTGTTGTCTAATTCCATGATGGCTTAAGAAATCCCCTAAAAAATGATCCACAAATTTTTTACCATTGTCAGATTGAAGCGTACGAATTTGCCTTTGGTACTAGGTCATCACCATGTTATGAAATTCCTAAAAAACTGTACCTACATTACTTTTATTTCGGAGAAGAGATATCTAGGTCATGCGAGTACATTCATCAATAAATGTAACAAAATAACGAGAATTAGAAAATGACGGAATTTTTGCAGGGACCCAAACATCCGAGTGGATGACTGCGAAAGGTTCTAAGCTTTTATGCAAACTTGGTAAATAGGGAATACGGTGGCTTTTAACAAGTTCACAAATTTCACAATGAAAATTCAAATTGCTTAACCCTGAAAATAACTGTGGTTGGAGCTTCTTGAGATACCCAAAAGAGAGATGTCCTAGCCTTCGATGCCACAACCATACAAGAGCTTGTTTTCGGTCTTGATTTTCTGTCTGATGTGCTTGACTTAGTTTTGATCCCCCTTTTTTCTGTTAACTCCAGGTAATACAGATTTCCTCGTCTAACACCATAATGAAGAATCTTCCAGATTAGAATGTCTTAAAACACACAAAAGAGAGGCCAAAAAGTGACAGTGAATGCAAGGGTAAACGTAATCTGGTTGACTGACAAGAAATTGTATTCAAGAGATGGAACAATGAGAACAGTATCTAGAGTTAGAGAATCAGTCAAGGTTATAGACTCTTCCCCCATAATAGGGGAGGTACTACCATTAGCTGTGCAAATAACTGACTGAGAGGAAGATTTCAGGAACTTTAAATTACCGGAATCCCTGGTCATATGATCGGATGCACTTGTATCAATAATCCAAGTACTATTTTTAGTAATGACAGAGTTTGCAGAAGTTTTACCAATTGTGCCTGCATGAACAACATTTGCCGTAGGTTGTACTGTTTAGTTTTTGTAAAATTTACCATACCTTTTCCGATATTTTTCAGGGGTTTTTTCGTAAAATCCCACCAGTCAAGATAACCAATAATTTTATAACATTTTTGTTTTAAATGACCCGCTGCACCGCATTGAGAACACACCACCCACCCGGTTTTTTACAACCCGAATTAAACATCAGCCTCTCACTTTCATTTCTCTCATTTCCGTGACCCATCTGTCTCTTCCTTGCCTTTTCTGCTTCCTCCCATTTTTTTCTCCATCTGCCACCAAAGATCAGCATACCCACAAATCCCCTTGTACAAATTTTCATCACCAGAACTAGTTATTCTACCTTTCAAAGCATCATCGGCTTGCTTTAGAGCTCTGTCACGAATGGCCCGAGCATCCTTTGAAAAATTAGTCTGTTATCATCGGCTTGCTTTAGAGCTCTGTCACGAATGGCCCGAGCATCCTTTGAAAAATTAGTCTATTGAGGTTCGGGTTCAGTTGAATCTGCCATATCAAAAAACAAACGACCAAAGACCACAGCTGTAGGCACCTCAGGTTCAGTTGGGTGTTGTGTGTTGTGAATTTCTGTGGGTTAACTGGGGTTGTTTGATGTTCTGAGAAGTTGGTAGCTGGGTTTTCTGTTGATGTTAGGAGCTAGATGGGTCTGTTGCCGGAAATCGGTTTGTTGGGTTTGATGGGTTTGTCTGCCGGGTCCCCACGGGTTTAGTCGAGCGGCAAAGGCCTTGGTTGTTTCGCTAAAAAAGCGGAAGGTCAGGGTTCGAGCTTCGAAGGCTAACCGTAAGTCCCCTGTAAGAGCCTGGGACAGCCGGAGGTTTACGCATGCCCTGGGCCCACAAAGTGCGTTTTCCGGGTCATGTGGTTCCCCCGTTCCAATATGGATATCCAAAAAAAAGGTTTGTCTGCCGAAGATAGGTTGCTGATTTCGATTCGATTCGATTCTTCATTGAAGAACTTGAGATGGGTTTGTTCTTCACTGTTTTGAGATGGGTTTTGCTTGAGATGAAGAAGAAACACGATGAACAAGACTCGCCACAGATGAACGGGAAAATCTGGATTTTTTTTCTCGGGAAAATCTAGGTTTTTTCTGGGGATAAAGAGTAACTTTGAACAAACAGGTATTGTAGAGATCGACTTCTAGGATTAATTTCAAGATTAACAAATACGGTTCAAAAACAAATTTGATATTCACTCTGATACTATGTAAGAATTTAAAATGCGATTAATTTCAGTATATTCAATGATTTCCTCTTACAATTGAGTATGAATTTATAGAGAAATACTAAAATTAAATTAGCTAAATAAAAGTTGCTTTATCTGCCTACTTTACACAGTTTCAATAATAGAAAATAAACCACTATATATTTTAACACATTTGGATCCAACTTATTTCACATTTGGTGAAATGGCTGGCAAGATATTCCATGGTCAAAAAGTTAGTCGAAGAGGTCACTTGTGTATAGAACACTGATCACTGTAGATCCATGACTGTAGGTGGATGCAAGTCAATATCCTTGGCGCGTGCACATAAAATCTTGTCATTCACAGCCGCCATCTATATAAAATAAAATTAGTGGCTAAACCTGGTCGGAACTATAATGACCAATCAAAGAAAAACCTGGCAATAAAAAGATTTTCAGGTTTGTTTTCTTGTTTATCTTTATCCAAAAAACATAGGATAGAGACTGCACAGGTCTTTATCATCATAAACTATGAAAGTATACCTTTTCAGGCTATTGTCGCTCGAAAATTAAGAAAAGTTACGAGTAAACGAGCAGCAATCACCCGAACATCACAAGTTAATATTGCAATCTCTCCTATCTCTCTCGCTTTGAATCTCAAGTGCTTACTTGCTATTTTCTAAATCAATAAATAAATAATTTTTCTTTCTAAAGAATAATAAGAATTCATCTTCATTGGTGTTTTGAAAAAGTATCCAACAGTATTTTTTTAGAGAATTTTTATTTTCTCATTAGTTTATAAATATTATTTTTAATTCCATAGAATTGCCCATTTGGTATTGTTTAATGAAAACAGTTGTTCATTATCGTACGAGAACATCATCCTAAATTGTGTTGTCTGATTGAAGATGTGGCTTGTATTTATATTATCGAACCATAACAAATACAATATCGAAGACCATTGTCACCTGACAATTAAGAATGAATACAGCATAGAAGACCATTGTCACGTGACAATTAAGAAAAAGTTACCTGTAAACGAGCGGCAATCACCCTAATATCACAAGCTTAGAGACCTAATTAATTAATGTCAATGACCAATGATAGTCGATTGTTGTTCACATCTTCTCAACTTAATTTTTAAACATGTCTTTTCGCTTCTAATCAATATCAAAATATAAAAATAATTTCTCCAAGTCAAATTCTCGAAAGAATCTCTAGTACCCTTCTGAACATTCTTGCGTTGCATGCATCGTATATATCATGATCGCAATCTGGAAGCTGGTGATTGTGTCGAGCGATGATCATAAGAAATTTACATGTAAACGTTCGATCACAACCTTAACGACACAACTATGATTAAGACAGTTGAGAAGTAATTAGGAGGCTTAACCTAATAGTTAGCCACTCCTTTGTATATATATGTGTAGGGCAACATACAATAGTAATGGTGGAGATTACCACATAGGAATGAGATTACAATATTTCCTATTTAGTTTACATGCTATAATACGCCCCCTCAAGCTGAGGGTGGAGAATCAACCCGAAGCTTGAACCTGAAAGCTGTAAAAGAAGGAGCCGGAAGTGGCTTAGTGAAAACATCGGCAAGTTGATCCTTGGAGGAAATAAACCGGATCTGAATCTCTTTCTTCGCAACTCTATCTCGGACAAAATGATAATCAATCTCAATATGTTTTGTGCGAGCATGAAAGACAGGGTTTGCCGCCAAGTATGTGGCGCCAAGGTTATCACACCAAATGATAGGAGCATGGGTGGTCGGAATCTTAAGGTCTGTTAATAGGTACTGAAGCCAAATGACTTCAGCCGTGCCATCTGCTAAGGCCTTATATTCAGCTTCCGTCGAAGACCGAGCAACAGTGCGTTGCTTACCTGATTTCCATGAAATCGGCGTCTGACCAAAGAACACAAGGTAACCACCCGTAGATTTTCTGTCCTCAATACTACCTGCCCAATCTGCATCAGTAAATCCATGTAAAGCAAAAGAAGAGCTGCGAGTAATGTGTAAACCATGTGATGCTGTACCACGAAGATAACGCAAGATGCGTTTTACTGCAGCCCAATGAGATTCTGTAGGAGCATGCATAAACTGACAAACCCGGTTAACAGCAAAGCAAATATCCGGACGTGTGAAAGTGAGATATTGAAGAGCACCAACCAATTGCCGAAAACGAGTAGCATCAGGAAATAAAGAATCAGGCATAATGGTGGCTTTGGATGCCGAAATAGGGGTGTCAACAGGTTTACAAGATAACATACCAGCTCGCGTGAGGATGTCAAGTGTATATTTATGTTGACAAAGCATAAGTCCCATACTAGTAGTTTGAACTTCAACCCCCAAGAAATAATGAACATCACCCAAGTCTCGAAGTTTAAATTCTGAGCTCAATAACCGAATTAGGCGTTGCAGCAAAACAGCATTATTACCCGTAAGCAGGATATCATCAACATAAACCAAGAGATAGCAAATGTCGCTACCAACTGAGAAGATAAACAATGAGGTGTCCACTTTAGAAGCACGAAAGCCAATGGACAATAAGAAGTCATTCAGACGCGTGTACCATGCTCGCGGAGCCTGTTTTAAGCCATATAAAGACTTATGCAATCGACATACATGACCTGGGAGAGCAGAGTCAACAAAACCTGGAGGTTGTTTCATGTAAACCTCTTCATCAAGTACGCCATTAAGGAAGGCATTATGAATATCAAGCTGATGTATTTTCCAACCACTCGAAACTGCAATGGAGAATACCAAGCGTACCGTTGCCTGTTTGATAACAGGACTAAAAGTTTCTGAATAATCAATACCTTCCTGCTGAGTGAATCCCCTTGCCACCAGGCGTGCCTTATACCTCTCAATACTACCATCAGATTTGCGTTTAATTTTGTAGACCCATCGACTACCAACAACATTCATGGATGGATGAAACGGCACCAAAGTCCATGTGCTGTTTGTGCGGAGCGCTTGAATCTCCTCACGCATTGCATTATACCAAGCCTCATATCTGTTTGCATCATTAAAAACAAGTGGCTCATGTGAGGGAGGAGTATCTACCCGACGGAAGGAGGCAGAAGGAGAGGCTGCCGTGGTGACTAAAGCTGTCTTTGGTTGTCTCGGACGAAGGACCATGGGATGCGTGGAAGCAGCGGGACAAGGAGCAGCAGCACCTGTACCTGGAGTGTGCTGAAGAGGATAAGAGGAGAGATCAACACAAAGCTTTATACCAGGGGGTGAACTCGGGGAGGAGCTCGGCTGCACCGCAGGTGGTGGTGAACCTGCTGTTGGGTCGGTTTCGGACCGAGATTGTGCTGCTCCTGAAACTTGCACATCTGAACCTGTTCCTGCATAAAAATCAGTGGAACGACAAGCATGTGGTGATAGTATGGCAATGCGGGGTGGTGAAGCAGGGTCAGATGGAACAACGGGCAAAGGTGGGTTGATAGTTTTGGTGGTGTGGGTATGGGTAGGCAAGTATGAAGGAGGTTGCAATGATGGAAGGTAGGTAGGTGTAGTGGATGGTATGGGGTCAGTTGTTACCTGTTCAGATTTCCTAAAAGGGAAGACACTTTCATGAAAACGAACATGACGGGAAATATAGATACGATCAGACTCTAGATCAAGACAACGATATCCAAGATGAGACGAGCTATATCCTAAGAACACACATGGAGAAGACCGAAAATCTAATTTATGAGCATGATATGGACGTAAAAATGGGAAACAAAGACACCCAAAAATACGGAGAAAATTATAATCAGGAGTGCGATCAAACAAGCATGCATAAGGAGATTTATTTTGAAGGACAAGAGTAGGCATGCGATTAATAAGATAAACTGATGATTCCATAGCATAATTCCAATAGCGCAATGGGGCATGACACTGGCCTAGAAGGGTGAGACCAGTTTCAACAATATGCCTATGACGACGTTCAACTGTGCCATTTTGTTCATGAGTATGAGGGCAAATTAGGCGATGGTGAATACCAATGGTTTCAAAAAATTTATTTAATTTGCGATATTCGCCACCCCAATCAGTTTGAACAGATTTAATTTTACGAGAAAACTGACGCTCAACAAGAGTTTGAAAACGTTGAAACGTAGAGAATACATCAGATTTCGCAACAAGGGGATAATACCAGATATATTTAGTGTGCGCATCAACAAATATAACAAAATAACGGAAACCATCAGAGGAAAGCATGGGAGCAGGTCCCCAAACATCACTAAAAATTAAATCAAGTGGATTTGATGTTTTGTGACCCGTCGATCGTAATGACAAACGGGAAGATTTTCCTAAAGGACATGCTTGACATTGAGAAAATGATCGTCTAGACGTACAAACAATTTTATTTTTGGAAACTAATAAATTCAAAATGCGAGGAGTTGGATGACCTAAACGACGATGCCACAAGTCGGCAGTCGCGGAAATGGAAGGAGACAAATATGCTTGAGGAATTGACGTAGCTGAAGACTCCGAGAGGACATAAAGACCATCATGACTCCGACCGGAAAGAAGAACTTCCTTGGTGACGAGATCCTTCACATAAAACACAGAATCGTGAAATTCAAAATAAACATGATTATCACGACAGAATTTCTGAACAGATAACAACGGTTTTGTAATGTGAGGTACGCGAAGAACATTAGTCAATGTAAACATGCGTTTTGGGGAATGTAAAATAGAACGTCCAACATGGGATATGACAAGGGCCTTACCATCACCAACATGCAAAAAATCGTTACCAAGATACGGTGCAGAATCGGTTAGAGTTGCAAGGTCCGGTGTCACGTGTTGATTTGCGCCGGTGTCCGGGATCCAGTCAGCAGAACTTCCTGAATTCTGTAGTGCCAGATTGGCACTATTTTGATGCTCATGTCCACGTTGCTGAAGTTGAGAACACTGAGGAGCAGTGTGCCCGAACATGTTGCACAGCTGGCAACGTGAATTTGATGAATTTTGTCCCCTGTTTCGTTGCCAGTTTGGCTGCCAAGTGTTGCTTCTATTTTCATTGCTTCCCGTGTTATAAGAGTTCACGTTGTGCCAATTTCCCGTGTTCCTTGAGCCAGAAAACCGAGAGCCTCTTGACTGATTTCGCCAGCTGCCATAAGAACGCCCTCTGTTGCGTCCAAACTGGGCAGAAGGCTGACGGTGAGAGAGCATTGCTGAGTGTGGCGTGGGCCGCAATGGTGCATGACTGGCAGCAGGTCCCAAAGACAAGTGAGAAGTTTTATGCACAAATTCATGGGTTAGCAAATGACTAAGCAAATCTGCATATGGTAGAGGGTCTGCCCTTGTAATCAGACTTGTCACTAAGTCCTTAAATTCTCCGCGAAGTCCACGAAACACATATAGATTGAAATCGGTTAGCGAAATAGGTCTGCCAGCAGCTGCTAGCTCATCAAATAAAGTCTTAGCCTTTTGCAAAAATTGAGTTACCGAATCATCACCTTGTCTAAGGTCTTGAAGAGAACCATGAAGTTGCATAATCCGGGAATTGGATGTAGAAGCTAGAGCTTGCTCAAGTGTGTGCCATACCGCACATGAGGTTGTACAATTAACAACAAGATGAAGAACTTCCATGGACAGCGAAGAGAGCAATGCACTTAGAATGAGTTGATCTTGTTGTTTCCAATGGAGAAAAGATTGAGATACCTGAAGAGAGAGACCATCGGCAGCCATGGTGTGTGAAGAGGGGCAGGAGTTTGAACCATCAACAAAGCCGAAAACTCCTTGGCCTAAGAGATAAGGTTTCATCTGCATTCGCCAATATAAATAATTGGTGTTTGTCAACTTTAAAGAGATGACTTGATGAGTGTGGGAGAGGGACACAATTGCCACGGCAGGAGGAGGAGAAGAGGTTGGCAGCAGAGGAGCATTAGTGGGGTTGAGAAGAGCATGGCCAACATCTGTATTTTGTGGCATAACTGATGCCGAAGAAGAGAATTGACTTGCGGCAGGAGTGCAGGAGGGCACAACCGGTGCTGCGGCAGGGGAGGAGGTGGCTGCCGGCTGAGAGGGATCCATTTCAGAGAGGAGGAGAGGTGGCTGCCGGCTGAGAGGTGTTTTAATTTATTTGGGCTCTGATACCAAGTTGAGAAGTAATTAGGAGGCTTAACCTAATAGTTAGCCACTCCTTTGTATATATATGTGTAGGGCAACATACAATAGTAATGGTGGAGATTACCACATAGGAATGAGATTACAATATTTCCTATTTAGTTTACATGCTATAATAAAGACTCCTCTGCTTATTAAATATTCAGATGTTCATATGATCATTACTATATATATGTGTACCACTACCTTGCTTGAGCTCTCACACTGCTAACCCTACAATATTCTTCTATAATCCTTCAAACCACCTGCTCCACCCATTTGATTTTAACAAGCTAGAAATGGAGGTTATGAACAAGATACTCTCCGGGAGTGATGCAACAAATAGGCGACTCGAATTTCCATCTCGGAGTCTCTGGGCCTTCCCCATGCCAGATGGTCGGAACTCCGTCGAGTTTGTCGCATCTGACATCCATGAACAGCAATGGAGACTTAAGGTCTCCGTCCGAAATGAAGGTACATATTCGAAACCTTGGTTAAAGGGCGAATGGGGTGACTATGTTCATCAGAAACAGCTGAGAAAAGGAGACAGAGTCATCTTGACCATGAATGACGAAGAGAATGGCGAAAGAATTTATCGTATCAGAGCTGAAAGAAAGCATTTCGGTTTCTGGTATTCAATTGATGAGCAACAGTAACTTCCCTCTATAAATTGAAGCACGAGGCTGGCCGCAAGCAGAGACTATCTCTTGGAGCTGTCCGAAGTTCACTCTGGTTGTGTAATGAGTTTGGTCTAATATATTGCATGTGTATCTGTCTTTAAGAACGTAAGTCCTAGCTAGTCGTAAGAGCTCTTGTTCCTATGAATTTGTTGTCTGCAGTCTGCCTTGGTGTTCTGTCCTCGTTGTATTTTATTTTATGCATTATGTGTTTGTGTTTTGCGTCTGTCGGAGTTGTTACCAGTAATTCCTCCATCTTTTGTTAGGTTTGTTTTGCTGCCTCCGTAGACATTCCAACAGGGATGATTCTTGTATCTTTACTCCTAATTTATATACAAAAGAGTCTTATACGAATTAATGAATGTCTGCATGATTTTGTCTTCCGATAATTTCTCCCCCTAGAGAAGGTCCATAAGCTCCCCCAGAATAGTAGGGTTCCGATTCTCGAAATAATGCATCCAAATTCACATGCATCTTCTGACACTGGGGATCATAACACCTGTACCCTTTCTGGAATTCTGATTATCCTACAAAAACACACCGTTTTGCACATGGATCAAGTTTGCCTCGTAGGACTTTAGGTATGTGAACATACACCGTACATCCAAATATCCATGGCTCTAAATTTGGGAGATGAGAGACGAAAAGCAGGGATTCCATCTTTTGTTGGGCGGTTTGGAATCCGATCATACTAGATGGTGTTCGATTAATTAAATGAGCAGCGGATTTCACTGCCTCACCCCAATAGACCTTCGACATATTCATACCAAAAAAAGAAGCCCAAACGATTTCCATAATCTACCTATTTTTATGTTCTGCTAGTCCATTCTGTTGTGGAGTATATGTGCATGGGGGTTGTTGTCTAATTCCATGATGGCTTAAGAAATCCCCTAAAAAATGATCCACAAATTTTTTACCATTGTCAGATTGAAGCGTACGAATTTGCCTTTGGTACTAGGTCATCACCATGTTATGAAATTCCTAAAAAACTGTACCTACATCACTTTTATTTCGGAGAAGAGATATCTAGGTCATGCGAGTACATTCATCAATAAATGTAACAAAATAACGAGAATTAGAAAATGACGGAATTTTTGCAGGGACCCAAACATCCGAGTGGATGACTGCGAAAGGTTCTAAGCTTTTATGCAAACTTGGTAAATAGGGAATACGGTGGCTTTTAACAAGTTCACAAATTTCACAATGAAAATTCAAATTGCTTAACCCTGAAAATAACTGTGGTTGGAGCTTCTTGAGATACCCAAAAGAGAGATGTCCTAGCCTTCGATGCCACAACCATACAAGAGCTTGTTTTCGGTCTTGATTTTCTGTCTGATGTGCTTGACTTAGTTTTGATCCCCCTTTTTTCTGTTAACTCCAGGTAATACAGATTTCCTCGTCTAACACCATAATGAAGAATCTTCCAGATTAGAATGTCTTAAAACACACAAAAGAGAGGCCAAAAAGTGACAGTGAATGCAAGGGTAAACGTAATCTGGTTGACTGACAAGAAATTATATTCAAGAGATGGAACAATGAGAACAGTATCTAGAGTTAGAGAATCAGTCAAGGTTATAGACTCTTCCCCCATAATAGGGGAGGTACTACCATTAGCTGTGCAAATAACTGACTGAGAGGAAGATTTCAGGAACTTTAAATTACCGGAATCCCTGGTCATATGATCGGATGCACTTGTATCAATAATCCAAGTACTATTTTTAGTAATGACAGAGTTTGCAGAAGTTTTACCAATTGTGCCTGCATGAACAACATTTGCCGTAGGTTGTACTGTTTAGTTTTTGTAAAATTTACCATACCTTTTCCGATATTTTTCAGGGGTTTTTTCGTAAAATCCCACCAGTCAAGATAACCAATAATTTTATAACATTTTTGTTTTAAATGACCCGCTGCACCGCATTGAGAACACACCACCCACCCGGTTTTTTACAACCCGAATTAAACATCAGCCTCTCACTTTCATTTCTCTCATTTCCGTGACCCATCTGTCTCTTCCTTGCCTTTTCTGCTTCCTCCCATTTTTTTCTCCATCTGCCACCAAAGATCAGCATACCCACAAATCCCCTTGTACAAATTTTCATCACCAGAACTAGTTATTCTACCTTTCAAAGCATCATCGGCTTGCTTTAGAGCTCTGTCACGAATGGCCCGAGCATCCTTTGAAAAATTAGTCTGTTATCATCGGCTTGCTTTAGAGCTCTGTCACGAATGGCCCGAGCATCCTTTGAAAAATTAGTCTATTGAGGTTCGGGTTCAGTTGAATCTGCCATATCAAAAAACAAACGACCAAAGACCACAGCTGTAGGCACCTCAGGTTCAGTTGGGTGTTGTGTGTTGTGAATTTCTGTGGGTTAACTGGGGTTGTTTGATGTTCTGAGAAGTTGGTAGCTGGGTTTTCTGTTGATGTTAGGAGCTAGATGGGTCTGTTGCCGGAAATCGGTTTGTTGGGTTTGATGGGTTTGTCTGCCGGGTCCCCACGGGTTTAGTCGAGCGGCAAAGGCCTTGGTTGTTTCGCTAAAAAAGCGGAAGGTCAGGGTTCGAGCTTCGAAGGCTAACCGTAAGTCCCCTGTAAGAGCCTGGGACAGCCGGAGGTTTACGCATGCCCTGGGCCCACAAAGTGCGTTTTCCGGGTCATGTGGTTCCCCCGTTCCAATATGGATATCCAAAAAAAAGGTTTGTCTGCCGAAGATAGGTTGCTGATTTCGATTCGATTCGATTCTTCATTGAAGAACTTGAGATGGGTTTGTTCTTCACTGTTTTGAGATGGGTTTTGCTTGAGATGAAGAAGAAACACGATGAACAAGACTCGCCACAGATGAACGGGAAAATCTGGATTTTTTTTCTCGGGAAAATCTAGGTTTTTTCTGGGGATAAAGAGTAACTTTGAACAAACAGGTATTGTAGAGATCGACTTCTAGGATTAATTTCAAGATTAACAAATACGGTTCAAAAACAAATTTGATATTCACTCTGATACTATGTAAGAATTTAAAATGCGATTAATTTCAGTATATTCAATGATTTCCTCTTACAATTGAGTATGAATTTATAGAGAAATACTAAAATTAAATTAGCTAAATAAAAGTTGCTTTATCTGCCTACTTTACACAGTTTCAATAATAGAAAATAAACCACTATATATTTTAACACATTTGGATCCAACTTATTTCACATTTGGTGAAATGGCTGGCAAGATATTCCATGGTCAAAAAGTTAGTCGAAGAGGTCACTTGTGTATAGAACACTGATCACTGTAGATCCATGACTGTAGGTGGATGCAAGTCAATATCCTTGGCGCGTGCACATAAAATCTTGTCATTCACAGCCGCCATCTATATAAAATAAAATTAGTGGCTAAACCTGGTCGGAACTATAATGACCAATCAAAGAAAAACCTGGCAATAAAAAGATTTTCAGGTTTGTTTTCTTGTTTATCTTTATCCAAAAAACATAGGATAGAGACTGCACAGGTCTTTATCATCATAAACTATGAAAGTATACCTTTTCAGGCTATTGTCGCTCGAAAATTAAGAAAAGTTACGAGTAAACGAGCAGCAATCACCCGAACATCACAAGTTAATATTGCAATCTCTCCTATCTCTCTCGCTTTGAATCTCAAGTGCTTACTTGCTATTTTCTAAATCAATAAATAAATAATTTTTCTTTCTAAAGAATAATAAGAATTCATCTTCATTGGTGTTTTGAAAAAGTATCCAACAGTATTTTTTTAGAGAATTTTTATTTTCTCATTAGTTTATAAATATTATTTTTAATTCCATAGAATTGCCCATTTGGTATTGTTTAATGAAAACAGTTGTTCATTATCGTACGAGAACATCATCCTAAATTGTGTTGTCTGATTGAAGATGTGGCTTGTATTTATATTATCGAACCATAACAAATACAATATCGAAGACCATTGTCACCTGACAATTAAGAATGAATACAGCATAGAAGACCATTGTCACGTGACAATTAAGAAAAAGTTACCTGTAAACGAGCGGCAATCACCCTAATATCACAAGCTTAGAGACCTAATTAATTAATGTCAATGACCAATGATAGTCGATTGTTGTTCACATCTTCTCAACTTAATTTTTAAACATGTCTTTTCGCTTCTAATCAATATCAAAATATAAAAATAATTTCTCCAAGTCAAATTCTCGAAAGAATCTCTAGTACCCTTCTGAACATTCTTGCGTTGCATGCATCGTATATATCATGATCGCAATCTGGAAGCTGGTGATTGTGTCGAGCGATGATCATAAGAAATTTACATGTAAACGTTCGATCACAACCTTAACGACACAACTATGATTAAGACTCCTCTGCTTATTAAATATTCAGATGTTCATATGATCATTACTATATATATGTGTACCACTACCTTGCTTGAGCTCTCACACTGCTAACCCTACAATATTCTTCTATAATCCTTCAAACCACCTGCTCCACCCATTTGATTTTAACAAGCTAGAAATGGAGGTTATGAACAAGATACTCTCCGGGAGTGATGCAACAAATAGGCGACTCGAATTTCCAGCTGGGAGTCTCTGGGCCTTCCCCATGCCAGATGGTCAGAACTCCGTCGAGTTTGTGGCATCTGACATCCATGAACAGCAATGGAGACTTAAGGTCTCAGTCCGAAATGAAGGGAGGTATTCGAAACCTTGGTTAAAGGGCGAATGGGGTGACTATGTTCATCAGAAACAGCTCAGAAAAGGAGACAGAGTTATCCTGACCATGAATGACGAAGAGAATGGCGAAAGAAGTTATCGTATCGGTGCTGAAAGAAAGCATTTCGGTTTCTGGTATTCAATTGATGAGCAACAGTAACTTCCCTCTATAAATGGAAGCACGAGGTTGGCCTAAACCGCAATTCTAAATGGATTCCCGAGGCTGGCCGCAAGCAGAGACTATCTCTTGGAGCTGTCCGAAGTTCACTCTGGTTGTGTAATGAGTTTGGTCAAATATATTGCATTGTGTGTCTGTCTATAAGAACGTAAGTCCTAGCTAGTCGTAAGAACTCTTGTTCCTATGAATTTGTTGTCTGCAGTCTGCCTTGGTGTTCTGTCCTTGCTGTATTTTATTTTATGTATTGTGCCTAGATTGGTTCTTAATTTGTGTTTTGCGTCTGTCGGAGTTGCTACCAGTTCCTACATCTTTTGTTTGGTTTGTTTCACTGCCTCCGTAGACATTCCAACAGGGATGATTCTTGTATCTTTACTCTTCTTTTATATACAAAAGAGTCTAATATGGATGAATGAATGAATGTCTGTTTGATTTTATCTTCCGATAATTTCTCATATTTTAAGGTAAAAATAAAAAATAATTTGGCCTCTGGCTTAACAAAAGTGAATAGCACTCATCATAGAGACTCTGCTTTTTCCTCCTCTGCCTCAACAAAAGTGAATAACAGAGGAAGAGAATGGTGTGATTCTCCAGAAAATATGTTCATCCAAAACATCCTATTGGCAATTAGTCTTTGGGCAATCTTCTCAGAACTAGGGATGGAGGCTTTCCGCTTCATTCATTACTGGGCTGATGACATACAATTCATGAAGGATCTTCATGGTCTCTGAAATGAAAGTTGCATAAAATATTTAAGCAGATTCAGCGTAGTCAAGAAACTGGGTTTTTTGGCAATTAAATTCAAGGCTAGAAATCATGCAGTCTTTGGTAATCGAGTCAAAAGATACCTGGAGATTCGGAATCAGATTTAGAGGCTGGTGTTTTTAGGGAGAGACAGGGCTGCCATTTGGAAAATCAATTGAAGGGTAGATTGAAATTGGAATTAGTCTGATTGAAATCAAGGAATCAACTGCACTGAATTGAATTGAATGGATTGGAATGGGCTGAAATAAAAAAACCCTGCAAGACATTCCCAATTTCTCTTACAGTCCTTGGATTTTTATTTTTTCTAATTTTATTCAATTTTCCCTGACTCACCTTTTTCTCTCAATTGTATCCTAATTGAGTAAGTTTAGACCTTTAACCACTTGTTGCAAACTTATCCTCTAACTTATGCCAACCAAGCTTTATGAATATTCTTTTTTCAAATGATCTATAATGTCTTGAAATCCATTAACCAAAAGAAGGTTTCCAAGTGAGCGTTAGTAATTCTTAGTTCTGAAATCTCTTAAACACCTTTTGAGCCTTTGAATATCTTTTTAGAATTAGTATTGAAATTGGAATTAGAATTGAAATCAAGGAACCAATCGGACTAAATTGTATTAAATGGATTCAATTGGGCTGAAATAAAAATCCCAGCAAGACATACCCTGTTTCCTTTACAGTCCTTGGATTTTTCATTTTTCTAATATCATTCTGTTTTCTCTTAATCAATTTTTTTCTTTCAGTTGCATCCTAATTGAATCAGTTTATACCATAGTTGTCAATACCGTTCCGGTCGCCGTTCCGGTCTCGGAGCGTTTCGGCGTGTCATTTCGGAGTTTTACTGTTCATATATAATTAATTATATATATATATATATAAATTAAAATATTAATTTAACAAGCATAATTAAAATTCAAGATAAATTAACTTTAAATTATACAATATAAACACAAAGTCAAACAAACGTAATCTCAAAATTAGAAAAAAATATCACAAGTTAAAAAAAAAAAGAAAAAAAAGAGGATTTTAAGGCCGGAACGACACACCCGGAACGACACCGAGACGTTCCGGCCGGAATTTGGCCGGAATTTCCGGAACGAGCCGGAATTAAAACCGAGAGAAAAACGACGTCGTTTCATCTCGGTTTTTGTAACGGAACGGAACGGAATTGACAACTATGGTTTAACCACTTGCTGCAAACTTATCTTTGGCTCTTAAAACTATGCAATTTTAATCAATGTAACTCCTATTTTTGATTTTCCTCTTCAAATAAATCCTTAACTGACTTTTAACTAACTTCTAAATTTAGTCAAGTATTTCAAATTCATCCTTGCTCTTCAATTTTCTAATTTTAGCCAAATTAAGGTCAAATCAAGCCATTCTTCTTTAATTTCTCTACTGTTAAATTTATACTTATGACCTAAAAACTCAATTACCGGTCCAATTTCATGTCAACCCCAACTATATATTTTTTTTGTATTTTTAATTTTTTTTAGTTTAGTTTTTTCCTTAAAACTTTGTATAATAAAAGCTATGAAAATAACAAAAATGACTTAAATTATTGAAAAGACATATTTTATTTCATTTTCTATTTTTTAAAATAGTAAGTGAAAAGCATATATTTATAGCTGTAGTGATCGGACGTTCACAGTTAAAATATTGTTCGTTATCATTCAATATCCTAGATTGTGTTGTCAGATTGAATGACTATGTTTTTTTGGATCGGACTTAAAAAGGTTTCACATTTGGTGAAATGGCTGGCAAGATATTCCATGGTCAAAAAGTTAGTCGAAGAGGTGACTTGTGTATAGAACACTGATCACTGTGGATCCATGACTGCCTGTAGTTGGAGCACGTCAATATCCTTAGGAGCGTGCACATAAAATCTTGTCATTCAGAGCCGCCATCTATATAAAATAAAATTATTGGCTAAACTTGGTCGGTACCATAATGACCAGTCAAAAAAAAACTTGGCAATAAAAAATATACCTTTTCAGGCTATTGTCGCTCGAAAATTAAGAAAAGGTACGAGTAAACGAGCTGCAATCACCCGAACATGTCCCCGAGTGGGGCGTGGCGGTCAGGCCTTGGGGATGCCAGCGCATCCACCAGGGTTCGAGCCCTATAAACCCCCTCGTAAGAGCACTAGGACAGCCGGAGGTTTACGCGTGCCCTGGGTCTACAAAGTACGCTTTCCGGGCCACGTGGTTCCACCGTTATCCAAAAAAAAAAAAAAAAAAAAATCACCCGAACATCACAAGTTAATATTGCAATCTCTCTCGCTTTGAATCTCAAGTGCTTACTTGCTATTTTCTAAAGCAATAAATAAAAAAACATTGTTTCTACAGAATAATAAGAATTCATCTTCATTGCCCCTTTGGTATTGTTTAATGAAAACAGTTGCTCATTATCGTACGAGAACAGCATCCTAAATTGTGTTGTCTGATTGAAGATGTGACTTGTATTTATATTATCGAACCATAATAAATACAATATCGAAGACCATTGTCACCTGACAATTAAGAATGAATACAGCATAGAAGACCATTGTCACGTGACAATTAAGAAAAAGTTACCTGTAAACGAGCGGCAATCACCCTAATATCACAAGCTTAGAGACCTAATTGTCAAAGACCAATGATAGTCGATTGTTGTTCACATCTTCTCAACTTAATTTTTAAACATGTCTTTTCGCTTCTAATCAATATCAAAATATAAAAATAATTTCTCCAAGTCAAATGATCGAAAGAATCTCTAGTACCCTTCTGAACATTCTTGGGTTGCATGCATCGTATATATCATGATAACAATCTGGATGCTGGTGATTGTGTCTAGCGATTATCGCAAGAAAGTTACATGTAAACGTTCGACAACAAACTTAACGACACAACTATGATTAAGACTCCTCTGCTTATTAAATATTCAGATGTTCATATGATCATTACTATATATATGTGTACCACTACCTTGCTTGAGCTCTCACACTGCTAACCCTACAATATTCTTCTATAATCCTTCAAACCACCTGCTCCACCCATTTGATTTTAACAAGCTAGAAATGGAGGTGATGAACAAGATACTCTCCGGGAGTGATGCAACAAATAGGCGACTCGAATTTCCAGCTGGGAGTCTCTGGGCCTTCCCCATGCCAGATGGTCAGAACTCCGTCGAGTTTGTGGCATCTGACATCCATGAACAGCAGTGGAGACTTAAGGTCTCAGTCCGAAATGAAGGTAGGTATTCGAAACCTTGGTTAAAGGGCGAATGGGGTGACTATGTTCATCAGAAACAGCTCAGAAAAGGAGACAGAGTTATCTTGACCATGAATGACGAAGAGAATGGCGAAAGAATTTATCGTATCGGTGCTGAAAGAATGCATTTCGGTTTCTGGTATTCAATTGATGAGCATCAGTAACTTCCCTCTATAGATTGAAGCATGAGGTTGGCCTAAACCACAATTCTAAATGGAAGCACGAGGCTGGCCACAAGCAGAGACTATCTCTTGGAGTTGTACGAAGTTCACTCTGGTCGTGTAATGAGTTTGGTCAAATATATTGTGTGTCTGTCTTGATCAAGAACGTAAGTCCTAGCTAGTCGTAAGAACTCTTGTTCCTATGAATTTGTTGCCTGCAGTCTGCCTTGGTGTTCTGTCCTTGCTGTATTTTATTTTATGTATTGTGCCTAGATTGGTTCTTAATTTGTGTTTTGCGTCTGTCGGAGTTGCTACCAGTTCCTACATCTTTTGATTGGTTTGTTTTGCTGCCTCCGTAGACATTCCAACAGGGATGATTCTTGTATCCTTACTCTTCATTTATATACAAAAGAGTCTAATAAGGATGAATGAATGAATGTCTGTTTGATTTTATCTTCCGATAATTTCTCATATTTTAAGGTAAAAATGAAAAATAAATTTGGTCTTTGCATGCCAGCCTCTGGCTTAAAACGAAAAAAATAAATGAAACAAAAGTGATACCACTCATCATAGATTTTATAGCATTTGGATGTAAATTCAAATGCCAAATTAAGCATCCCAGGTTTTGATTTCGTTTGATTCGCATGATATGATGATGGGAGCTTTTGAATTAGAGTTCAAATGATGGAGCTATATTCCAAAACATGTGGAAGTGAAACCCAGGTAGATGAGATGGAGGCCAATGTTCCTTCAGGGGATAATATTCTGATAGAAAACAGTAGCTCTTTTTACCAGGGTGCAATTTCAACATTCAGAGACTCTGCTTTTCTCTCCTCTGCCTCAACAAAATATAGGGGTCTCCACAAAATATGTTCAACCGAAACATCCTATTGTTCTAAGAATGTGAAGAAGAAAAGTAAAGCTTGTACCAGATAACGGGGGTGTATAGAATACAGAGGAAGGGAAAGGTGGGATTCTTCAGACTCTACAGGGTCAGGTCTACAACAAGGCAGTATCCGATAATGGGGGTGTATATGAAGAAATTGATAAGTATGTGTTATGAAGAGTGAATTCTGGAATGAAAATGTTGATTGCTGAAATTACAGCAATGGTATATTATTCAGTCATAACCTGATGAATGGAACAGGAGGGATTATATACAGAGACATATGGAACCTAAGCTATAATTTAGACAATAACGGGAAGCTACAAATTGGACACTAACGGGAATAATCCCGTTAGTAATAAATGCTACATCTGGAGAAGCACAACAGTAAATGTTGTGCACAGTATTCTATTTGGCAATTAAGTGCACTGTCTTCAACACTCCCCCTCAAGCTGGATCAAGAGGGTTTATAGATCCAAGCTTGCACAATAGACGATGAAACTGGGATGATGACACCGCTTTGGTAAACACATCAGCAAGTTGATCACTGGTGCGCACATAATGCGTAGTGATGTTGTTAGATTGAACTTGTTGACGAATAAAATGACAATCAACTTCGATGTGTTTAGTTCTCTCGTGAAAGACCGGATTCTTGGCAATGTGCATGGCAGCTTGATTGTCGCAAAAAAGACTCATCGGACTGACCGAAGAACAACCCATATCGGTTAGAAGACCTCGAAGCCACACAAGTTCACAAGCTGCAGCCGCCATTGCACGGTATTCAGCTTCGGCACTGGAGCGAGCGACAACATGTTGTTTCTTGCTCTTCCAAGACACAAGATTACCTCCAACAAACATGCAATATCCAGTAGTCGAGCGCCGGTCAAGTTGATTTCCAGCCCAATCAGAGTCTGTATAGCCCATTATATTGGTGTGATTGTTTCTGGTCATGACAATTCCGCGACCAATAGTCCCTTTTAAATATCGCAAAATGCGTTTGACCATGCTGAGATGATGGATGGTTGGAGCATGCATGAACTGGCTGACAAGACTGACAGCGTAGGTGATATCCGGACGGGTAATCGTCAGATAAATAAGTTTGCCCACAAGTTGTTGATAATATTTAGGCGAGGGAAGAGCCGTACCTGCAAGAGATAATTTGAGTTTACTATCGACAGGAGTAGCGGAAGGTTTAGTTGAAAGCATACCTGCGTCTTGAAGCACATCGAGCGTGTACTTACGCTGATTAAGGAAAAGACCTTTCTTAGATGAGGCCATTTCAATTCCAAGAAAATATTTTAAGGGACCAAGATCTGTAATAGGAAATAATTGTTGATATACAAGATAGAAGTTGCAAGCAAAATCTTTCTTTTGTAAATTTGTAAATATTTCCACGCATAAAGTATATAAATAGCTTGCATAGCAGGAGCAGACACCAAATTAAGCCAACCATGGTAACAGATAAAAATATTTCAACATGAAACAACAATTTCTCACTATTTTCGAAATGACAATACTTCCCACGGCATCAATGAATAGGCTGACGAGAGATCACTGAAAATGGGAGTTTTAGCAGCTGGAATTGCAACTAACCACAATACAGCATTTCTTTCAATCCACACACTCACGATTTTTGTTTGTAGATTACATGAAGCCTACTACATGTTTCAGAGGAAATCCAAAAGATTACATGAAGCCTACTACATGTTTCAGAGGAAATCCAAAAGATTACATGAAGCCTACTACATTTTTCAGAGGAAAGTCTAGTACAAATCTCCCCCAAAACTCCCTAAACCCTAAACTAATAAACTAAGAAAATTAACAAAAAACTAAGCAGAAATTAAACTAATGGTGACCGTACCGTAAGCAAGTGTTCCACGGTGGCGTTGCAGCTGGGTTTCTGGTGCAGAAGAGAGGATCCCGACGAGGTGGTGCTCGGAGTTGATGGAGGATTTTGCTGAACAGAGAGAGAGAGAGAGAGAGAGAGAGAGAGAAGGTCTTCTGCTTTTAGTGAGTGAAAAAAGAAAAGAAGGGAAGAAAATGAGGGCGGCCGGGAAGAAAATAAGAATGGAAAGAGGCTGGTGTGCTGGGATCTCTGGTTGCGCGCAGTGCTGAGGAAAGAGGCTAGGGCTTTTTGGAGTAATCTAATACCGGGAAAGAGGAAGAATTGAAGTTATGTTCAGTTGCAAGAATTGAAAAATCCAACCTTAATTTTCATTTAGCCCGCCCATCCCATGTCTAGAGCGGGAGCTCTCTTTTCTTTTCAATTATTATTATTAATTATAATAAAATTCATTTTTTAATAATAATTAAATTCATTTTTTTAATTTAAATATAAATAAAAAATAATAATTTTATTTATTAATTTATATTATCAGGAATGTAGGAATGTAATGGAATGTATTTTAATTAATTATGTTTGAACTTATTGGTTATTTATTAATGTGTTCATTTTATTTTCTTAAGTTTTTCTAGCACTCAAAGACAATAAGTAACATTAATTAACTTCAAATACAACAACCATAAAAAAAACATACAAATTACTTTAAAAACATACAATAAGTAGCTTAAATTTCAAATTTCAAATATTGCGGATCTTTTAATTATATTTAAATTTATTTTTTTAATTTAAACATGATTAAAAAAATAATTTTATTGTTCGAAGGTTTTTCAAAAGCAATTATTTAATTGTATAATTTACTCCTATTAATTGCATAATTAAACTAAATTCAAAATAATTGCATTATATTTGAAATAATATAAAAAATAGCTCTTCAAAATATTTTTTACCATTGGAGTACATATCAATAAAAAAATCAAATATACATTATTCAAATAGCCATTTTCAAGATTTGAATCTTCAAAATGGATCTTGCCATTGAACTTGCTCTTACAAAGAGGTTGAGCCAGATTCGGAGTAGTTGAAGGAGGTGAAGTTGGGTTAGAGAGTTCGTATTGGGTCGGATTATCCATAATTAAAGGTTTTGAAATGAAAATGAAAACATGTTTTTGTGGCTGATCCTCGTGAGATTTAAGTTAGATATATTGCTTAGAACCTGACAGAGCACGCACACGTGCATGCGCTGATGATGAATTATTTGATTTTATGCTTCAAAATTGTTTCTTGCATTTTTTTTAGTAATTTTTTGATGTTTTATATTAAAATATATATTTTTTTTGAGATTTTTTTATATTTTTATAGTAAAATAACTATTCTATCCTGATATAAGATAAAAACTAAGAGTTAACAGAGGAGGTGTCACAGTGATTTCACATACTATTGCACGGAAAAATAACTCTTTTACCCATGATAATACAAAATTGAAGAGTTGAATGTAGGGGTGCTATGTTAATTTATCATTTTTTATTATTCTTTTCTGCGAATACTATGTACGCATCTGACACGCGCGCCGACAATATTCGACCTGACGCACACACTCACGATTTTTGTCTATATTTATATATGCGTGCTCTTAGTTTTGATTTTTAATTTTTATTATTTTCTTATTTGTTAAGGTGGTAACTTTTTGAAAAATTTTCTTCTTAGATTTTAGTTTGTGTTTATGATCATTTGAAAATTGATATTTCTTATATTTTTCTCTTTGTTCTTTCTTTTAGTTTTTTTTTTATTTTCAAGTCAAATAATTTTTTCCCAGCTAATATTTTTTTTTCATTGATTTTGTTTGCTCTTTTGTTATAGTTTTTAGGCTTTTTTATTCTTTGATTTAATTTTGTTTTTTTTTTCATTATTGATGCAATAATAATAATAATAATAATAATAATAATAGTTTTAGTTTTAACTACTTTTCATTTGCAACGGATTCGCCGTTGCAAATTTAATTTGCAACGGACAATTTTGCAACGGATAATCCGTTGCAAATTCCGTTGCACAATTGTCCGTTGCAAATTAAATTTGCAACGGCGGAATCCGTTGCAAACCATGTTTTTTTTTTTTTTTTTCTGGAATTGGTTTAGCAACGGATTAGCCGTTGCAAATTGAATTTGCAACGGACAATTTCGCAACAAATACTTCGTTGCAAATTCCGTTGCAAAAGTGTCCGTTGCAAATTAAATTTGCAACGGAGAATCCGTTGCAAACCATGTTTTTTTTTTTTTTTTCTGGAATTGGTTTAGCAACGGATTTGCCGTTGCAAATGTAATTTGCAACAGACAGTTTTGCAATGGATTTTTGCCGTTGCAAAAAGCCGTTGCAAACACACCCCTTTTTTAGTAGTGAGAGAAAACAGACACGCACACTGCAAGCATAACATAGGCAAAGATAAGTGCCCTAGATGACAGGGGCCCAACACTTGAATATCTCGTGCGCAGTTCTGATTTCGTAGCTCACTCCATCCTCTTCATCCACTTCCCTAGTCAGAACGATCCTGTCTCCGACTCGAAGGCTCTTCTCTTCCACAAGCGACAGCCAATCTCCAGTGATGACTGGCTTTGGATGGCCTTGAGTCCGAGTAGAAACCTTAAGATTCCAAACTTTCCCAAGAGCATCTCGTGCATCAAATCTCACTGAAGTTTGTCCCTAGGACAATATTGGAAACGCCCAGAGACTTTTGGTTGGATAAGCTAGACGGTTCTCTAGGTCTGTGCGCGTTAGGATTTTATCTATGAGCTCCACCATTGATGCTAGAAATGGATTTCAATTGCACTAAGCAGGTTTTTTGTCAGGTTGAGAAAGAGATGAATGCTGGAGGGCAAGCTATTAGAGCACATTTATAGCTGTAGTGATCGGACGTTCACAGTTAAATCTTGTTCGTTATCATTCGATAACAATATCCTAGATTGTGTTGTCACATTGAATAACTTTATGTTTTTTTTTGGATCGGACTTAAAAAGGTTTCACATTTGGTGATATGGCTAGCAAGATATTCCATGGTCAAAAGGTTAGTCGAAGGTGTGACTTGTGTATGATTAGTAGACCAACATAATCAAGGATTTAAGTAGAAAGGTGATCGTTTTTGGCAAGCAATCGTCAGCTCTAGCCAGTTTCCAAGGAGATGAAACATTGATCTTTCCATTTAACTTTCGACTACTCAAATATGATTTGTTAATTACGGGTGATAATGAGCAATTTGTTGATGAATTTAAGATGAACATGAAGAACAAGTTTGAGATGAATGAACTTGGATTATTAGCATACTTTCTTGGAATGGAAATAACACAATCAAAGGAAGGATGCTTTGTATGTCAAAAACAATTCACAACAAAGATGCTAAACAAGTTTGCAATGGAAAATTGCAAACCTGTTAGCACACCAATGGTGCTGGGAATGAAGCTCACAAAAACTGATGGTGCCCCCTCTGCAGATGGAAGAATTTATAGGAGTTTAATTGGAAGTTTGTTGTATTTATCTTCCACTCGACCTGACATTGTGTTCACTGTCAACTACCTCTCGAGATTCATGCAAAATCCCAGTCAAATACACTACATTGCAGCCAAAAGGGTGCTGAGATACTTAAGAGGAACACTGGATTTTGGCATGTATTTTGGCAAGATGAACACTGTCAAATTGAAAGGATTTTGTGACAGTGATTGGGCTGGGAGTGATGAAGAGATGATGAGCACTTCGGGGTATTGTTTTTCAATGGGGGAATGCATCTTCTGTTGGAATTCAAAGAAGCAATCAGTAGTTGCACATTCATCTGCTGAAGCAGAATATATTTCTGCATTTGTGGCTGCCAATCAACTAGTTTGGTTGAGAAAAATTCTAAAGGATCTAAACTATGATCAAGTGGAACATACTGAGCTATTCTGTGATAACATGGCTGCAATTGCCATTTCCAAAAATTCTGTGTTTCATGATAGAACAAAGCACATGAAAATCAAGTCTAGCTTTGTTCTTATTGATACTACCATCAGCATTTAGTTTTGTTTTATAAATCCACTTAACCCCAATGACTTTTCTATGCCTTGGTCTGTCAACTAGCTGCCATGTATCATTCTTTTCAATCATCATTAGCTCCTCCTTCATTGCTGCCACCCATACTTGAGAATCCATGGCTTCTCCAACATTATTTGGTTCAATCTCAGCCAAGTTACATCTGTCATAGATGTCACTTAGCAACCTAGTTCCCCTCACAGGTAAGTCCTCTTCATCAATTTCAGTTTCATCATCTATTTCGGCTACAAGTTCATCACTTGTTTCTTCAATTTTATCATCATCCCAATTCCATATTTGATTCTCAGCCACCTTAACATTCCTTGCAATTACTGCTTGGTTTGTTTTTAAATCAAAAACCTTATAGCCCTTTGACTTTGAACTATATCCAATCAAAATTCCAACCTCAGATTTCTGGTCCAGTTTTCTCCTCTTAATTTCTGGCTGCAAAACATAGCATGGACTACCAAATACTTTCAAATGATCTAAGCTAGGTTTGTGGCCACACCATTCTTCAAAAGGTGTTTTATCTCCTAATGATCTCGAAATCATCCTATTCAAGAGATAAGAGGTTGTGCTCACAGCCTCTGCCCAGAATTTCAGGGGCAATTTCTTCTCATAGAGAAGGCATCTTGCCATCTCCATTAAAGTCTTATTCCTTCTCTCACTCACACCATTTTGTTGTGGAGTGTAGGGGACTGTCAATTGATGCTTAATACCTTCTTTAACTAGGTATTCTTCAAATTTATGGGAGGTAAACTCCCCCCCATTATCAGACCTCAAAACTTTCAAGGTGCAGCTGGATTCCTTCTCAGCTGCAGCTGGATTCCTTCTCAGCTGCAGCCTTGAACCTCAAAAACACCTCAAATACTTCCCCCTTGGTCTTAAGGAAATAAACCCAACAAAACCTACTAAAGTCATCTATAAACAACAAAAAATACCTTGCACCATTCAATGATTCATTGTGCATAGGGCCACACACATCTGTGTGCACAATCTGCAGCTTAGTAGTTGATCTAAGTGCATTATTATTGAACTTAATCCTTGCTTGTTTACCCAATTGGCATGCTTCACACACATCATTTTGTTCATGAATATCAGGTAATCCCTCTACCACATGTAAGTCTGCCATTTTCTTCGAAATTGCATAATTAAAATGCCCCAATCTTTTATACCATAGTACTGAATTTTCAGTAGTATTGATATTCATGCTTATGTGTGATAATTGTTCTTCAATACTAAAACATCTATTGATCATCTTAGCAGTGAATAAAGGTGTCCCTTGATCATCTTTAATTGTGCAAATACCATTTATAAAGAACAATGAATATCCATCTTCAAGCAATTGACCAACACTAACAAGGTTTTGATCAATTTCTGGTACATATAATAAATGCTCAAAATTTCGTATACCAGCTAAGGTTTCAATTTCAACTTCCCCTCTGCCCTCTACACTAACATACTGTCCATTAGCTACCTTAACTTTTGATTTGTAATTTAAATCAAGGTTCTCAAACATGCTCATTTCTGCAGACATATGATTTGAACATCCACTATCAATTAACCAGTTTTGTTTACTAACCTCAGTTTTGTTGTAGCTGTGGTCTACAATAGCAGTGAATAATTGTTCATCTTTGGGCTCCACAACCTCTGCAACATGTGCTTGCTTTCCAGTTGAGGTGTTGTTCTTGCAGAATTTCTGAATATGTCCAAATTGCTTGCATTTTCGACATTGAGCATTCTTGAGCCAACAGAATGACTCAAGATGGTTTGTTTTTTGACAGTACTTGCAGGTGGGAAATTGTTATCTCCTTTCCTTCCCTCTTGCATTGAAGTTGTTGGCATAATTTTGATTATTTTGCCAATTTTTACTCTGCCACTGTTTCCCAGAATTTGTTCTTGATTCTGGGTTCTTGAAGAACATCTGGGAATGCTGAGGTTTTGTTCTTCCCTTAAACCCTGCTGCAAAGGCCTCTTCACTCGAATTTTCTTGCCTAAAAGCTTGCCTTTGTTCCACAGCTTGCAATGCATTAATCAGCTCTTGAAGACTCAATTCAGTGAAGTCTTTTGAATCTTCCAAAGAACATATCTTGTTCTCGAATTTTTTAGCTAGACTTGTAGTTAAAGGGTACTCACAAGAACAAGGGATTGATTACCATGATACTTTTGCTCCTGTTTCAAGAATGGATACAATCAAGTTGCTGCTCATGTTGGCTTCTCAAAAAGGATGGTTAGTTTGGCAAATGGATGTCAAATCTGCATTTTTGAATGGAACATTGAGTGAAGAGATATATGTAGAACAACCTGAGGGATTTGAAATTGAATCCAATTTGAACAAAGTCTATTTGCTAAAGAAAGCATTGTATGGTTTGAAACAAGCCCCTGGAGCTTGGTATAGCAAATTGGATGAATATTTGTCAAGCTTAGGATTTGAGAAAAGCTTGAATGAAGCCACTCTATATGTGAAGAAGGTTGATGATCACATTTTGATAATTTCAGTTTATGTGGATGATTTGTTAATTACGGGTGATAATGAGCAATTTGTTGATGAATTTAAGATGAACATGAAGAACAAGTTTGAGATGAATGAACTTGGATTATTAGCATACTTTCTTGGAATGGAAATAACACAATCAAAGGAAGGATGCTTTGTATGTCAAAAACAATTCACAACAAAGATGCTAAACAAGTTTGCAATGGAAAATTGCAAACCTGTTAGCACACCAATGGTGCTGGGAATGAAGCTCACAAAAACTGATGGTGCCCCCTCTGCAGATGGAAGAATTTATAGGAGTTTAATTGGAAGTTTGTTGTATTTATCTTCCACTCGACCTGACATTGTGTTCACTGTCAACTACCTCTCGAGATTCATGCAAAATCCCAGTCAAATACACTACATTGCAGCCAAAAGGGTGCTGAGATACTTAAGAGGAACACTGGATTTTGGCATGTATTTTGGCAAGATGAACACTGTCAAATTGAAAGGATTTTGTGACAGTGATTGGGCTGGGAGTGATGAAGAGATGATGAGCACTTCGGGGTATTGTTTTTCAATGGGGGAATGCATCTTCTGTTGGAATTCAAAGAAGCAATCAGTAGTTGCACATTCATCTGCTGAAGCAGAATATATTTCTGCATTTGTGGCTGCCAATCAACTAGTTTGGTTGAGAAAAATTCTAAAGGATCTAAACTATGATCAAGTGGAACATACTGAGCTATTCTGTGATAACATGGCTGCAATTGCCATTTCCAAAAATTCTGTGTTTCATGATAGAACAAAGCACATGAAAATCAAGTCTAGCTTTGTTCTTATTGATACTACCATCAGCATTTAGTTTTGTTTTATAAATCCACTTAACCCCAATGACTTTTCTATGCCTTGGTCTGTCAACTAGCTGCCATGTATCATTCTTTTCAATCATCATTAGCTCCTCCTTCATTGCTGCCACCCATACTTGAGAATCCATGGCTTCTCCAACATTATTTGGTTCAATCTCAGCCAAGTTACATCTGTCATAGATGTCACTTAGCAACCTAGTTCCCCTCACAGGTAAGTCCTCTTCATCAATTTCAGTTTCATCATCTATTTCGGCTACAAGTTCATCACTTGTTTCTTCAATTTTATCATCATCCCAATTCCATATTTGATTCTCAGCCACCTTAACATTCCTTGCAATTACTGCTTGGTTTGTTTTTAAATCAAAAACCTTATAGCCCTTTGACTTTGAACTATATCCAATCAAAATTCCAACCTCAGATTTCTGGTCCAGTTTTCTCCTCTTAATTTCTGGCTGCAAAACATAGCATGGACTACCAAATACTTTCAAATGATCTAAGCTAGGTTTGTGGCCACACCATTCTTCAAAAGGTGTTTTATCTCCTAATGATCTCGAAATCATCCTATTCAAGAGATAAGAGGTTGTGCTCACAGCCTCTGCCCAGAATTTCAGGGGCAATTTCTTCTCATAGAGAAGGCATCTTGCCATCTCCATTAAAGTCTTATTCCTTCTCTCACTCACACCATTTTGTTGTGGAGTGTAGGGGACTGTCAATTGATGCTTAATACCTTCTTTAACTAGGTATTCTTCAAATTTATGGGAGGTAAACTCCCCCCCATTATCAGACCTCAAAACTTTCAAGGTGCAGCTGGATTCCTTCTCAGCTGCAGCTGGATTCCTTCTCAGCTGCAGCCTTGAACCTCAAAAACACCTCAAATACTTCCCCCTTGGTCTTAAGGAAATAAACCCAACAAAACCTACTAAAGTCATCTATAAACAACAAAAAATACCTTGCACCATTCAATGATTCATTGTGCATAGGGCCACACACATCTGTGTGCACAATCTGCAGCTTAGTAGTTGATCTAAGTGCATTATTATTGAACTTAATCCTTGCTTGTTTACCCAATTGGCATGCTTCACACACATCATTTTGTTCATGAATATCAGGTAATCCCTCTACCACATGTAAGTCTGCCATTTTCTTCGAAATTGCATAATTAAAATGCCCCAATCTTTTATACCATAGTACTGAATTTTCAGTAGTATTGATATTCATGCTTATGTGTGATAATTGTTCTTCAATACTAAAACATCTATTGATCATCTTAGCAGTGAATAAAGGTGTCCCTTGATCATCTTTAATTGTGCAAATACCATTTATAAAGAACAATGAATATCCATCTTCAAGCAATTGACCAACACTAACAAGGTTGTGATCAATTTCTGGTACATATAATACATGCTCAAAATTTCGTATACCAGCTAAGGTTTCAATTTCAACTTCCCCTCTGCCCTCTACACTAACATACTGTCCATTAGCTACCTTAACTTTTGATTTGTAATTTAAATCAAGGTTCTCAAACATGCTCATTTCTGCAGACATATGATTTGAACATCCACTATCAATTAACCAGTTTTGTTTACTAACCTCAGTTTTGTTGTAGCTGTGGTCTACAATAGCAGTGAATAATTGTTCATCTTTGGGCTCCACAACCTCTGCAACATGTGCTTGCTTTCCAGTTGAGGTGTTGTTCTTGCAGAATTTCTGAATATGTCCAAATTGCTTGCATTTTCGACATTGAGCATTCTTGAGCCAACAGAATGACTCAAGATGGTTTGTTTTTTGACAGTACTTGCAGGTGGGAAATTGTTATCTCCTTTCCTTCCCTCTTGCATTGAAGTTGTTGGCATAATTTTGATTATTTTGCCAATTTTTACTCTGCCACTGTTTCCCAGAATTTGTTCTTGATTCTGGGTTCTTGAAGAACATCTGGGAATGCTGAGGTTTTGTTCTTCCCTTAAACCCTGCTGCAAAGGCCTCTTCACTCGAATTTTCTTGCCTAAAAGCTTGCCTTTGTTCCACAGCTTGCAATGCATTAATCAGCTCTTGAAGACTCAATTCAGTGAAGTCTTTTGAATCTTCCAAAGAACATATCTTGTTCTCGAATTTTTTAGCTAGACTTGTAGTTAAAGGGTACTCACAAGAACAAGGGATTGATTACCATGATACTTTTGCTCCTGTTTCAAGAATGGATACAATCAAGTTGCTGCTCATGTTGGCTTCTCAAAAAGGATGGTTAGTTTGGCAAATGGATGTCAAATCTGCATTTTTGAATGGAACATTGAGTGAAGAGATATATGTAGAACAACCTGAGGGATTTGAAATTGAATCCAATTTGAACAAAGTCTATTTGCTAAAGAAAGCATTGTATGGTTTGAAACAAGCCCCTGGAGCTTGGTATAGCAAATTGGATGAATATTTGTCAAGCTTAGGATTTGAGAAAAGCTTGAATGAAGCCACTCTATATGTGAAGAAGGTTGATGATCACATTTTGATAATTTCAGTTTATGTGGATGATTTGTTAATTACGGGTGATAATGAGCAATTTGTTGATGAATTTAAGATGAACATGAAGAACAAGTTTGAGATGAATGAACTTGGATTATTAGCATACTTTCTTGGAATGGAAATAACACAATCAAAGGAAGGATGCTTTGTATGTCAAAAACAATTCACAACAAAGATGCTAAACAAGTTTGCAATGGAAAATTGCAAACCTGTTAGCACACCAATGGTGCTGGGAATGAAGCTCACAAAAACTGATGGTGCCCCCTCTGCAGATGGAAGAATTTATAGGAGTTTAATTGGAAGTTTGTTGTATTTATCTTCCACTCGACCTGACATTGTGTTCACTGTCAACTACCTCTCGAGATTCATGCAAAATCCCAGTCAAATACACTACATTGCAGCCAAAAGGGTGCTGAGATACTTAAGAGGAACACTGGATTTTGGCATGTATTTTGGCAAGATGAGCACTTTCAAATTGAAAGGATTTTGTGACAGTGATTGGGCTGGGAGTGATGAAGAGATGATGAGCACTTCGGGGTATTGTTTTTCAATGGGGGAATGCATCTTCTGTTGGAATTCAAAGAAGCAATCAGTAGTTGCACATTCAACTGCTGAAGCAGAATATATTTCTGCATTTGTGGCTGCCAATCAACTAGTTTGGTTGAGAAAAATTCTAAACTGTGATCAAGTGGAACCTACTGAGCTATTCTGTGATAACATGGCTGCAATTGCCATTTCCAAAAATTCTGTGTTTCATGATAGAACAAAGCACATGAAAATCAAGTTTCATGCAATTCGGTAATTCCAGCAAGAAGGTGAATTAGAGATGAAGTACTGTTGTTCTAAAGAACAATTGGCTGATTTATTTACAAAGTCTCTAGCAAAGGAAAGGTTTGAAGAACTAAGAAGAATGGTGGGGATGCGCAGCCCAGGAATCAAGGAGGAGTGTTGAAATCTGGAATTGATTCCAGGCCTGCCAAGCTGACAGGATGAAGAAGCTGAAGAATTGAAGATTGAAGAATCAAGTTTTATTGTTTCCTGTTTAAGTTCACATTGTATTCAGGATGATTAACATCCATTAGTCAATAAGTCAACATTTTCAGTTAATTTCAGTTAAAAGTCAACGTAGTGGATAAGTTTCAATTGTAACAGATTTTTGAATTTCAATCGTTGTAATGTGTTTGATTACTATAAATAAAGACAATGGGATGGCAGTAACCATACGAAAAAATTATGCCCATATTCACGTTTCCTTATACTCAAATTACAGAGTTTTGTGTTCTTCGTTTTCTAAAAAAATGTTCATGCCCAGTTCTTGATCGCTACAGTAGCGGTTCTCAAGATTGTGAACAATGTTTTTTTAATTTGATTTGAACAGTACTTGTTCTTTATGAAATTTCCAGTTTTTCCATCGAATTTCAACAAAATAAACGACCAAACTTGCACGACCCTTTCTGGGGACAGTACGGTCTAAGGTGTGCTATGATTTCCGAACTTTCGATCGATGACTGGTAGACCAACATATACAAGCATTTAAGCAATCTGTGTTTTTTATTACGTAATCCCAAACTTGGGTGAAGATATTCGAGTGCAAAATCTCAGATGAGAGAGACCAGAGTTGATTATGACAGAATATGAGGGCCACCGACATATAGATTAGCCGCTATCCTTGTAAAATTAACAAAAACCTAAAGAAGATAAATGTTTTGTAATAGTGACAGACTGACTGTGGATTGGCACAGGATGGATCCATGACTGACTGTAGTTGGAGCATGTCAATATCCTTAGGCGCGTGCACATAAAATCTTGTCATTCAGAGCCGCCATCTATATAAAATAAAATTATTGGCTAAACCTGGTCGGTACCATAATGACCAATCAAAGAAAAACTTGCTGTTATTGGCAATAAAAATTGCTGTCCTTGGCTATTAAAATTATGCAATTTTTTTTATTTTTTTTTTGGATGACGGGGGAACCACGTGACCCGGAAAGCGCACTTTGTGGGCCCAGGGCACGCGTAAACCCACAGCTGTACCAGGCTCTTACAGGTTTGGAATAGATTGGCTGGGACAGGCTCGAACGCTGCTCTCGTGCTTGTCGAGAGACAGCCCTTGCCGCCAAGCCGCACCCCTGGGTACAATTATTATGCAATTTTAATCAAACTGTTGCAGGGAAGAATTATGCAATTTTAATCAAACTCTTCCCTGCAACACTAAAAACAATTCTGTCCACCACTCGCCTCCAAAAAGGCAAGGTGACCTCTCCATTTGCCACCCAAATTCACCATCTCAAGATGGTCATTGCATGCAATGACCACCCCCTCTTTTTTATTTTACTTGATGGGATTGGGCTAGGTCTGCCCAAATATTTTGGCCTGAACCCAACCCAGCCCAATGTAATATCATATTATATAATAATGAAATAATAAAATAATATTTGCAGGGCCAGTCATTTTCATTGAAAAGATAAAAGATAAAAGGTAAATGAATGCTTGATTAGCCGCCATTATATAAGATTCTTTCTCACATAGACTTTTTCAGGTTAGTTTTCAATCAAATTCTTTAATAATTGGGAGAGCATGGGAGACATATGATCGTTTTTGGCAGGCAATCGTCAGCTATAGCCAGCTTCCAAGGAGATGAAACATTGATCTCTCCATTGAACTTTCGACTACTCAAATAAACGACCAAACTTGCACGACCCTTTTTCGAGGAGGACAGGTGTGCTATGATGTCCGAACTTTCGATCGATGACTGGTAGACCAACATATACAAGCATTTAAGCAATCTGTATTTTTTATTACGTAATCCCAAACTTGTGTGAAGATATTCGAGTGCAAAATCTCAGATGAGAGAGACCAGAGTTGATTATGACAGAATATGAGGGCAACCGACATATAGATTAGCCGCTATCCTTGTAAAATTAACAAAAACCTAAAGAAGATAAATGTTTTATTATATTGACACTGACTGTGGACTGGCACAGGATGGATCCATGACTGCCTGTAGTTGGAGCATGGTAATATCCTTAGGCGCGTGCACTAGGGGTGAACATTTTCGGTTTGGTCCAGTTTTTTGTCAAAAAAGTAACCAAACTGATTTTTTTTTTTAAATTCAAACCGAAACCGAACCGAAAGTATTCAAAACCGACCACTTTCGGTTCAGTTCGGTCCGGTTTTTTTGGTTAAAAAAATCATAAAACCGAATTTGGTTTTTGGGCCATCTTATGGGCCTTCTGATGGGTCTTCTGATGGGCTTTTTGATGGGTTTTCTAATAAATTTTCTGATGGGCTTGAAAAACTATTTTCATACCAGAACCCAAAGTATTTTTAATTTTTTTGCAACAAATACAAATATTAATGTATTAAATTGTTAATATAGTGTTTATTAAGTTTTTTTTAACCTTTCTAATACTTTTGTTTTGTGTAATTTAGCATGATGAGAAATAATTAAAACTACACAAGTGAACAAATTTAAATTTAAATTACAGAAAATGCCTTCAAAGGGCTTAAAAAAAAACAAGCAACATTAGCATAAAAAACTTCAAGAAATACAGTCGGTTTTGAACTAATTATCATCCGTCGCTAGATTTAACTTTCCACCAAAATCTACAAAAAAAAATAATAGAAATGTTAGATTGCAAATAAGTTGATTATTATTTAATAAAATAAAAATGCAAACGTATAAGAAAAATAACCTGATTCAAGTTTTTCATATTTTTCATAATCATTCATCAAGGTTGTAATGTCGATCGGGATTGATCCATGATGTAACCAATTTTGACAACAAACAAGTGCTTGAACAGTCGCTGGAGATAAAGAACTTCGGAATTGGTCGAGTATACGACCGCCTGTGCTAAAAGATGATTCAGAAGCCACTGTGGATATAGGAATAGCTAAAACATGTTGTGCAACCTTCGAAAGTATTTTATATTTTGAACCATTACCCTTCCACCAACCTAAAATATCTAATTTATCATCATCAGGATCCTCACAACCATCATTCAAATACCTCTCCACTTCATTTTTATTTTCTACACTATCTTCCTCTTGTAAATGTCTTTTGAATCGAGCAAAAGTATTAACATTTAACTCTGTATCATTGCAATCCATATCATTAACATCATGAATATGTCTATTAACATCCTCCACTTCATCAACTCTTAAATAAAACTCATATAGTCTTACTAAATGATCTTTCACCTTTGTTGTTAAATCTTGTGCTTTGTGATAATCATACAACTCACCAAAACAAAATTTAACATATTTCAACTTAAAGCGTGGATCTAAAACATTGGCCACATACAATATGAAATTCTGATTTGCATCATAACCCCAATACTTCTCAAACTTCAACATCATTTTCATTGCCATTCGACTTAAAACATCATCTCTACTTTTACACAATTTCAACAAGTTTGTATGCATGTAAATCAATTCATTGAAGAAAGAATTTGATGTCACATGTAATGAGCCAGAAAACTTTAATGTAACTGTGTAAAAGATCTTTAAAAACTTGACCAAAATTCTACCATTTTCCCAATCCTCCGAACCAGGTGGCCCTATATTTTTTTTATTCCCTTTTAGATCAACCTCCGAAAAATAACCCATATACCTAGGTTCACTCTCACCTAACCTCACAAACACCTTTTCAAATTTTTCAGCAGCATCCAACATAAGATAAGTTGAATTCCATCGAGTTGCAACATCCAAACATAATGCCTTTTTACAATCTATATGCAATTTTTCTGCACATTTTTTAAATGCAAGCTGCCTCGCAGGTGAAGATCTCACAAACCTTATTGCATTTCTAATCTTAACAACTGACACATGAATCTCTTTCAAGCCATCACCCACAATAAGATTTACAATATGTGCACAACATCTTACATGCAAATGATCATTTGACAATATATTAAATGGCCAATCTATCATCACATTCTTCAAATAAGAAATAGTCACATTATTAGAGCTTGCATTGTCTACTGTAACAGTAAAAAGTTTATCAATCCCCCACTCTAACAAACAATTCTCAATCACTTGACCAATTACCTCACCAGTATGATTTGAAACTTGACAGAAATTGAGAATTCTTTTATGCAATTTCCACTCACTATCAATCCAATGAGCCGTTAAGGACATATAATTAATGTTTTGGATTGATGTCCATGTATCTGTTGTCAAACATAATCGTTGACCCCTAAGTGCTATCTTTAAATTTTCCTTCTCGTCAACATAAATTTTCAAACAATCTTTCATAACAGTAAAACGAGAAAGACTATCAAATCTAGGTTGTATTGTCCTTAAAAATGATTTAAATCCCCTTCCCTCCACAAAATTAAAAGGCAACTCATCAATTATAATCATTTGTGCTAGTGTTAATCTACATTCTTCATGATTATAACCTATTGCCTTTAGAGTGCCCATATTTTTGTCTTCTGATTCATCAATCTCTTTCTTAGGTTCTAATACCAAAAGTTTTTGCTTCTTATCAACCACAAAAAGGAATTTTTTGCATACTTTCAAATGACTCCACATATTACTTGTTCCATTCAAAATAGTATGACATGCATAATCCCTTCTACAATAATTACATGCAGCTCTAGGTTTATTAGGATCACAATCTAGTTTTGTAAAATGATCCCAAATTTGTGACTTTTTTCTATCATCAACATTTCTTTTTCTCAATGTAAGGACTTCAGATTGTTTACCTCTATCATTTGTGACAGATCCTGCAGTGGCTGATGTAGTTTGAGTGTTTGAAGCGAGGGCATTAAATGTTGATGTTGGGGTAGTGTCGATGGATGAAACATTTTGGTTTTCCATCTGTAATTAACAAATGAAAAAGATCAAAACATGTTAATAATGTATATTTTAAGAATGCACAATATATTCGCAGCATATATTCATAATAAATCCACAATATATTCGCAGCATATATTCATAATAATTCCACAATTTATTCGCAGCATATATGCATAATAAATTTACACTATATTTGCAGCATGGTCTAGTCCACAATATAAGAGCAGTGCTAATGCATCCTCACAACAAATGAGCACAAACAATAAGAAAAAAGCTTCCTAGGAAGGACATCAGAAAAACAGTAGCATAAATTGGACGTGCATGTTCCAAATAGGAAAATTATAAATGTTGAGACCTTTTACATGAGAATGTTTGCATTTAGCAACTATGTTGCCAACAATTACATTGTTCCTAGCCTACCATTAATGATTTTTCCAAATTTACAGATAGAGCACTTTGTGACAGCCCAAATTTAATGACAGAATATACTGATGAAAAGCTGTTATCTTGCTTAATTATATATAAACCAGCAGCAGAAGGAAAAATTAAGCAGATACGAAACCTCACTCAACCAAGTATCTGTGGCATTTAGATGCTAAGAAAATCAAATGTAAAAAGGCATATAAACGATAACTTACATTCCAAGGAGAAATGGCCAAACCTCTGGTCTAAGACTTGGATCGATACCCTGCATTAGAGTTTAAGAAAAGATAACACCCCATCAGCAGTAAGAAATTAGCATAAGGAACATAAAAAACAGCATGAGACCTGATGAATAACTAAACAAAACAACAAAAAAACATCAGTCACAGCAGAGACAGCAACATACCCCACTTCGTGTTTTCTTCTCCTACGCGACCAAGGTGATTTAAGTCCACCCCTGTGATGATTAGAGGCGAGAGGCTGCTTGTGTTAGAAAATTTAGGGTTTAGTAAATTTAGGAATCGAGAGGCAGAGGGAGGCGAGAGGAGAGAGGCGAGAGGCGAGAGGCTGCTTGTGTTAGAAAATTTAAGGTTTAGTAAATTTAGGAACCGAGAGGCAGAGGGAGGCGAGAGGCGAGAGGCGAGAGGCGGAACGGTAAAGTAACTAAAGTTTAGGGTTTCTTAAGTTTGTATTTATAGTAGGGTGAGTAAACCGAACCGAACCGGTTCGGTTCGGTTCAATCGGTTTTGTCCGTACAAAACCGATACCGAACCGGACGGTTTTTTTTAATTTTGCAATCGGTTTAATCGGTTTGTTTTTTCGGTTCGGTTTTTTCGGTTTTTTTTTCCGGTTTTCTCGGTTAAATCGGTTATTCGGTTTGGTTTGCTCACCCCTAGCGTGCACATAAAATCTTGTCATTCAGAGCCGCCATCTATATAAAATAAAATTAGTGGCTAAACCTGGTCGGTACCATAATGACCAATCAAAGAAAAACTTGGCAATAAAAAGTATACCTTTTCAGGCTATTGTCGCTCGAAAATTAAGAAAAGTTACGAGTAAACGAGCAGCGATCACCCGAGCATCACAAGTTAATATTGCAATCTCTTCCGCTTTGAATCTCAAGTGCTCACTAGCTATTTTTTAAATTAATAAAAAATATTATTTCAACTTAATAAAAAATATTACTTTCACTATAAGAATTCATCTTCATCATCAAAGTGATTTGAAAATGTATCTCAACAGTATTTTTTTAGAGAATTTTTATTTTATCATTAGTTTATAAATATTATTTTTAATTCGATAGATTGTTTAATTAAATAAGTTGTTCGTTATCGTACGAGAACATCATCCTAAATTGTGTTCTCTGATTGAACAGCTTGTATTTATATTCTTGAACCATAATCTTTGACAATTAAGAATGAATACAGCATAGAAGACCATTGTCACGTGACAATTAAGAAAAGTTACCTGTAAACGAGCGGCAATCACCCTAATATCACAAGCTTGTCGGAAATTCCGATGAAAGACGGGCAGACCTCTCGAAGGACCCACTCTGCATTTCTAAATTCTTGAAGTGATTAAATGATTTAAAAACTAAGTCTTGTGAGCCGGCTTCTCTTTGACTTTTCTTCTTCTTCTTCTTCTTCTTCTTCTTCTTCTTCTTCTTTCAGGAAATGAAATTGACAAATTTTAGTAAAGCTAGTTATTTGGCCCGTACGTACTTCTCCGAGGAGCAAATATTTTTTTTAAAATAAAATATATAAGAAAAACTTCTATGATGTGTTTTTCTAAATTAAAAAATCCCAAACTTACCGAAGGACCCACTCTTCATTTCTTAATTCTTGAAAGCTAATACCTTTCCAAGGACTTTTATGACCGTCAGCAAATGAGTTTGATTCTTATCAGTTTCATTTTTTTATATTAAATTAATAATGGTGCGTCTGATTTCAAGTTAAGAAAATTTTTATATTTAATGAGGTGTTATGTGTTAGATAGTTATATAAAACCATTTACTGAAGTTGAAACAACATCTAAAATTCTTGACTTGAGATATTTTATTCATAAGTTGATTTAAGTAGAAATTTTAGTATTATAAAACACCTAGCAAATTTAGTAGAAATTGACGAAGTCATGATGAGGTTTGGTAAGCAAATACCGCTCAAATGAGCATAGTTCTTAAATATTAGTGAACTTAAACGAACTTAGGAGTGAGTTGGAGTGATATGATTATTATTATTTACAACAAAATCAGATCCTAATTCTCAATGACCAATGATAGTCGATTGTTGTTATTTTTAAACTTGTCTTTTAGCTTCTAATCAATATCAAAATGTAAAATAATTTGTCCAAGTCAAATGATCGAAAGAATCTCTAGTACCCTTCTGAACATTCTTGCGTTACATGCATCGTATATATCAAGATCGCAATCTGGAGGCTGGTGATTGTGTCGAGCGATGATCACAAGAAATTTACATGTAAACATGTAAACTAAATAGGAAATATTGTAATCTCATTTCTATGTGGTAATCTCCACCATTACTATTGTATGTTGCCCTACACATATATATACAAAGGAGTGGCTAACTATTAGGTTAAGCCTCCTAATTACTTCTCAACTTGGTATCAGAGCCCAAATAAATTAAAACACCTCTCAGCCGGCAGCCACCTCTCCTCCTCTCTGAAATGGATCCCTCTCAGCCGGCAGCCACCTCCTCCCCTGCCGCAGCACCGGTTGTGCCCTCCTGCACTCCTGCCGCAAGTCAATTCTCTTCTTCGGCATCAGTTATGCCACAAAATACAGATGTTGGCCATGCTCTTCTCAACCCCACTAATGCTCCTCTGCTGCCAACCTCTTCTCCTCCTCCTGCCGTGGCAATTGTGTCCCTCTCCCACACTCATCAAGTCATCTCTTTAAAGTTGACAAACACCAATTATTTATATTGGCGAATGCAGATGAAACCTTATCTCTTAGGCCAAGGAGTTTTCGGCTTTGTTGATGGTTCAAACTCCTGCCCCTCTTCACACACCATGGCTGCCGATGGTCTCTCTCTTCAGGTATCTCAATCTTTTCTCCATTGGAAACAACAAGATCAACTCATTCTAAGTGCATTGCTCTCTTCGCTGTCCATGGAAGTTCTTCATCTTGTTGTTGATTGTACAACCTCATGTGCGGTATGGCACACACTTGAGCAAGCTCTAGCTTCTACATCCAATTCCCGGATTATGCAACTTCATGGTTCTCTTCAAGACCTTAGACAAGGTGATGATTCGGTAACTCAATTTTTGCAAAAGGCTAAGACTTTATTTGATGAGCTAGCAGCTGCTGGCAGACCTATTTCGCTAACCGATTTCAATCTATATGTGTTTCGTGGACTTCGCGGAGAATTTAAGGACTTAGTGACAAGTCTGATTACAAGGGCAGACCCTCTACCATATGCAGATTTGCTTAGTCATTTGCTAACCCATGAATTTGTGCATAAAACTTCTCACTTGTCTTTGGGACCTGCTGCCAGTCATGCACCATTGCGGCCCACGCCACACTCAGCAATGCTCTCTCACCGTCAGCCTTCTGCCCAGTTTGGACGCAACAGAGGGCGTTCTTATGGCAGCTGGCGAAATCAGTCAAGAGGCTCTCGGTTTTCTGGCTCAAGGAACACGGGAAATTGGCACAACGTGAACTCTTATAACACGGGAAGCAATGAAAATAGAAGCAACACTTGGCAGCCAAACTGGCAACGAAACAGGGGACAAAATTCATCAAATTCACGTTGCCAGCTGTGCAACATGTTCGGGCACACTGCTCCTCAGTGTTCTCAACTTCAGCAACGTGGACATGAGCATCAAAATAGTGCCAATCTGGCACTACAGAATTCAGGAAGTTCTGCTGACTGGATCCCGGACACCGGCGCAAATCAACACGTGACACCGGACCTTGCAACTCTAACCGATTCTGCACCGTATCTTGGTAACGATTTTTTGCATGTTGGTGATGGTAAGGCCCTTGTCATATCCCATGTTGGACGTTCTATTTTACATTCCCCAAAACGCATGTTTACATTGACTAATGTTCTTCGCGTACCTCACATTACAAAACCGTTGTTATCTGTTCAGAAATTCTGTCGTGATAATCATGTTTATTTTGAATTTCACGATTCTGTGTTTTATGTGAAGGATCTCGTCACCAAGGAAGTTCTTCTTTCCGGTCGGAGTCATGATGGTCTTTATGTCCTCTCGGAGTCTTCAGCTACGTCAATTCCTCAAGCATATTTGTCTCCTTCCATTTCCGCGACTGCCGACTTGTGGCATCGTCGTTTAGGTCATCCAACTCCTCGCATTTTGAATTTATTAGTTTCCAAAAATAAAATTGTTTGTACGTCTAGACGATCATTTTCTCAATGTCAAGCATGTCCTTTAGGAAAATCTTCCTGTTTGTCATTACGATCGACGGGTCACAAAACATCAAATCCACTTGATTTAATTTTTAGTGATGTTTGGGGACCTGCTCCCATGCTTTCCTCTGATGGTTTCCGTTATTTTGTTATATTTGTTGATGCGCACACTAAATATATCTGGTATTATCCCCTTGTTGCGAAATCTGATGTATTCTCTACGTTTCAACGTTTTCAAACTCTTGTTGAGCGTCAGTTTTCTCGTAAAATTAAATCTGTTCAAACTGATTGGGGTGGCGAATATCGCAAATTAAATAAATTTTTTGAAACCATTGGTATTCACCATCGCCTAATTTGCCCTCATACTCATGAACAAAATGGCACAGTTGAACGTCGTCATAGGCATATTGTTGAAACTGGTCTCACCCTTCTAGGCCAGTGTCATGCCCCATTGCGCTATTGGAATTATGCTATGGAATCATCAGTTTATCTTATTAATCGCATGCCTACTCTTGTCCTTCAAAATAAATCTCCTTATGCATGCTTGTTTGATCGCACTCCTGATTATAATTTTCTCCGTATTTTTGGGTGTCTTTGTTTCCCATTTTTACGTCCATATCATGCTCATAAATTAGATTTTCGGTCTTCTCCATGTGTGTTCTTAGGATATAGCTCGTCTCATCTTGGATATCGTTGTCTTGATCTAGAGTCTGATCGTATCTATATTTCCCGTCATGTTCGTTTTCATGAAAGTGTCTTCCCTTTTAGGAAATCTGAACAGGTAACAACTGACCCCATACCATCCACTACACCTACCTACCTTCCATCATTGCAACCTCCTTCATACTTGCCTACCCATACCCACACCACCAAAACTATCAACCCACCTTTGCCCGTTGTTCCATCTGACCCTGCTTCACCACCCCGCATTGCCATACTATCACCACATGCTTGTCGTTCCACTGATTTTTATGCAGGAACAGGTTCAGATGTGCAAGTTTCAGGAGCAGCACAATCTCGGTCCGAAACCGACCCAACAGCAGGTTCACCACCACCTGCGGTGCAGCCGAGCTCCTCCCCGAGTTCACCCCCTGGTATAAAGCTTTGTGTTGATCTCTCCTCTTATCCTCTTCAGCACACTCCAGGTACAGGTGCTGCTGCTCCTTGTCCCGCTGCTTCCACGCATCCCATGGTCCTTCGTCCGAGACAACCAAAGACAGCTTTAGTCACCACGGCAGCCTCTCCTTCTGCCTCCTTCCGTCGGGTAGATACTCCTCCCTCACATGAGCCACTTGTTTTTAATGATGCAAACAGATATGAGGCTTGGTATAATGCAATGCGTGAGGAGATTCAAGCGCTCCGCACAAACAGCACATGGACTTTGGTGCCGTTTCATCCATCCATGAATGTTGTTGGTAGTCGATGGGTCTACAAAATTAAACGCAAATCTGATGGTAGTATTGAGAGGTATAAGGCACGCCTGGTGGCAAGGGGATTCACTCAGCAGGAAGGTATTGATTATTCAGAAACTTTTAGTCCTGTTATCAAACAGGCAACGGTACGCTTGGTATTCTCCATTGCAGTTTCGAGTGGTTGGAAAATACATCAGCTTGATATTCATAATGCCTTCCTTAATGGCGTACTTGATGAAGAGGTTTACATGAAACAACCTCCAGGTTTTGTTGACTCTGCTCTCCCAGGTCATGTATGTCGATTGCATAAGTCTTTATATGGCTTAAAACAGGCTCCGCGAGCATGGTACACGCGTCTGAATGACTTCTTATTGTCCATTGGCTTTCGTGCTTCTAAAGTGGACACCTCATTGTTTATCTTCTCAGTTGGTAGCGACATTTGCTATCTCTTGGTTTATGTTGATGATATCCTGCTTACGGGTAATAATGCTGTTTTGCTGCAACGCCTAATTCGGTTATTGAGCTCAGAATTTAAACTTCGAGACTTGGGTGATGTTCATTATTTCTTGGGGGTTGAAGTTCAAACTACTAGTATGGGACTTATGCTTTGTCAACATAAATATACACTTGACATCCTCACGCGAGCTGGTATGTTATCTTGTAAACCTGTTGACACCCCTATTTCGGCATCCAAAGCCACCATTATGCCTGATTCTTTATTTCCTGATGCTACTCGTTTTCGGCAATTGGTTGGTGCTCTTCAATATCTCACTTTCACACGTCCGGATATTTGCTTTGCTGTTAACCGGGTTTGTCAGTTTATGCATGCTCCTACAGAATCTCATTGGGCTGCAGTAAAACGCATCTTGCGTTATCTTCGTGGTACAGCATCACATGGTTTACACATTACTCGCAGCTCTTCTTTTGCTTTACATGGATTTACTGATGCAGATTGGGCAGGTAGTATTGAGGACAGAAAATCTACGGGTGGTTACCTTGTGTTCTTTGGTCAGACGCCGATTTCATGGAAATCAGGTAAGCAACGCACTGTTGCTCGGTTTAAATTTTAAGAAGCTGGCATTACAGCTGGCATTACTTGACAGCTGTTATTTCTGTTAAGTAGTTAGTTTCTGTTAATAAGCATGCATGTTGCATGACTGGTAGTTTCAGCTTGTAATCTCAGTGGCTATATAAGCCAGTTTGCTTTCAATAAATCATTTGAACATTACAAGTCAAAATACATACGTCTCAAATCACAAATTCTCTCAACATATTCAATTCTTGAATCTGTCATCTGGTATCAGAGCTTGAAAATGGCAGCAGAGTCAAGCAATTTCGCACAAGCAAGCATACCTAAATTCGATGGAGATTATGAGCATTGGTGCATGCTCATGGAGAATCTCCTACGCTCAAAGGAGTACTGGAGCGTGATTGAGGTAGGCTGTGTGGAGAACACACCAGTAGAAGCCATGACAGCAGTTCAGAAGAAAAGTATGGAGGATATGAAGCTGAAAGACTTGAAGACAAAAAACTACCTGTTCCAGTCGATAGATAAATCTATCTTGAAGACAATTGCACAAAAGGACACTGCCAAGCAGATATGGGACTCTATGAAGGTGAAGTATCAAGGTAATGCTAGAGTTCAACGTGCACAGCTTCAAATCCTGAGAAGAAATTTCGAATTGTTAGAAATGAAAATTGGAGAGCCTGTGAAAGAGTATTTCTCTAGGGTGATGCTAGTAGCAAATGATATGAGTAATTTTGGAGAAAATATGACGAATGAGAAGATTGTTGAGAAAATATTGAGAACATTGACAGAGAATTTCAACTATATTGTCTGTTCAATCGAAGAATCGAAGGACATAAATTGCTTGACAGTGGATGAATTGCAAAGCTCATTGCTTGTTCATGAGCAAAAGTTCCGAAAGAGCAGAGGTGATGATCAGGCACTGAGGATTTATGATGAAAGGAGTGGTGGAAGAAGCCGAGGGAGAAACACTTACAGAGGGAGAGGTCGTGGAAGAACACCTCAGATGTATGGCAGAGATACAGTAGAATGCTTTAAATGTCATAGGTTAGGACATTATCAATATGAATGTCCTAACCAGAAGGGAGCAAACTATGCAGAGATGCATCAGGATGAAATGTTGCTGCTAACACACATGAACTTGCAGAAAAGAAACACAAACTATGCAGACTTGAATCAAGATGAGATGATGCTGCTCATGGCTCACGTGGAGAAGCAGAAATGTGATGGAAATGATGCATGGTTTTTGGACTCTGGCTGCTCAAATCATATGAGTGGAGAATACGGTATGTTCACTAATTTGAATGAAACTTTTCAACATTCAGTCAAATTGGGGAATAATAGCAGAATGCAAGTAGTGGGGAAGGGTAATGTGAAGCTGGTACTGAATGGTGTAGTTCATGTACTAAGTGAGGTGTATTATGTCCCTGAATTAAGCAACAATTTGCTAAGCATAGGCCAGTTCCAAGATAATGGTCTAGCAGTATTGTTTAAGGGAGGATTGTGCAAAATCTATCACCCACAGAGGGGTTTGATCATAGAGACTGAAATGAGTCCAAACAGGATGTTCATACTGTTGACTCAAACTCAGAAATCAGTCAGTGCTCAGAATTGTTTTCATGTGGGTTCTCGGGATTTATCTAGTCTATGGCACAAACGCTATGGACATCTTAGCTTCAAAGGCCTACAAACACTGCAAAAGAAGGGAATGGTGTTTGGACTCCCTGATTCCAAACTTGCAGAAATGGCTTGCACAGATTGCTTTCTAGGCAAGCAACGGAGAGAAACAATTCCAAAGAGGAGTGTATGGAGAGCAAGTAAACCTCTTGAATTGGTTCACTCAGACATCTGCGGACCCATATCACCTATTTCTAATGGTGGCAAGAGATACATCCTATGTCTAATTGATGATTACAGTAGGAAATTATGGGTCTATTTACTGGCAGAGAAGAGTGAAACTTTCCAACATTTTAAGAATTGGCAGAAAATGGTTGAGAAAGAGAAGGGGCTGCCAGTCAGGTGCTTGAGAACAGACAGGGGGGGGAGTTCAATTCAAGCGAATTCACAGATTTCTGCAAGCAAAATGGAATTAAAAGGAATTTGACAGCTGCATACACGCCACAGCAAAATGGCGTGGCAGAGAGAAAGAATCAGACCTTGATGAACATGGTACGGTGTATGATGGTGGAGAAGAAGATGCCTAAGCAATTTTGGGCTGAGGCAGTGGTGTGGACAGTTCATGTGTTGAATAGGTCCCCCTCCACAGCAGTGAAGGAAATGACTCCACAGGAGGCATGGAGTGAGAAGAAGCCATCTGTGGAGCATTTTCGCACTTTTGGGTGCCTTGCACACGCACACGTTCCTCATCAGAGAAGGGGAAAACTGGATGATAGAAGTATAACCTGTGTTTTGCTTGGTGTCAGTGAGGAAACCAAAGGATACAGGTTATACGATCCCATAGAAAACAGAGTGTTTGTGAGTAGAGACGTGATTTTTGAAGAAGAAAAATCATGGGATTGGGGTGTGAAGCATCAGGAGCAGATTCTGTGCAATCTGGAGTGGGAAGGGGAACGGAGTGAAATTGGGAGTGATTTTGAGGAAGAGAGGGATAATACTGGAATTGAGACGGGGGGAGCTGAAGAAATTCATCAAAACCCAGAAATTCATTCCAACCCAGAATTTGGTGAAAACCCAGAATTTGGGGAAAATCCAGAATTTGGGGAAAGCCCAGAAATTGGTGAAATCAGGGAGGCAGAAGTGAGTGGAACATTTGTGGAAGCAAATGAAGGAGGTGAAATTGGTGTGATTGAAGGAAGAAGAAGACAAGCTCCGGCATGGATGGAGGACTATGTCGGTGGAGAAAATTTTGATGAAGATGAGGCTTATGTGACTTTGGCAGCCGAAGAAGAGCATGGGATTTTTAATCAGAATTTTAATGAGTATACAGTGCAAATTGAAGATCCTTTTTACTTTGAGGAGGCTGTGAAGGATGATAAATGGGTTCGGGCAATGGATGAAGAAATTGCATCCATTGAGAAAAATAATACATGGACACTGACTGAGTTGCCAGCTGGATATAAGAAAATCGGTGTCAAGTGGGTTTATAAAAGAAAGTTCAATGAAAATGGAGAAATTACTAAGTATAAGGCGCGCTTAGTAGCAAAAGGTTATTCTCAAAAACCAGGGATAGACTATACAGAGGTGTTTGCACCAGTGGCGAGACTGGACACGGTGAGAATGATCATATCCATGGCTGCGCAGAAAGGATGGAGAATTGGGCAGCTAGATGTAAAATCAGCTTTTCTTCACGGTGAATTGAGTGAAAATGTTTACGTTGATCAACCGAAGGGGTATGTGAAGAAAGGAAAGGAACACCTGGTTTATAAATTGCATAAGGCGCTATATGGATTAAAACAAGCTCCACGAGCATGGTTTAATCGAATTGAGGCACATTTTCTTGGTGAAGGCTTCAGGAGGTGTGAAAGTGAACAGACATTGTTTACTAAGCAAAGTGAAGCTGGTAAAGTAATAATTGTGAGTATTTACGTTGATGACGTAATTTTTACTGGGGATGATGAAGGAATGCTGTCAGAGTTCAAAGATTCCATGCTTAAGGAATTTGACATGTCTGATCTGGGGAGCATGCATTTTTTTCTGGGGATTGAAGTTTTGCAAAGACATGATGGTATTTTCATATGTCAACGAAAATACGCGCTGGAAATTCTGAAGAGGTTTGGGATGTCAGAAAGTAATGAAGTAAACAGTCCAATTATTCCAGGCTTCAAAATTAGCAAGGATAAAGAAGGGATTTGTGTGGATGAGACACAGTTTAAACAATTAGTGGGAAGCTTGATGTATCTTACTGCGACAAGACCGGATATGATGTTTGTTACAAGTCTTGTCAGCAGGTACATGGCAAGACCCACTAATCTACACTTTCAGGCTGCAAAGAGGGCTCTTAGATATCTAAGAGGGACCGTGAATTACGGTATTTTCTACAGAAGAAGTGGAAATGGAAAGTTGTGTGCTTACACAGACAGTGATTATGCAGGAGATGTGGAGGACAGGAAAAGCACAAGTGGGTATGTTTTCTTGCTGAATTCGGGGGCAGTTTCATGGTGCTCAAAAAAACAACCCATTGTCACTTTATCCACAACCGAAGCTGAATTTGTGGCCGCTGCAGTATGCACATGTCAAGCCATATGGATCAGAAGAGTATTGAAGGATCTGAGGTACAATGATGAAAATTGCACTCACATTTGGTGCGATAACAGTTCTACCATCAAGCTTTCGAAGAATCCCGTAATGCATGGGCGCAGTAAGCACATAGATATACGGTATCACTTCTTGAGGAATCTTACAAAGGAAGGGCTGATTGATTTGGTTCATTGTGGAAGTAAAGATCAGGTAGCTGATATAATGACCAAACCACTGAAAGTGGATGACTTTCAAAAACTTCGGAGTTTGCTTGGAGTATGTGATATTGATGAATTAAGCAAATTGCTTCCTAGCAATTAGCTTAAGGGAGGGATTGAAAGGCATTACTTGACAGCTGGCATTACAGCTGGCATTACTTTAAATTATAAATTAAAATTTAAAGCAACAGTGCGTAATATGAAATTAAAATTTAAAAATGGTTGAGAAGACCGAAAATCTAATTTATGAGCATGATATGGACGTAAAAATGGGAAACAAAGACACCCAAAAATACGGAGAAAATTATAATCAGGAGTGCGATCAAACAAGCATGCATAAGGAGATTTATTTTGAAGGACAAGAGTAGGCATGCGATTAATAAGATAAACTGATGATTCCATAGCATAATTCCAATAGCGCAATGGGGCATGACACTGGCCTAGAAGGGTGAGACCAGTTTCAACAATATGCCTATGACGACGTTCAACTGTGCCATTTTGTTCATGAGTATGAGGGCAAATTAGGCGATGGTGAATACCAATGGTTTCAAAAAATTTATTTAATTTGCGATATTCGCCACCCCAATCAGTTTGAACAGATTTAATTTTACGAGAAAACTGACGCTCAACAAGAGTTTGAAAACGTTGAAACGTAGAGAATACATCAGATTTCGCAACAAGGGGATAATACCAGATATATTTAGTGTGCGCATCAACAAATATAACAAAATAACGGAAACCATCAGAGGAAAGCATGGGAGCAGGTCCCCAAACATCACTAAAAATTAAATCAAGTGGATTTGATGTTTTGTGACCCGTCGATCGTAATGACAAACAGGAAGATTTTCCTAAAGGACATGCTTGACATTGAGAAAATGATCGTCTAGACGTACAAACAATTTTATTTTTGGAAACTAATAAATTCAAAATGCGAGGAGTTGGATGACCTAAACGACGATGCCACAAGTCGGCAGTCGCGGAAATGGAAGGAGACAAATATGCTTGAGGAATTGACGTAGCTGAAGACTCCGAGAGGACATAAAGACCATCATGACTCCGACCGGAAAGAAGAACTTCCTTGGTGACGAGATCCTTCACATAAAACACAGAATCGTGAAATTCAAAATAAACATGATTATCACGACAGAATTTCTGAACAGATAACAACGGTTTTGTAATGTGAGGTACGCGAAGAACATTAGTCAATGTAAACATGCGTTTTGGGGAATGTAAAATAGAACGTCCAACATGGGATATGACAAGGGCCTTACCATCACCAACATGCAAAAAATCGTTACCAAGATACGGTGCAGAATCGGTTAGAGTTGCAAGGTCCGGTGTCACGTGTTGATTTGCGCCGGTGTCCGGGATCCAGTCAGCAGAACTTCCTGAATTCTGTAGTGCCAGATTGGCACTATTTTGATGCTCATGTCCACGTTGCTGAAGTTGAGAACACTGAGGAGCAGTGTGCCCGAACATGTTGCACAGCTGGCAACGTGAATTTGATGAATTTTGTCCCCTGTTTCGTTGCCAGTTTGGCTGCCAAGTGTTGCTTCTATTTTCATTGCTTCCCGTGTTATAAGAGTTCACGTTGTGCCAATTTCCCGTGTTCCTTGAGCCAGAAAACCGAGAGCCTCTTGACTGATTTCGCCAGCTGCCATAAGAACGCCCTCTGTTGCGTCCAAACTGGGCAGAAGGCTGACGGTGAGAGAGCATTGCTGAGTGTGGCGTGGGCAGCAATGGTGCATGACTGGCAGCAGGTCCCAAAGACAAGTGAGAAGTTTTATGCACAAATTCATGGGTTAGCAAATGACTAAGCAAATCTGCATATGGTAGAGGGTCTGCCCTTGTAATCAGACTTGTCACTAAGTCCTTAAATTCTCCGCGAAGTCCACGAAACACATATAGATTGAAATCGGTTAGCGAAATAGGTCTGCCAGCAGCTGCTAGCTCATCAAATAAAGTCTTAGCCTTTTGCAAAAATTGAGTTACCGAATCATCACCTTGTCTAAGGTCTTGAAGAGAACCATGAAGTTGCATAATCCGGGAATTGGATGTAGAAGCTAGAGCTTGCTCAAGTGTGTGCCATACCGCACATGAGGTTGTACAATCAACAACAAGATGAAGAACTTCCATGGACAGCGAAGAGAGCAATGCACTTAGAATGAGTTGATCTTGTTGTTTCCAATGGAGAAAAGATTGAGATACCTGAAGAGAGAGACCATCGGCAGCCATGGTGTGTGAAGAGGGGCAGGAGTTTGAACCATCAACAAAGCCGAAAACTCCTTGGCCTAAGAGATAAGGTTTCATCTGCATTCGCCAATATAAATAATTGGTGTTTGTCAACTTTAAAGAGATGACTTGATGAGTGTGGGAGAGGGACACAATTGCCACGGCAGGAGGAGGAGAAGAGGTTGGCAGCAGAGGAGCATTAGTGGGGTTGAGAAGAGCATGGCCAACATCTGTATTTTGTGGCATAACTGATGCCGAAGAAGAGAATTGACTTGCGGCAGGAGTGCAGGAGGGCACAACCGGTGCTGCGGCAGGGGAGGAGGTGGCTGCCGGCTGAGAGGGATCCATTTCAGAGAGGAGGAGAGGTGGCTGCCGGCTGAGAGGTGTTTTAATTTATTTGGGCTCTGATACCAAGTTGAGAAGTAATTAGGAGGCTTAACCTAATAGTTAGCCACTCCTTTGTATATATATGTGTAGGGCAACATACAATAGTAATGGTGGAGATTACCACATAGGAATGAGATTACAATATTTCCTATTTAGTTTACATGCTATAATAGACCACAACCTTAACGACACAACTATGATTAAGACTCCTCTGCTTATTAAATTTTCAGATGTTCATATGATCATTACTATATATATGTACCACTACCTTGCTTGAGCTCTCACACCACTAACCCTTCAATATTGTTCTATAATCCTTCAAACCATCTGTCTCCACCCATTTGATTTTAACAAGCTAGAAATGGAGGTGATGAACAAGAAACTCTCCGAGAGTGATACAACAAATAGGCGACTCGAATTTCCAGCTGGGAGTCTCTGGGCCTTCCCCATGCCAGATGGTCAGAACTCCGTCGAGTTTGTGGCATCTGACATCCATGAACAGCAGTGGAGACTTAAGGTCTCAGTCCGAAATGAAGGGAGGTATTCGAAACCTTGGTTAAAGGGCGAATGGGGTGACTATGTTCATCAGAAACAGCTGAGAAAAGGAGACAGAGTCATCTTGACCATGAATGACGAAGAGAATGGCGAAAGAATTTATCGTATCAGTGCTGAAAGAAAGCATTTCGGTTTCTGGTATTCAATTGATGAGCAACAGTAACTTCCCTCTATAAATTGAAGCACGAGGCTGGCTGCAGGCAGAGACTATCTCTTGGAGCTGTCCGAAGTTCACTCTGGTTCTGTAATGAGTTTGGTCAAATATATTGCATGTGTGTCTGTCCTTAAGAACGTAAGTCCTAGCTAGTCGTAAGAACTCTTGTTCCTATGAATTTGTTGTCTGCAGTCTGCCTTGGTGTTCTGTCCTCGTTGTATTTTATTTTATGCATTATGTGTTTGTGTTTTGCGTCTGTCGGAGTTGTTACCAGTAATTCCTCCATCTTTTGTTAGGTTTGTTTTGCTGCCTCCGTAGACATTCCAACAGGGATGATTCTTGTATCTTTACTCCTAATTTATATACAAAAGAGTCTTATACGAATTAATGAATGTCTGCATGATTTTGTCTTCCGATAATTTCTCCCCCTAGAGAAGGTCCATAAGCTCCCCCAGAATAGTAGGGTTCCGATTCTCGAAATAATGCATCCAAATTCACATGCATCTTCTGACACTGGGGATCATAACACCTGTACCCTTTCTGGAATTCTGATTATCCTACAAAAACATACCGTTTTGCACATGGATCAAGTTTGCCTCGTAGGACTTTAGGTATGTGAACATACACCGTACATCCAAATATCCATGGCTCTAAATTTGGGAGATGAGGGACGAAAAGCAGGGATTCCATCTTTTGTTGGGCGGTTTGGAATCCGATCATACTAGATGGTGTTCGATTAATTAAATGAGCAGCGGATTTCACTGCCTCACCCCAATAGACCTTCGACATATTCATACCAAAAAAAGAAGCCCAAACGATTTCCATAATCTACCTATTTTTATGTTCTGCTAGTCCATTCTGTTGTGGAGTATATGTGCATGGGGGTTGTTGTCTAATTCCATGATGGCTTAAGAAATCCCCTAAAAAATGATCCACAAATTTTTTACCATTGTCAGATTGAAGCGTACGAATTTGCCTTTGGTACTAGGTCATCACCATGTTATGAAATTCCTAAAAAACTGTACCTACATCACTTTTATTTCGGAGAAGAGATATCTAGGTCATGCGAGTACATTCATCAATAAATGTAACAAAATAACGAGAATTAGAAAATGACGGAATTTTTGCAGGGACCCAAACATCCGAGTGGATGACTGCGAAAGGTTCTAAGCTTTTATGCAAACTTGGTAAATAGGGAATACGGTGGCTTTTAACAAGTTCACAAATTTCACAATGAAAATTCAAATTGCTTAACCCTGAAAATAACTGTGGTTGGAGCTTCTTGAGATACCCAAAAGAGAGATGTCCTAGCCTTCGATGCCACAACCATACAAGAGCTTGTTTTCGGTCTTGATTTTCTGTCTGATGTGCTTGACTTAGTTTTGATCCCCCTTTTTTCTGTTAACTCCAGGTAATACAGATTTCCTCGTCTAACACCTAATGAAGAATCTTCCAAATTAGAATGTCTTAAAACACACAAAAGAGAGGCCAAAAAGTGACAGTGAATGCAAGGGTAAACGTAATCTGGTTGACTGACAAGAAATTGTATTCAAGAGATGGAACAATGAGAACAGTATCTAGAGTTAGAGAATCAGTCAAGGTTATAGACTCTTCCCCCATAATAGGGGAGGTACTACCATTAGCTGTGCAAATAACTAACTGAGAGGAAGATTTCAGGAACTTTAAATTACCGGAATCCCTGGTCATATGATCGGATGCACTTGTATCAATAATCCAAGTACTATTTTTAGTAATGACAGAGTTTGCAGAAGTTTTACCAATTGTGCTGCATGAACAACATTTGCCGTAGGTTGTACTGTTTAGTTTTCGTAAAATTTACCATACCTTTTCAGATATTTTTCAGGGTTTTTTTCGTAAAATCCCACCAATCAAGATAACCAATAATTTTATAACATTTTTGTTTTAAATGACCCGCTGCACCGCATTGAGAACACACCACCCACCCGGTTTTTTACAACCCGAATTAAACATCAGCCTCTCACTTTCATTTCTCTCATTTCCGTGACCCATTTGTCTCTTCCTTGCCTTTTCTGCTTCCTCCCATTTTTTTCTCCATCTGCCACCAAAGATCAGCATACCCACAAATCCCCTTGTACAACTTTTCATCACCAGAACTAGTTATTCTACCTTTCAAAGCATCATCGGCTTGCTTTAGAGCTCTGTCACGAATGGCCCGAGCATCCTTTGAAAAATTAGTCTGTTATCATCGGCTTGCTTTAGAGCTCTGTCACGAATGGCCCGAGCATCCTTTGAAAAATTAGTCTGTTGAGGTTCGGGTTCAGTTGAATCTGCCATATCAAAAAACAAACGACCAAAGACCACAGCTGTAGGCACCTCAGGTTCAGTTGGGTGTTGTGTGTTGTGAATTTCTGTGGGTTAACTGGGGTTGTTTGATGTTCTGAGAAGTTGGTAGCTGGGTTTTCTGTTGATGTTAGGAGCTAGATGGGTCTGTTGCCGGAAATCGGTTTGTTGGGTTTGATGGGTTTGTCTGCCGGAGATAGGTTGCTGATTTCGATTCGATTCTTCATTCAAGAACTTGAGATGGGTTTGTTCTTCACTGTTTTGAGATGGGTTTTGCTTGAGATGAAGAAGAAACACGATGAACAAGACTCGCCACAGATGAACGGGAAAATCTGGATTTTTTTTCTCGGGAAAATCTAGGTTTTTTCTGGGGATAAAGAGTAACTTTGAACAAACAGGTATTGTAGAGATCGACTTCTAGGATTAATTTCAAGATTAACAAATACGGTTCAAAAACAAATTTGATATTCACTCTGATACTATGTAAGAATTTAAAATGCGATTAATTTCAGTATATTCAATGATTTCCTCTTACAATTGAGTATGAATTTATAGAGAAATACTAAAATTAAATTAGCTAAATAAAAATTGCTTTATCTGCCTACTTTACACAGTTTCAATAATAGAAAATAAACCACTATATATTTTAACACATTTGGATCCAACTTATTTCACATTTGGTGAAATGGCTGGCAAGATATTCCATGGTCAAAAAGTTAGTCGAATAGGTCACTTGTGTATAGAACACTGATCACTGTAGATCCATGACTGTAGGTGGATGCAAGTCAATATCCTTGGCGCGTGCACATAAAATCTTGTCATTCAGAGCCGCCATCTATATAAAATAAAATTAGTGGCTAAACCTGGTCGGTACTATAATGACCAATCAAAGAAAAACCTGGCAATAAAAAGATTTTCAGGTTTGTTTTCTTGTTTATCTTTATCCAAAAAACATAGGATAGAGACTGCACAGGTCTTTATCATCATAAACTATGAAAGTATACCTTTTCAGGCTATTGTCGCTCGAAAATTAAGAAAAGTTACGAGTAAACGAGCAGCAATCACCCGAACATCACAAGTTAATATTGCAATCTCTCCTATCTCTCTCGCTTTGAATCTCAAGTGCTTACTTGCTATTTTCTAAAGCAATAAATAAATAATTTTTCTTTCTAAAGAATAATAAGAATTCATCTTCATTGGTGTTTTGAAAAAGTATCCAACAGTATTTTTTTAGAGAATTTTTATTTTCTCATTAGTTTATAAATATTATTTTTAATTCCATAGAATTGCCCATTTGGTATTGTTTAATGAGAACAGTTGTTCATTATCGTACGAGAACATCATCCTAAATTGTGTTGTCTGATTGAAGATGTGGCTTGTATTTATATTATCGAACCATAACAAATACAATATCGAAGACCATTGTCACCTGACAATTAAGAATGAATACAGCATAGAAGACCATTGTCACGTGACAATTAAGAAAAAGTTACCTGTAAACGAGCGGCAATCACCCTAATATCACAAGCTTAGAGACCTAATTAATTGTCAATGACCAATGATAGTCGATTGTTGTTCACATCTTCTCAACTTAATTTTTAAACATGTCTTTTCGCTTCTAATCAATATCAAAATATAAAAATAATTTCTCCAAGTCAAATGATCGAAAGAATCTCTAGTACCTTCTGAACATTCTTGGGTTGCATGCATCGTATATATCAAGATCGCAATCAGGATGCTGGTGATTGTGTCGAGCGATGATCATAAGAAATTTACATGTAAACGTTCGATCACAACCTTAACGACACAACTATGATTAAGACTCCTCTGCTTATTAAATATTCAGATGTTCATATGATCATTACTATATATATGTGTACCACTACCTTGCTTGAGCTCTCACACTGCTAACCCTACAATATTCTTCTATAATCCTTCAAACCACCTGCTCCACCCATTTGATTTTAACAAGCTAGAAATGGAGGTTATGAACAAGATACTCTCCGGGAGTGATGCAACAAATAGGCGACTCGAATTTCCAGCTGGGAGTCTCTGGGCCTTCCCCATGCCAGATGGTCAGAAATCCGTCGAGTTTGTGGCATCTGACATCCATGAACAGCAATGGAGACTTAAGGTCTCAGTCCGAAATGAAGGGAGGTATTCGAAACCTTGGTTAAAGGGCGAATGGGGTGACTATGTTCATCAGAAACAGCTCAGAAAAGGAGACAGAGTTATCCTGACCATGAATGACGAAGAGAATGGCGAAAGAAGTTATCGTATCGGTGCTGAAAGAAAGCATTTCGGTTTCTGGTATTCAATTGATGAGCAACAGTAACTTCCCTCTATAAATGGAAGCACGAGGTTGGCCTAAACCGCAATTCTAAATGGATTCCCGAGGCTGGCCGCAAGCAGAGACTATCTCTTGGAGCTGTCCGAAGTTCACTCTGGTTGTGTAATGAGTTTGGTCAAATATATTGCATTGTGTGTCTGTCTATAAGAACGTAAGTCCTAGCTAGTCGTAAGAACTCTTGTTCCTATGAATTTGTTGTCTGCAGTCTGCCTTGGTGTTCTGTCCTTGCTGTATTTTATTTTATGTATTGTGCCTAGATTGGTTCTTAATTTGTGTTTTGCGTCTGTCGGAGTTGCTACCAGTTCCTACATCTTTTGTTTGGTTTGTTTCACTGCCTCCGTAGACATTCCAACAGGGATGATTCTTGTATCTTTACTCTTCTTTTATATACAAAAGAGTCTAATATGGATGAATGAATGAATGTCTGTTTGATTTTATCCGATAATTTCTCATATTTTAAGGTAAAAATAAAAAATAATTTGGCCTCTGGCTTAACAAAAGTGAATAGCACTCATCATAGAGACTCTGCTTTTTCCTCCTCTGCCTCAACAAAAGTGAATAACAGAGGAAGAGAATGGTGTGATTCTCCAGAAAATATGTTCATTCAAAACATCCTATTGGCAATTAGTCTTTGGGCAATCTTCTCAGAACTAGGGATGGAGGCTTTCCGCTTCATTCATTACTGGGCTGATGACAAACAATTCATGAAGGATCTGTTGAAACCTGAGGTGATTCCAGAACTGCCCAAGTGAACCGGTCGACCGCTTGGAAGACAAAACTGAACCGGTCGACCGGCAGTATCTCAAAATGTTCTAACACGAGAAGCTGACGCAGGAGAATTGAAGATTGAAGAATCGAAGATTGAAGAATCGAAGATTGAAGAATCAGTTGTTATGATTAAATTCTCATTGTAAGAAGTATGGTTAAGTGTTCTGAGTCAATGTTTTTAGTTAATTTCAGTTTATAGTCAACTCATTGTTAAATAGGAAATTGTAACTGAATTTTGAATATTATAGCCGTTGTAATTTTTGATTCCTATATAAATAAAATTTGATGGGATGGCAGTAACCACAACAAAATATTCTGCCCATGTTCTTGTTACTTTAATTCTCAAATTTACAAAATTCTTTAGTTCTTTCGTTTCTGGAAAATTACCATCAAATTCTGGAAAATTGTTCATTCCCAGAATTTGATCGCTACAGTGCGTGTTTGTGGCTTTGTCAGTACAAATCGCTATAGTAGGTGTTTTTCATATTTTCCAGAATTCTTTCGGAATTTCAACATGGTATCAGAGCATAATTAGGTCTTTGAGAAGGGATTGAAAAGAAATACTCGAGTGTAAAGAATTCAAGGATTGATTAAACCTTGAAAGGAAAAGATTGCATTTTTCCAGAAATTCCAGAATTCGTCAATCAAGAAATCAGTCTTGATTTGTTCTTTAAAGAACTAATAATTGGAAGAGTTATTCAATTATTGTTTGTGTTCTTTGTTCTGTGGAATATTTGGAAAAGAAAAAGTGCAAGAAGCAAGTCTTGGCAGAGATGGATGCATCATTTTCTTCAAAGTCACCAATCTTCACAGGTTCGAACTATGGAGTTTGGGCAGTAAAGATGAAGATATACCTAAAGGCTTTTGATTTGTGGGAAGATGTGGAGGCTGACAGGGAAGTAGTTCCCTTAAACAACAACCCAACAATGACCCAAATCAAGTATTTTCATGAACAAAGAGCAAAGAAATTCAAAGCTCTTACATGCATTCACAATGCAGTAAGTGAGGACATTTTCACAAGAATAATGGCCTGTGAAACTGCAAAGGATGCATGGGATAAGCTGAAATCCGAATTTCAAGGTGATGAGAAGTCAAGGAGGATGCAAATTCTGAACTTGAAGAGGCAATTTGAAGGTCTAAAGATGAAGGATTCTGACACAATCAAAGATTTCTCATCAAACGTCTCCAAGATAGTAAATCAAATGACATTACTAGGGGAAGAAATACAAGAATCAAGGGTGGTTGAAAAGGTACTTGTAAGCCTACCTGAAAAGTTCGAAAACAAAATTTGTTCCTTAGAAGATTCTAAGGATTTCAGTGAATTGAGTCTGCAAGAATTAGTAAATGCACTGCAAGCCGTGGAACAAAGGCAGCAATTCAGGCAAGAAAACTCTGGAGAAGAGGCATTTGCAGCAAGATTCAAAGGAAGATCAAAACCCCAGAATTTCTACAAGAACTCAGAACCAAAAACAAGTTCAAGTTCTGGAAAACAGTGGCAGAACAAAAACTGGCAAAGCAATCAAACACATGCAAGTAACTCCAATGCAAAAGGGAAGGAAAGAAGAGAGCAATTTCCCACATGCAAGTACTGTCAGAAAACCAACCATCTTGAGTCATTTTGTTGGCTCAAGAATGCACAATGTAGAAAATGCAAGCAATTTGGACATATCCAAAAGTTTTGCAAGAACAACACTTCAGGAGACAAGCAAGCACATGTTGCAGAGGCTATGGAACCTAAGGATGAACAATTGTTCACTGCAATTGTTGAACACAGCTGCAACACAACTGAGGTTAGTAAACAACAATGGTTAATTGATAGTGGATGTTCAAATCATATGGCTGCAGAACTATGCATGTTTGAGAACCTAGATTTAGAATACAAATCAAAGGTTAAAGTTGCTAATGGGAAGTATGTAAGTGTAGAGGGCAGAGGGGAAGTTGATATTGAAACTCTAGCTGGAACCCGAAATTTGAAACATGTGTTGTATGTGCCAGAAATTGACCAAAATTTGATAAGTGTAGGTCAATTACTTGAAGTAGGATACTCATTATTCTTTGATAATGACATGTGCACAATTAAGGATGATTTAGGAATACCTCTATTTACTGCCAAGATGAACAATAGGTGCTTTAGTATTGATGAAAAACAGACACACATTAGTATGAACATAAGTGCATCAGAAACTTCAAGTTTGTGGCATAGAAGAATGGGTCACTTTAACTATGCTACTCTAAAGAAAATGGCTGAATTACAAGTAGTAGAAGGCTTACCTATGATACATGAACAAGATAATGTTTGTGAAGCATGCCAACTAGGAAAGCAATCAAGGGTAAAGTTCAATAATCATGCACTTAGCTCAACAACTAGGCTGCAAATTGTGCATACTGATGTGTGTGGCCCAATGCAAAATGAGTCATTAAATGGTGCTAGGTACTTTGTGTTATTCATTGATGACTTTAGTAGATTTTGTTGGGTGTATTTCATTAAAACTAAGGGGGAGGTGTTTGAGGTATTTTTGAGCTTTAAGGCTGCAGCCGAGAGGGAATCAAGCTGCAACCTGAAAATTTTGAGGTCTGACAATGGGGGGGAATTTACCTCCCATAAATTTGAAGATTACTTGGTTAAAGAGGGAATTAAACACCAAGTAACAGTCCCCTATACCCCACAACAAAATGGGGTAAGTGAGAGGAAAAACAGGACTTTAATGGAGATGGGAAGATGTCTTCTCTATGAGAAGAAAATGCCTCTGAAATTTTGGGCTGAGGCTGTGAGCACTGCCACTTACTTGCTAAATAGGTTGATAACAAGAACCTTGGGAGATAAAACACCCTATGAAGAGTGGCATGGACATAAACCAAGCATAGATCATCTAAAAGTATTTGGCAGCCCCTGTTATGTGCTGCAACCTGAGATTAAGAGAAGAAAATTGGACCAAAAATCTGAGGTTGGGATTTTGATAGGTTATAGCTCGAAATCTAAGGGCTATAAGGTGTTTGACTTGAAAACAAACCAAGCTATAATAGCTAGGAATGTTAAGGTGGCTGAGAACCAAATATGGAATTGGGATGAAGAGAAAATTGATGATACAAACAATGAACATGCACCCGAGACTGATGAAGAAATTGAAACTGATGATGAAGATCAATCAGTAAGGGGAACTAGGTTACTAAGTAACATATATGATAGATGTAATGTTGCTGAAATAGAACCAAGCAATGTTGGAGAAGCAATGGACTCCCCAGTATGGGTAGCAGCAATGAAAGATGAACTTATGATGATAGAAAAGAATGAGACATGGCAGCTTGTTGACAGACCAAGGCATAAGAAAGTCATAGGAGTTAAATGGATCTATAAAACAAAATTCAATGCTGATGGTAGTGTAAACAAGAACAAAGCAAGACTTGTAGTAAAGGGTTACTCACAAGAACAAGGGGTAGATTATCATGATACATTTGCCCCTGTGTCAAGAATGGACACAATTAAGCTACTGTTAATGTTGGCTACTAGGAAGGGCTGGTTGATTTGGCAAATGGATGTTAAATCAGCGTTTTTGAATGGTAATTTGAAAGAAGAGATATATGTAGAGCAGCCTGAAGGATTTGAGAGAGAAACAAATTTGAACAAAGTCTACTTACTAAACAAGGCTTTGTATGGGTTGAAACAAGCTCCTAGAGCTTGGTATGGTAAATTGGATGAATACTTATCAAGTTTGGGATTTGAAAAGAGCTTGAATGAAGCCACTTTATATATAAAAAGGGTGGAAGATCACATTTTGATAATCTCAGTGTATGTGGATGACTTGTTAATCACGGGAGATAATGGGCAACTTGTTGATGAATTTAAGATGAACATGAAGAACAAGTTTGAGATGAATGAACTTGGACTTTTAGCATACTTTCTAGGAATGGAAATCACTCAATCTAAAGAAGGTTGCTTTGTATGCCAAAAACAATTCATAACCAAGATGCTGAGCAAGTTTGCAATGGAAAATTGCAAACCAGTAAGCACCCCTATGGTGCTAGGAATGAAACTGTCAAAAAAATGATGAAGCCCCCTCAGCTGATGGTAGCATTTACAGAAGTCTAATTGGAAGTTTACTTTATTTATCTTCTACTAGACCTGATATAGTATTCACTGTAAACTACCTATCTAGATTTATGCAAAACCCCAGCCAAGAACACTATGTTGCAGCTAAAAGAGTACTAAGATATCTAAAGGGCACACTAGACCTTGGCATATTTTTCGGGAAGAACAGTTCAATCAAATTGAAGGGGTTTTGTGACAGTGATTGGGCTGGAAGTGATGAGGAAATGATGAGCACTTCAGGATATTCTTTCTCAATGGGGGACTGCATATTCTGTTGGAATTCAAAGAAGCAATCTGTAGTTGCTCACTCAACTGCTGAAACAGAATATATTTCTGCATTTGTTGCATCCAATCATCTGGTTTGGTTGAGAAAGATATTGAAGGATTTGAATTGTGAACAAATGGAACCCACTGAACTACTATGTGACAACATGGCTGCAATTGCTATCTCAAAGAACTCAGTATTCCATGACAGAACCAAACACATGAAAATTAAGTTTCATGCAATAAGGCAATTCCAGCAAGAAGGAGAACTAGAGCTGAAATATGTTTGCTCAAAAGAACAGCTGGCTGACTTGTTCACAAAGATGTTAGCAAAAGAAAGATTTGAAGAAATCAGAAGAATGGTGGGAATGTGCAGTCCAGGAATCAAGGGGGAGTGTTGAAACCTGAGGTGATTCCAGAACTGCCCAAGTGAACCTGTCGACCGCTTGGAAGACAAAACTAAACCGGTCGACCGGCAGTATCTCAAAATGTTCTAACACGAGAAGCTGACGCAGGAGAATTGAAGATTGAAGAATCGAAGATTGAAGAATCAGTTGTTATGATTAAATTCTCATTGTAAGAAGTATGGTTAAGTGTTCTGAGTCAATGTTTTTAGTTAATTTCAGTTTATAGTCAACTCATTGTTAAATAGGAAATTGTAACTGAATTTTGAATATTATAGCCGTTGTAATTTTTGATTCCTATATAAATAAAATTTGATGGGATGGCAGTAACCACAACAAAATATTCTGCCCATGTTCTTGTTACTTTAATTCTCAAATTTACAAAATTCTTTAGTTCTTTCGTTTCTGGAAAATTACCATCAAATTCTGGAAAATTGTTCATTCCCAGAATTTGATCGCTACAGTGCGTGTTTGTGGCTTTGTCAGTACAAATCGCTACAGTAGGTGTTTTTCATATTTTCCAGAATTCTTTCGGAATTTCAACAGGATCTTCATGGTCTCTGAAATGAAAGTTGCATAAAATATTTAAGCAGATTCAGCGTAGTCAAGAAACTGCGTTTTTTGGCAATTAAATTCAAGGCTAGAAATCATGCAGTCTTTGCCAATCTCCAGTGATGACTGGCTTTGGATGGCCTTGAGTCCGAGTAGAAACCTTAAGATTCCAAACTTTCCCTAGAGCATCTCGTGCATCAAATCTCACTGAAGTTTGTCCCTGGGACAATATTGGAAACGCCCAGAGACTTTCGGTTGGATAAGCTAGACGGTTCTCTAGGTCTGTGCGCGTTAGGATTTTATCTATGAGCTCCACCATTGATGCTAGAAATGGATTTCAATTGCACTAATCTGGTTTTTTGTCAAGTTGAGAAAGAGATGAATGCTGGAGGGCAAGCTATTAGAGCACATTTATAGCTGTAGTGATCGGACGTTCACAGTTAAATCTTGTTCGTTATCATTCGATAACAATATCCTAGATTGTGTTGTCACATTGAATAACTTTATGTTTTTTTTTGGATCGAACTTAAAAAGGTTTCACATTTGGTGATATGGCTGGCAAGATATTCCATGGTCAAAAGGTTAGTCGAAGATGTGACTTGTGTATGATTAGTAGACCAACATAATCAAGGATTTAAGTAGAAAGGTGATCGTTTTTGGCAAGCAATCGTCAGCTCTAGCCAGTTTCCAAGGAGATGAAACATTGATCTTTCCATTTAACTTTCGACTACTCAAATATGATTTGTTAATTACGGGTGATAATGAGCAATTTGTTGATGAATTTTAGATGAACATGAAGGACAAGTTTGAGATGAATGAACTTGGATTATTAGCATACTTTCTTGGAATGGAAATAACACAATCAAAGGAAGGATGCTTTGTATGTCAAAAACAATTCACAACAAAGATGCTAAACAAGTTTGCAATGGAAAATTGCAAACCTGTTAGCACACCAATGGTGCTGGGAATGAAGCTCACAAAAACTGATGGTGCCCCCTCTGCAGATGGAAGAATTTATAGGAGTTTAATTGGAAGTTTGTTGTATTTATCTTCCACTCGACCTGACATTGTGTTCACTGTCAACTACCTCTCGAGATTCATGCAAAATCCCAGTCAAATACACTACATTGCAGCCAAAAGGTGCTGAGATACTTAAGAGGAACACTGGATTTTGGCATGTATTTTGGCAAGATGAACACTGTCAAATTGAAAGGATTTTGTGACAGTGATTGGGCTGGGAGTGATGAAGAGATGATGAGCACTTCGGGGTATTGTTTTTCAATGGGGGAATGCATCTTCTGTTGGAATTCAAAGAAGCAATCAGTAGTTGCACATTCAACTGCTGAAGCAGAATATATTTCTGCATTTGTGGCTGCCAATCAACTAGTTTGGTTGAGAAAAATTCTAAAGGATCTAAACTGTGATCAAGTGGAACCTACTGAGCTATTCTGTGATAACATGGCTGCAATTGCCATTTCCAAAAATTCTGTGTTTCATGATAGAACAAAGCACATGAAAATCAAGTTTCATGCAATTTTGCAATTCCAGCAAGAAGGTGAATTAGAGATGAAGTACTGTTGTTCTAAAGAACAATTGGCTGATTTACTTACAAAGTCTCTAGCAAAGGAAAGGTTTGAAGAACTAAGAAGAATGGTGGGGATGCGCAGCCCAGGAATCAAGGAGGAGTGTTGAAATCTGGAATTGATTCCAGGCCTGCCAAGCTGACAGGATGAAGAAGCTGAAGAATTGAAGATTGAAGAATCAAGTTTTATTGTTTCCTGTTTAAGTTCACATTGTATTCAGGATGATTAACATCCATTAGTCAATAAGTCAACATTTTCAGTTAATTTCAGTTAAAAGTCAACGTAGTGGATAAGTTTCAATTGTAACAGATTTTTGAATTTCAATCGTTGTAATGTGTTTGATTACTATAAATAAAAACAATGGGATGGCAGTAACCATACGAAAAAATTATGCCCATGTTCACGTTTCCTTATACTCAAATTACAGAGTTTTGTGTTCTTTGTTTTCTGAAAAATTGTTCATGTCCAGTTCTTGATCGCTACAGTAGCGGTTCTCAAGATTGTGAACAATGTTTTTTTAATTTGATTTGAACAGTACTTGTTCTTTATGAAATTTCCAGTTTTTCCATCGAATTTCAACAAAATAAACGACCAAACTTGCACGATCCTTTCTGGGGACAGTACGGTCTAAGGTGTGCTATGATTTCCGAACTTTCGATCGATGACTGGTAGACCAACATATACAAGCATTTAAGCAATCTGTATTTTTTATTACGTAATCCCAAACTTGTGTGAAGATATTCGAGTGCAAAATCTCAGATGAGAGAGACCAGAGTTGATTATGACAGAATATGAGGGCCACCGACATATAGATTAGCCGCTATCCTTGTAAAATTAACAAAAACCTAAAGAAGATAAATGTTTTATAATAGTGACAGACTGACTGTGGATTGGCACAGGATGGATCCATGACTGACTGTAGTTGGAGCATGTCAATATCCTTAGGCGCGTGCACATAAAATCTTGTCATTCAGAGCCGCCATCTATATAAAATAAAATTATTGGCTAAACCTGGTCGGTACCATAATGACCAATCAAAGAAAAGCCTGGCAATAAAAAGATTTTCAGGTTTGTTTTCTTGTTTATCTTTATCCAAAAAACATAGGATAGAGACTGCACAGGTCTTTATCATCATAAACCATGGAGTATACCTTTCCAGGCTATTGTCGCTCGAAAATTAAGAAAAGTTACGAGTAAACGAGCAGCGATCACCCGAGCATCACAAGTTAATATTGCAATCTCGAACACCATCGTCACCTGACAATTAAGAATGGATACAACATAGAAGACCATTGCCACGTGAGAATTAAGAAAAGTTACCTGTAAACGAGCGGCAATCACCCTAATATCACAAGCTTGTCGGAAATTCCGATGGAAGACTGGCAGACCTCTCGAAGGACCCACTCTTCATTTCTAAATTCTTGAAGTGATTAAATGATTTAAAAACTAAGTCTTGTGAGCCGGCTTGTCAAAGACCAATGATTATCGATTGTTGTTCACATCTTCTCAGCTTAATTTTTAAACATGTCTTTTAGCTTCTAATCAATATCAAAATGTAAAATAATTTGTCCAAGTCAAATGATCGAAAGAATCTCTTGTACCCTTCTGAACATTCTTGCGTTGCATGCATCGTATATATCATGCTCACAATCTGGATGCTGGTGATTGTGTCGAGCGATAATCACAAGAAATTTACATGTAAACGTTCGATCACAACCTTAACGTCACAACTATGATTAAGACTCCTCTGCTTATTAAATTTTCAGATGTTCATATGATCATTACTATATATATGTGTACCACTACCTTGCTTGAGCTCTCACACTGCTAACCCTACAATATTCTTCTATAATCCTTCAAACCATCTGTCTCCACCCATTTGATTTTAACAAGCTAGAAATGGAGGTGATGAACAAGAAACTCTCCGAGAGTGATACAACAAATAGGCGACTCGAATTTCCATCTCGGAGTCTCTGGGCCTTCCCCATGCCAGATGGTCGGAACTCCGTCGAGTTTGTCGCATCTGACATCCATGAACAGCAATGGAGACTTAAGGTCTCCGTCCGAAATGAAGGTACATATTCGAAACCTTGGTTAAAGGGCGAATGGGGTGACTATGTTCATCAGAAACAGCTGAGAAAAGGAGACAGAGTCATCTTGACCATGAATGACGAAGAGAATGGCGAAAGAATTTATCGTATCAGAGCTGAAAGAAAGCATTTCGGTTTCTGGTATTCAATTGATGAGCAACAGTAACTTCCCTCTATAAATTGAAGCACGAGGCTGGCCGCAAGCGGAGACTATCTCTTGGAGCTGTCCGAAGTTCACTCTGGTTGTGTAATGAGTTTGGTCTAATATATTGCATGTGTATCTGTCTTTAAGAACGTAAGTCCTAGCTAGTCGTAAGAGCTCTTGTTCCTATGAATTTGTTGTCTGCAGTCTGCCTTGGTGTTCTGTCCTCGTTGTATTTTATTTTATGCATTATGTGTTTGTGTTTTGCGTCTGTCGGAGTTGTTACCAGTAATTCCTCCATCTTTTGTTAGGTTTGTTTTGCTGCCTCCGTAGACATTCCAACAGGGATGATTCTTGTATCTTTACTCCTAATTTATATACAAAAGAGTCTTATACGAATTAATGAATGTCTGCATGATTTTGTCTTCCGATAATTTCTCCTATTCTTAGGTAGAAAAAAGAAAAAAATATTGGTCTCTACATGCCAGCCTCTGGCTTAACAAAAGTGAATAGCACTCATCATAGAGACTCTGCTTTTTCCTCCTCTGCCTCAACAAAAGTGAATAACAGAGGAAGAGAATGGTGTGATTCTCCAGAAAATATGTTCATCCAAAACATCCTATTGGCAATTAGTCTTTGGGCAATCTTCTCAGAACTAGGGATGGAGGCTTTCCGCTTCATTCATTACTGGCCTGCTCACATACAATTCATGAAGGATCTTGAAGGTCTCTGAAATGAAAGTTGCATAAAATATTCAAGCAGATTCAGCGTAGTCAAGAAACTGGGTTTTTTGGCAATTAAATTCAAGGCTAGAAATCATGCAGTCTTTGGTAATCGAGTCAAAAGATACCTGGAGATTCGGAATCAGATTTAGAGGCTGGTGTTTTTATGGAGAGACAGGGCTGCCATTTGGAAAATCAATTGAAGGGTAGATTTTCGGGACTGATTTGAAGAAATTAGTTTTGGGCTGGATTAGGTGGATCAGTGTTTGTAATCAAACAACTTGAGATGGGATCTTGCAAGAACATCTTGTATATAGGATTGAAGTGCTAATTTGTGGGATTTCACCTTCAGGTTTTAGATTGCTCGGAATGAACTTGGTATAGAGTTGAATCAGATCAATTGGACTAAATTGGAATTAGTCTGATTGAAATCAAGGAATCAATTGCACTGAATTGAATTGAATGGATTCAAATGGGCTGAAATAAAAAAAAAACCTGCAAGACATTCCCAATTTCTTTTACAGTCCTTGGATTTTTATTTTTTTAATTTTATTCAATTTTCCCCAACTCTCTTTCTTCTTTCAATTAGATGCTAATTGAGTCAGTTTAGACCTCTAAATTTAACCACTTGCTGCAAACTTATCCTCTAAGTTATGCCAATCACGCTTATGAATATTCCTTTTTCAAATGATCTATAATGTCTTGACATCCATTGACCAAAAGAAGGTGTTTAAGTGAGCGTTAGTAATTCTTAGTTCTGAAATCTCTTAAACACTTTTTGAGCTTATGAATATCTTTTTAGAATTAGTATTGGAATTGGAATTAGAATTGAAATCAAGGAACCAATCGGACTAAATTGAATTAAATAGATTCAATTGGGCTGAAATAAAAATCGCAGCAAGACATACCCTATTTCCTTTATAGTCCTTGGATTTTTCATTTTTCTAATATCATTCTGTTTTCCCTTGATCAATTTTTTTCATTCAGTTGCATCCTCATTGAATCAGTTTAGACCTCCAAATTTAACCACTTGCTGCAAACTTATCCTTGGCTATTAAAATTATGCAATTTTAATCAAACTCTTGATTTTGATTTTCCTCTTCAAATAAATCCTTAACTGACTTCTAAATTTAGTCAAGTATTTTCAATTCATCCTTGCTCTTCAATTTTCTAATTTTAGCCAAATCAAGTCATTTTTTTTATTTCTCTACTATTAAATTTCTACTTATGACCTAAAAACTCAATTACCGGTCCAATTTCATTTCAACCCCAACTATATATATTTTTTGTATTTTTATTTTTTTTAGTTTAGTTTTTTTCTTAAAACTTTGTATAATAAAAGCTATGAAAATAACAAAAATGACTTAAATTATTCAAAAGACAAATTTTATTTCATTTTCTATTTTTTAAAATAGTAATAAATAGGAGTGAAAATTAGGTTATGACACATGCCATCTAACCCCTAAGAGTTGTGCAGTGATTTTGGAGATTTCCTTAAGAATTAACCCTAATTAAAATCACACCCTAAACTAGGGTAAAGTATGAGAATGAAAAACATTTTAAATCCACAAAACAATCCTCAATGACCAAAGGTGCCCAAACAAAGCTTAGGTTGAATCAAAGAATTGAAAAGGTCAAGAGGATTTAAGGATATCATAACAAAACAATAAATATAATGATAGTACTTGAAACCTAAAAATAAAGATGAAAATCCCAAATAATTTTGAGCCTATAAATATTCTTTTTTTTCTTTGTAGCTAAAAACTAAAGTGTATGTTACACAACCAATCTATTTTTTATTAAAGGAAAGCAATTCAGATCAATAGGCAACACTTTCCTATACAAAACAAGCCTTATAAATGCTTCACAAACGTGTCCTTCCCCTAAAATTCCAAGTCAAAACTTTATCCCTTCTAACCAACAGGATGTGAAACAAACTTCACTTCACTTGCCCATCAACAACAATATAAAACTTAACAATGAAAATCACTTGAATTCTTTCTAGATCAAGTTTTCTTTAAACCGACATCAAGGTGATTTTTATTCTCGAAATAACCAACCCTTCTTTGCATAACATATTCCCTGGAAAAAAAAACTTAAAGCCTAGAACACTTGAGGCATGATTAGACTAATAGCAGTAAAAAAACACAATAAAAACTAGCTCCCTTATTCATTTTCTAAGAAGAAAAAGGATGTTAAACACTTCTTTGTAAAAGCCCCTCTTTTATCCCTAATTTAGATCTTTAAAAGTTTTAATTTAACTGCATTAGTTCCATCAAACAAATTCTAAATGTTTTTGTACAAATTTTTTTTCTCCAAAATTTAACACTTCTTTGTAGTCCACTTGTCTTCTGCAATCTGATACAACTTGAGTTAGTCAAATGCACAAATTGTGAAAGTCTCCTTGCACTAGTGGAATTGCCGCTGCTGAAAGTTCTTTGTATCCAAGGAATGTATTCTATAGGGAACATTGGCGATGGGTTCTTTATTGACATGAGAGCTTTTTTATCATTGACAGAGTTCTCTCTCAAAATTTTCCTAAGTTTGAAAAGCGGGCCCCCAATCGGACTGTATCATTCACTTGCTTGAACAAATTAACTATCATCAACTGCCCAGTTTTGTTAAGCATGTGATGCCTCTTTCCTTCACCAAACTTGACCAATCATAAACCAAAAAGATGACCTTATATTTTTCTACACTATGGTTTGATCATTGTTGGCTAATTGATATGATAGCCACCGCAGCGGTGCCCCAAATGTGACAGCTCAGGCAACCCTGAGTTGCTTTCTAATTAGCAGTCCAGGGTACCTACTTTGTACCAACAAATGAGATGCTTTCTAATTGAATCAAGAACTAAATTTTTCAAAAAATAAGAACATATTTCGCTTAGTTATTTCCATCTCCATGATTTGATGTCATAGAGAATAACTATTCTCATCCAATTTGATTCCTGGTGAGAAGCTGAAGGTGTCTCTTTGCAACGTGACAATTTGTGTGGTAGAGTCTATTGACACCAAGGATTGATTGGTGTTTGTTGACCCAACATCGTTGGCCATGATATTGGCTTACAAGTGATGAGAAATAATATGGGTTGTTGAAGTGGGAAATGAGTTCTTGGATATTGTGGCGAAATCAATGGTGGTCTTTGCTATTTCGGCTTATTATTGCAGGTTCCTATAAAAATCACCTTTTGTACTAGTATTTCACCAAATTTGATGACATGATATTTGTCATTGCCGATTGATTTATAACATAGCAAACGCAGCGCTACCGAAATGTAACAACTTAGACAATGTTGAGTTGTCAAAATTAACAACCTATGATACTTAGAAAACCGGTTGAGATGCTCTCTTATTGAATCAAAAACTGAAAGTTTTCCCGATAAATAAAATGTTTCTCTCTTCCTCCAGCCTTACATAGAAGTCTATGTCATGCTTATAACATGAAGAGATTTGAAGCCAAAGTTGGGAAAAAAACATTTAACATCCAAATTGTTTTCTTTTTAACACTTCAGCCTCTCCTCTGCACCACCTTCGCTGATTTCACCAACTCTATTAGCCATCCAAAATCTCCCCTGCAACACTGAAAACAATTCTGGCCACCACTCGCCTCCGAAAAGGCAAGGTGACCTCTCCATTTTGCCACCCAAATTCACCATCTCAAGATGCAATGACCATCCCCTCTTTTTTATTTTACTTGATGGGATTGGGCTAGGTCCAGCCCAGATATTTTGGCCTGAACCCAACCCAGCCCAATGTAATATCATATTATATAATAATAATTCAATATTTGCAGGCCAGTCATTTTCATTGAAAAAATAAAAGATAAAAGGTAAATGAATGCTTGATTAGCCGCCATTATATAAGATTCTTTCTCACAGAGACTTTTTCAATCTAATTCTGTAATAACTGGGAGAGCACGGGAGACATATGATCGTTTTTGGCAGGCAATCGTCAGCTCTAGCCAGTGTCCAAGGAGATGCAACGTTAACCTTTCCATTTAACTTTCGACTACTCAAATAAACGACCAAACTTGCACGACCCTTTTTCGAGGAGGACAGTACGGTCTAAGGTGTGCTATGATGTCCGAACTTTCGATGACTGGTAGACCAACATAATCAAGCATTTAAAAATTAATCTGTGTTTTCTATTACGTAATCTATATCAACAGAGATTAAAGAAGACACTTTGTGAAAGCTATATATAAAAACAGATTAACATAGCAATCCCAAACTTGTGTGAAGATATTCGAGTGCCAAATCTCAGATGAGAGAGACCAGAGTTGATTATGACAGAATACGAGGGCCACCACCATATAGATTAGCCGCCATCTATATAAAATTATTGGCTAAACTTGGTCGGTACCTTTGCAAAGTACCAATCAAAGAAAAACTTGGCAATAAAAAGTCTTTATCATCAAACATGAGAGTATACCTTTTCAGGCTGTTGTCGCTCGAAAATTATGAAAAGTTACGAGTAAACGAGCTGCAATCACCCGAACATCACAAGTTAGTATCTCAATCTCTTCGATCTCTCTCGCTTTCAATCTCAAGTGCTTACTATTGCTATTTTCTAAATCAATAAAAAAATATTGTTTCTGAAGAAGAATAAGAATTCGTCTTCGTTGGTGCTTTGAAAAAGTATCCAACAGTATTTTTTTTAGAGAATTTTTATTTTCACATTAGTTTATAAATATTATTTTTAATTCGATAGAATTGCCCCTTTGGTATTGTTTAATGAAATAAGTTGTTCATTATCGTACGAGAACAGCATCCTAAATTGTGTTGTCTGATTGAAGATGTGGCATGTATTTATATTATTGAACCATAATATATGTAATCGATTATTTATGATCTTTGACAACTAAAAATAAATACAATATCGAAGACCAATGTCACCTGACAATTAAGAATGAATACAACATAGAAGACCATTGTCACGTGACAATTAAGAAAAGTTACCTGTAAACGAGCGGCAATCACCCTAATTCTGATGATCATTATCGATTAAATGATTTAAAAACTAAGTCGTGAGCCACCTTCTCTTTGACTTTTCTTCTTCTTTCATGAAATGAAATTGACAAATTTTAGTAAAACTAGTTATTTGGCCCGTACGTACTTCTCCGAGGAGCAAATATTTTTTTTAAAATAAAATATATAAAAAAACTTTTATGAAGTGTCTTTCTAGATTAAAAAAATCCCAAACTCACGGAAGGACCCACTCTTCATTTCTTAATTCTTGAATGCTTATATCTTTCCAAGCACTTTTATGACCGTCAACAAATGAGTTTGATTCTTTTAATTAATTAAATTAAATCATTTTGGCATAAATTAATAATAGTGAGTCTGATTTCAAGTTAAGAAAACTTTTTCTATTTAATGAGGTATTATGTGTTAGATAGTTATATAAAACAATTTACTGAAGTTGAAACAACATCTAAAATTCTTGACTTGATTTAAGTAGAAATTTTATTCATAAGATGATTTAAGTAGAGATTTTAGTATTATAAAACACCTAGCACACTACTAAGAACAACCTGCAACGACCACACATCCTATAATATAATATAATATAATATCAAATTGACAAAGTCATTATGAGGTTTTGTAAGCAAATACCGCTCAAGTGTGCATATACAAGATAGTTCTTAATTAGTGAACTTAAACGAACTTAGGAGTGATATGATTTTTATTCTTTACAACAAAATCCAATCCTAATTGTCAAAGACCAATGATAGTCGATTGTTGTTCACATCAAACATGTCTTTTAGCTTCTAATCAATATCAAAATCTAAAATAACTTATCCAAGTCAAATGATCGAAAGAATCTCTAGTACCTTCTGAACATTCTTGGGTTGCATGCATCGTATACATCATGATCACAATCTGGATGCTGGTGATTGTGTCTAGCGATTATCGCAAGAAAGTTACATGTAAACGTTCGATCACATCCTATGATTAAGACTTCTCTGATTTTTTTAATTTTCAGATGTTATATGATCAGTACTTTATAAATGTACCACTACCTTGCTTGATCTCTCACACCACTAACCCTACAATATTGTTCTATAATCCTTCAAACCACCTGCTCCACCCATTTGATTTTAACAAGCTACAAAATGGAGGTGATGAAGAAGAAACTCTCCGAGAGTGATACAACAAATAGGCGACTCGAATTTCCAGCTGGGAGTCTCTGGGCCTTCCCCATGCCACATGGTCAGAACTCCGTCGAGTTTGTTGCATCTGACATCCATGAACAGCAGTGGAGACTTAAGGTCTCAGTCCGAAATGAAGGTAGGTATGCGAAACCTTGGTTAAAGGGCGAATGGGGTGACTATGTTCATCAGAAACAGCTCAGAAAAGGAGACAGAGTCATCTTGACCATGAATGACGAAGAGAATGGCGAAAGAATTTATCGTATCAGTGCTGAAAGAAAGCATTTCGGTTTCTGGTATTCAATTGATGAGCAACCGTAACTTCCCTCTATAGATTGAAGCATGAGGTTGGCCTAAACCACAATTCTAAATGGAAGCACGAGGCTGGCCACAAGAAGAGACTATCTCTTGGAGCTGTCCGAAGTTCACTCTGGTCGTGTAATGAGTTTGGTCAAGTATATTGTGTGTCTGTCTTGATTAAGAACGTAAGTCCTAGCTAGTCGTAAGAACTCTTGTTCCTATGAGTTTGTCGTCTGCAGTCTGCCTTGGTGTTCTGTCCTTGCTGTATTTTATTTTATGTATTGTGCCTAGATTGGTTCTTAATTTGTGTTTTGCGTCTGTCGGAGTTGCTACCAGTTCCTACATCTTTTGTTTGGTTTGTTTTGCTGCCTCCGTAGACATTCCAACAGGGATGATTCTTGTATCTTTACTCTTCATTTATATACAAAAGAGTCTAATATGGATGAATGAATGAATGTCTGTTTGATTTTATCTTCCGATAATTTCTCATATCTTAAGGTAAAAATAAAAAATAAATTTGGTCTTTGCATGCCAGCCTCTGGCTTAAAACGAAAAAAATAAATGAAACAAAAGTGATACCACTCATCATAGATTTTATAGCATTTGGATGTAAATTCAAATGCCAAATTAAGCATCCCAGGTTTTGATTTCGTTTGATTCGCATGATATGATGATGGGAGCTTTGGAATTAGAGTTCAAATGATGGAGCTATATTCCAAAACATGTGGAAGTGAAACCCAGGTAGATGAGATGGAGGCCAATGTTCCTTCTGGGGATAATATTCTGATAGAAAACAGTAGCTCTTTTTACCAGGGTGCAATTTCAACATTCAGAGACTCTGCTTTTTTCTCCTCTGCCTCAACAAAATATAGGGGTCTCCACAAAATATGTTCAACCGAAACATCCTATTGTTCTAAGAATGTGAAGAAGAAAAGTAAAGCTTGTATCAGATAACGGGGGTGTATAGAATACAGAGGAAGGGAAAGGTGGGATTCTTCAGACTCTACAGTGTCAGGTCTACAACAAGGCAGTATCCGATAATGGGGGTGTATAGAATACAGAGGAAGAGAATGGTGGGATTCTTCAGGTTTTAGATTGCTTGGAATGAACTTGGTATTGAATTCAATCAGATCAATTGGACTAAATTGGAATTAGTCTGATTGAAATCAAGGAATCAATTTGCATTGAATGGATTGAAATGGGCTGAAATACATCCCTGCAAGACATTCCCAATTTCACTTACAGTCCTTGGAGTTTTTACTTTTCCTAATTTTATTCAATTTTATTCAATTTTTATCAAGGAATCATTCGCTTATGAATATTCTTTTTTCAAATGATTTATAATGTCTTGAAATCCATTGACCAAAAGAAGGTTTTTAAGTAAGCGTTAATAATTCTTAGTTCTAAAATCTCTTAGACAGATTTCGAGCCTATGAATATTGAAATTGAAATTGGAATTGGAATTAGTATTGAAATCAAGGAACCAATTGGACTAAATTGAATTAAAGGATTAAATTGGGCTGAAATAAAAATCCAAGCAAGACATACCCTGTTTCCTTTGCAGTCCTTGGATTTTTAATTTTTCTAATATCATTTGCCCTAGATCATTTTTTTTTTTCTCTCAGTTGCATCCTAATTGAATCAGTTTAGACCTCTAAATTTAACCACTTGTTGCAAACTTATCCTTGGCTCTTAAAATTATGCAATTTTAATCAATCTAACTCCTGATTTTGATTTTTCTCTCCAAATAAATCCTTAATTGACCTCTTAATTTAGTCAAGTATTTCAAATTCATCCTTGCTCTTCAATTTTCTAATTTTAGCCAAATTAAGGTCAAATCAAGTCATTTTTTTTTAATTTCTCTACTGTTAAATCCTCACTTATGACCTAAGAAAATCAAATATCGATCCAATTTCATTTCAACCCCAACTATGTATTTTTTTGTGTATTTTTAAAAAAAAATTTAGTTTAGTTTTTTTTCTTGAAACTTTGTATGATTAAGTTAAGAACACAAATTAATAAAAGTTATGAAAATAACAAAAAAAGGCTTAAGTTATTGAAAAACATATTTTATTTTATTTTCTATTTTTTTAAAATAGTAATAAATAGGAGTAAAAATTAGGTTATGACACGTGACATCTAACCCCTAAGAAATCAATAATGATTTTGGAAAATGTTTCTAAGAAAAATCCTCAAGACTTCAAGGAATCCCAAGTAAAAAAAAAAGTTATCTTTGAGTCATGATATGAAGAAAGTTTCAAACCCTCTAATGAGCGAAAAGTAGAAATCTTGTTATTTGGGTTTTGAATTCACTGATAAAGATTAAACATCTCAACTTTTCTTCTTATAGAATAAAAATGAATGGAACAGTCCAGGCCACTAATAAGAATATCAAGATAATCATTTAGAAAATGACAGTCTCCTACAAGGATTGACATGAAATGCTCCTATACGCACTTCATGAGTATTGAACTACAACAAGTCCTTCCATAAGTACAACTTTGTACTCTTTGGTAAATGGAATGAAGACAATTATGCCCTTAAAACAAAAGATTTCATCATTGAGGATCCTAAAAGATGTAGAAATGGATAAATCAGAGTTAGCAAGGCTAAGATCTGAACAATTAAACCTCATCCATGTAAAGAGACTAGTAGACATTTGTCAACACCAATTATACCAAAGTAGAATGATGAGAGCATACAACAATATGGTCAGACCAAAATTGTTTCAAGAAGGGGATTTGCTGTTGAAGAAGATCTCATTGGCATCAGGAGAAAAATAAAGTAAATATTCGCCAAACTATGAGGGACCATATGTGTTAAGGAAAGAATGTGCCTAGACTTGTAAAATTTGATGTTGTAAAGAAATATTATGCCTAAGGTATAATTCTTATTAGTCAATAAAATCAAAGTTTGACCATGAATTCTTTTCTATTTCTTGTTTTCTTTTAAACTATGAATGATCTTATACTTTCATGAGTTTTTTTGGAAAATTAAAATTTAATATGAAATCAAAAATAAAATAGTTGTTTGTTTTAGTAAACGAGTATTGGAATTCAAACAATCTTCTTAAAAGGTGATCTTACATCTATTAAAAAAACATAATAAACCTAAGGTCTTAGCTAAACCAATAATGAGAAATTATTAAGCATGGAAAAGAAAAATTTATCAATCTTAGATGTATGTTTTGTAATGAAAAAAGACCATTTTTATCATCCTTTCACAACTCTAAAAAATATCCCTTGCAATCCTTGTTTAAGACATATAAGATTTCCTTAAGAACTAACCCTAATTAAAATTACACCCTATACTAGGGGAAAGTATGAGAATGAAAAGCATCTCCCCCAGTGCACCTTACCTAAGGTAAGCTGCATTGTTGTTTGATTGTTTTTCTGAGTTTGATTTTTTTTACCCTTTTGTTTTTACCATCTCCGGGTATACTTTACAATATAATTTTACACCCTGTAACTAAAACAAAATGATTGTTAATTGTTTTTTATATATATATTTTGGCCAAATTCCAATGAATAATCATTAACTAATTACGATATCCAATTTTCGTTTCAAAACATGTGAAACATGCAAAATATATTTTCTTTACGAAATACATGCTTGAAAAAAACTTCGAATTCAGCCGTATGCATGAAAACAACACATTTTTGTTTATATATATATATATATAGATATTATTGTTGCGTTGTTATTTGGTGAGAGAGAAAATGAAACTACAAAAAATATATTTTAATCGTCTTCCTTTTACGTAATAAGTTTATTATCCTTTAAATCTTTAACAAGATATTTTGGACCAAACTCAACCCAACCCTATGTAATATCATATTATATAATAATAAAATTATATTTGCAGGACAATCATTTTCACTGAAAAAAATAAAAGATAAAAGGTAAATGAATGTTTGATTAGTCGCCATTATATAAGATTCTTTCTCAAAAAGACCTTTTCAGGTTAGTTTTCAATCTAATTCCAACTCCTTTAATAACTGGGAGAACATGGGGATACATGATCATTTTTGGCAAGCAATCATCAGCTCTAGCCAGTTTCCAATGATTTTGTGCAAGAGCTTAGCATCGTCATCTCCAGTTGGCAACTGTTAGGTAAGTTCCATGCATTTCCTCTTCACTTTGCATTTTAATTACATAGTTATTGAACATACTTGTATTTTACTGTTCAAGTGAATATAATTCAATTCAACAATAACTAAGGAGGCATGTGTGAGGCAACTCACGCATGACTTTTGTTTGCCCAACCGGGTCACTAGTTTAGGTAAGTGACCCGACTTTTTTTCTCTCTCTTTTTGTTTAAAATAATATATAAAGAAAAACGAAGAGATTCATGATAGTTTGGAATACTTATGTTAAAGTCTTTAATTTTTTTTATTGTTAAAAAAAAATACCAATCTCGTATTTAGAATACCCGGTTTTTTATGTAATGCGGCAAATAACATGTGTGTGTGTGTGTGTAATTTTTTCATGTATATGACCAATACCCTAACATATCTTGAACATTTCTTTTAAAAAAACAATTAAAAAAAAACAAATATTCAAAGTTTAAAAGAAATGTGTTTTAGCATGGATTTTGTAAGCACAAAAATTACTTTGTTGCATTTTTTGATTTTACAACATGTTTGTAAATTCCAAAGGGTGTTGGCCAATATTCCAAAAAAACATAAAAAATCCTATTTTTAAAGGGATTCATATATTTTGCACTAGTAATATTTGGGTAAAGAAATCCCGAAGGAGTTAATATCCATAACATTATTGGGGGTAATTCGCTATTATTTACTGTCAATATTTGGGTAAAGAAACCATAAGTGGTAAATATCCAAAATACTTTTTTAGGAATGATAAAGTACACTAAAATTTACCCAAGCTTCTAAAAATATTTTCCTCCTTGGAATTTACGAGTCACAAACACTTGAAATACTGAAGAGAAAAGTGAGCACGTTGAATCTTCTTAGATTCCTATCCTAGTTGTATCTTAATAAATAGGCTGTAAATTTATCAAACATGGATTTCACGAGATTTGCATCGGTGCTCCTTGGCACTGTATAGACATATCTAAAAGTATGATCCATTTGGCCAAGAGTACTGTTTTGTAGACTTTGAACCTAAGTCTATTCATCATAGCAAACCTATCTTTGGAAAAATTGATTAGATAACATCAATACCATAGCAATCATAAAGCAAACCAACACAACATGCAGCTAGGTAAGGCTTACTATGAGTGCTAAAACCTTGCCTTTACGCAACTAGTCCCTTGCCTTAGAATCTTGAAAAGACCAGTTAAGTTTTCTAGTAAATATAATACTAAATGACAACTCCTTTTTTCACAAAACAAAACAACACCGACATGAATCCCCACTCCAGGGGAGGGTTGCCACGACGTCACGCTCTCATGGAGGATGCAACAATGGAGTGTAATTAATGCAATTAAAAATTAAAGGAACAAATTGAATTTTGACCGAAATCATAGTCCAAAACAATGTCATTTTGGAGAGGAAAGATAACCAAATGATATGTTGTCTAATTATTGTTTATTGTCTTATTCCTTACCCATCCGTAAAAACAGGCCAATGACCTATTTTGTAGGTGCATGTGATGCCTCTATCCTTCACCAAACTTGACCAATCATAAACCAAAAGGATGACCTTATATTTTTCTACACTATGGTTTGATCATTGTTGGCTAATTGATATGATAGCCACCGCAGCGGTGCCCTAAATGTGACAACTCAGGCAACCCTAAGTTGCTTCTAATTAACATTCCAAGGTACCTACTTTTTACCAACGACTGAGATGCTTTTTAATTGAATCAAGATCTAAATTTTTCAAAAAATAAGAACATATTTTTCTTAGTTATTTTAATCTCCATGATTTGATGTCATAGAGAATAACTATTCTCATCCATTTTGATTCCTGAGGAGAAGTTGAAGGTGTCACTTTGCAACGTGACAATTTGTGTGGGAGTGTTAGAGCCTCCTGACACCAAGTATTGATTGGTGTTTGTTGACCCATCATCATTGGCCATGATATTGGCTTACAGGTGATGAGAAATAATATGAGTTGTTGAAGTGGGAAACTGTGGAAATGGGTTCTTGGATATTGTGGCGAAATCAATGGTGGTCTTTGCTATTTCGGCTTCTTATTGCATGTTCCTATAAAAAAAACATCGTTTGTACTAGTATTTCACCAAATTTGATGACATGATATTTGTCTTATCTGTGGTATGGTCATTGCCGGTTGATTTATAACATAGCAAACGCGGCGCTACCAAAATGTGACAACTTAGACAACGTTGAGTTGTCAAAATTAACAACCTATGATACTTACTTGGACAACCGGTTGAGATGCTCTCTTATTGAATCAAAAAATGCAAGTTTTCACAATAAATAAAATGTTTCTCTCTTCCTCCAACTTTAAATAGAGTCTATGTCATGCTTATAACATCATTGAAGCCAAAGTTGAGAAAAAAACATTTAACATCCAAATTGTTTTCTTTTTAACACTTTAGCCCCTCCTCTGCACCACCTTCACTGATTTCACCAACTCTATCAATCATCCAAATTCTTCCCTGCAACACTGAAAACAATTCTGGCCACCACTCGCCTCCAAAAAGGCAAGGTGACCTCTCCATTTTGCCGCCCAAATTCACCATCTCAAGATGGTCAGTGCATGCAATGACCACCCCCTCTTTTTTATTTTACTTGATAGGATTGTGCTAGGTCCAGCCCAAATATTTTGGTCTGAACCCAACCCATCCCAATGTAATATCATATTAAATAATAATGAAATAATAAGATTAGCCGCCATTATATAAGATTCTTTTCTCACATAGACTTTTTCAGGTTAGTTTTCAATCTAATTCTTTAATAATTGGGAGAGCATGGGAGACATATGATCGTTTTTGGCAGGCAATCGTCAGCTATATCCAGTTTCCAAGGAGATGAAACATTGATCTTTCCATTGAACTTTCGACTACTCAAATAAACGACCAAACTTGCACGACCCTTTTTCGAGGACAGTACGGTCTAAGGTGTGCTATGATTTCCGAACTTTCGATCGATGACTGGTAGACCACCATATACAAGCATTTAAGCAATCTGTGTTTTTTATTACGTAATCCCAAACTTGGGTGAAGATATTCGAGTGCAAAATCTCAGATGAGAGAGACCAGAGTTGATTATGACAGAATATGAGGGCCACCACCATATAGATTAGCCGCTATCCTTGTAAAATTAACAAAAACCTAAAGAAGATAAATGTTTTATAATAGTGACAGACTGACTGTGGACTGGCACAGGATGGATCCATGACTGCCTGTAGTTGGAGCATGGTAATATCCTTAGGCGCGTGCACATAAAATCTTGTCATTCAGAGCCGCCATCTATATAAAATAAAATTAGTGGCTAAACCTGGTCGGTACCATAATGACCAATCAAAGAAAAACTTGGCAATAAAAAGTATACCTTTTCACTCGAAAATTAAGAAAAGTTACGAGTAAACGAGCAGCGATCACCCGAGCATCACAAGTTAATATTGCAATCTCTTCCGCTTTGAATCTCAAGTGCTCACTAGCTATTTTTTAAATTAATAAAAAATATTATTTCAACTTAATAAAAAATATTACTTTCACTATAAGAATTCATCTTCATCATCATAGTGATTTGAAAATGTATCTCAACAGTATTTTTTTAGAGAATTTTTATTTTATCATTAGTTTATAAATATTATTTTTAATTCGATAGATTGTTTAATTAAATAAGTTGTTCGTTACCGTACGAGAACATCATCCTAAATTGTGTTCTCTGATTGAACAGCTTGTATTTATATTCTTGAACTATAATCTTTGACAATTAAGAATGAATACATCATAGAAGACCATTGCCACGTGAGAATTAAGAAAAGTTACCTGTAAACGAGCGGCAATCACCCTAATATCACAAGCTTGTCGGAAATTCAGATGAAAGACGGGCAGACCTCTCGAAGGACCCACTCTGCATTTCTAAATTCTTGAAGTGATTAAATGATTTAAAAACTAAGTCGTGAGCCGGCTTCTCTTTGACTTTTCTTCTTCTTCTTTTTCTTCTTGGAAATGAAATTGACAAATTTTAGTAAAGCTAGTTATTTGGCCCGTACGTACTTCTCCGAGGAGCAAATATTTTTTTTTAAATAAAATATATAAGAAAAACTTCTATGATGTGTTTTTCTAAATTAAAAAATCCCAAACTTACCGAAGGACCCACCTTCATTTCTTAATTCTTGAAAGCTAATACCTTTCCAAGGACTTTTATGACCGTCAGCAAATGAGTTTGATTCTTATCAGTTTCATTTTTTTATATTAAATTAATAATGGTGCGTCTGATTTCAAGTTAAGAAAAATTTTATATTTAATGAGGTGTTATGTGTTAGATAGTTATATAACACCATTTACTGAAGTTGAAACAACATCTAAAATTCTTGACTTGAGATGGTAATTCATAAGATATTTTATTCATAAGTTGATTTAAGTAGAAATTTTAGTATTATAAAACACCTAGCAAATTTAGTAGAAATTGACGAAGTCATGATGAGGTTTGGTAAGCAAATACCGCTCAAATGAGCATAGTTCTTAAATATTAGTGAACTTAAACGAACTTAGGAGTGAGTTGGAGTGATATGATTATTATTATATACAACAAAATCAGATCCTAATTCTCAATGACCAATGATAGTCGATTGTTGTTATTTTTAAACATGTCTTTTAGCTTCTAATCAATATCAAAATGTAAAATAATTTGTCCAAGTCAAATGATCGAAAGAATCTCTAGTACCCTTCTGAACATTCTTGCGTTGCATGCATCGTATATATCAAGATCGCAATCTGGAGGCTGGTGATTGTGTCGAGCGATGATCACAAGAAATTTACATGTAAACGTTCGACCACAACCTTAACGACACAACTATGATTAAGACTCCTCTGCTTATTAAATTTTCAGATGTTCATATGATCATTACTATATATATGTGTACCACTACCTTGCTTGAGCTCTCACACCACTAACCCTTCAATATTGTTCTATAATCCTTCAAACCATCTGTCTCCACCCATTTGATTTTAACAAGCTAGAAATGGAGGTGATGAACAAGAAACTCTCCGAGAGTGATACAACAAATAGGCGACTCGAATTTCCAGCTGGGAGTCTCTGGGCCTTCCCCATGCCAGATGGTCAGAACTCCGTCGAGTTTGTGGCATCTGACATCCATGAACAGCAGTATAATATAATCATATTCTGGGGCCTCACCTATAAGCTTAAGCTTTTAGGTGAGATGGTTCCTTAACATGGTATCAGAGCCTTGTTGACCCAGCGGTCACGAGTTCGAATCTCACCACCCCCATTCTATTTGATAAAAAAATCAAGCACAAGGTAATGTGGGCCTGTGCAAGTTTCAAGCCCAAAGGGCTTTCACTTGAGGGGGTGTGTTAGAGTATAATATAATCATATTCTGGGGCCTCACCTATAAGCTTAAGCTTTTAGGTGAGATGGTTCCTTAACACCATGAACAGCAGTGGAGACTTAAGGTCTCAGTCCGAAATGAAGGGAGGTATTCGAAACCTTGGTTAAAGGGCGAATGGGGTGACTATGTTCATCAGAAACAGCTCAGAAAAGGAGACAGAGTCATCTTGACCATGAATGAAGAAGAGAATGGCGAAAGAATTTATCGTATCAGTGCTGAAAGAAAGCATTTCGGTTTCTGGTATTCAATTGATGAGCAACAGTAACTTCCCTCTATAAATTGAAGCACGAGGCTGGCTGCAGGCAGAGACTATCTCTTGGAGCTGTCCGAAGTTCACTCTGGTTCTGTAATGAGTTTGGTCAAATATATTGCATGTGTGTCTGTCCTTAAGAACGTAAGTCCTAGCTAGTCGTAAGAACTCTTGTTCCTATGAATTTGTTGTCTGCAGTCTGCCTTGGTGTTCTGTCCTCGTTGTATTTTATTTTATGCATTATGTGTTTGTGTTTTGCGTCTGTCGGAGTTGTTACCAGTAATTCCTCCATCTTTTGTTAGGTTTGTTTTGCTGCCTCCGTAGACATTCCAACAGGGATGATTCTTGTATCTTTACTCCTAATTTATATACAAAAGAGTCTTATACGAATTAATGAATGTCTGCATGATTTTGTCTTCCGATAATTTCTCCCCCTAGAGAGAAGGTCCATAAGCTCCCCCAGAATAGTAGGGTTCCGATTCTCGAAATAATGCATCCAAATTCACATGCATCTTCTGACACTGGGGATCATAACACCTGTACCCTTTCTGAAATTCTGATTATCCTACAAAAACACACCGTTTTGCACATGGATCAAGTTTACCTCGTAGGACTTTAGGTATGTGAACGTACACCGTACATCCAAATATCCATGGCTCTAAATTTGGGAGATGAGGGACGAAAAGCAGGGATTCCATCTTTTGTTGGGCGGTTTGGAATCCGATCATACTAGATGGTGTTCGATTAATTAAATGAGCAGCGGATTTCACTACCTCACCCCAATAGACCTTCGACATATTCATACCAAAAAAAGAAGCCCAAACGATTTCCATAATCTATCTATTTTTCTGTTCTGCTAGTCCATTCTGTTGTGGAGTATATGTGCATGGGGGTTGGTGTCTAATTCCATGATGGCTTAAGAAATCCCCTAAAAAATGATCCACAAATTCTTTACCATTGTCAGATTGAAGCGTACGAATTTGCCTTTGGTACTAGGTCATCACCATGTTATGAAATTCCTAAAAAACTGTACCTACATCACTTTTATTTCGGAGAAGAGATATCTAGGTCATGCGAGTACATTCATCAATAAATGTAACAAAATAACGAGAATTAGAAAATGACGGAATTTTTGCAGGGACCCAAACATCCGAGTGGATGACTGCGAAAGGTTCTAAGCTTTTATGCAAACTTGGTAAATAGGGAATACGGTGGCTTTTAACAAGTTCACAAATTTCACAATGAAAATTCAAATTGCTTAACCCTGAAAATAACTGTGGTTGGAGCTTCTTGAGATACCCAAAAGAGAGATGTCCTAGCCTTCGATGCCACAACCATACAAGAGCTTGTTTTTGGTCTTGATTTTCTGTCTGATGTGCTTGACTTAGTTTTGATCCCCCTTTTTCTGTTAACTCCAGGTAATACAGATTTCCTCGTCTAACACCATATAAAGAAGAATCTTCCAGATTAGAATGTCTTAAAACACACAAAAGAGAGGCCAAAAAGTGACAGTGAATGCAAGGGTAAACGTAATCTGGTTGACTGACAAGAAATTGTATTCAAGAGATGGAACAATGAGAACAGTATCTAGAGTTAGAGAATCAGTCAAGGTTATAGACTCTTCCCCCATAATAGGGGAGGTACTACATTAGCTGTGCAAATAACTGACTGAGAGGAAGATTTCAGGAACTTTAAATTACCGGAATCCCTGGTCATATGATCGGATGCACTTGTATCAATAATCCAAGTACTATTTTTAGTAATGACAGAGTTTGCAGAAGTTTTACCAATTGTGCCTGCATGAACAACATTTGCCGTAGATTGTACCTGTTTAGTTTTCGTAAAATTTACCATACCTTTTCTGATATTTTTCAGGGTTTTTTTTCGTAAAATCCCACCAGTCAAGATAACCAATAATTTTATAACATTTTTGTTTTAAATGACCCGCTGCACGGCATTGAGAACACACCACCCACCCGGTTTTTTACAACCCGAATTAAACATCAGCCTCTCACTTTCATTTCTCTCATTTCCGTGACCCATCTGTCTCTTCCTTGCCTTTTCTGCTTCCTCCCATTTTTTTCTCCATCTGCCACCAAAGATCAGCATACCCACAAATCCCCTTGTACAATTTTTCATCACCAGAACTAGTTATTCTACCTTTCAAAGCATCATCGGCTTGCTTTAGAGCTCTGTCACGAATGGCCCGAGCATCCTTTGAAAAAATAGTCTGTTATCATCGGCTTGCTTTATGTTACGTGTTAGAATTTCTGCAGGGAGCAGAGAGGGATTTGGGGAAGAAGAAAGAAGATTTGGGGAAGAAGATGGTGAAAACGCCTTCTGCGTGGGAGATAAGGAAGAGAACACGCACTCTGCGTGGGGGAGAAGGTGACAGGGAGAGAATCTCTTAATTTGCTGTTATATTTCTTGTTGTTGGTTCTGTGCCCATCAAATGGCAATTTAAAGGAACTCAGTGTCCTTTGTTCATGGCCGTTACATACGTGGCACTATTCTAGAATTAAAAAGATCTACACAAAACGACTGCGTTTTGTTTACCATGTATTTGAATTCTAATTGTTCCAGTTTTCCCTTTTTCTCTTGATTCTTCTATTTTATGTTCGTGACAATGCCCTGCTCTTCGAAAACCACCTTGTCCTCAAGGTGAAAATTGAGGAAAACCTGCAATCAAATTCTTCAGCGTCCTCCCAAGTAGCTTCTGTCAAAGGTAACCCCTTCCACACAACCAAGAACTGAGTGATAGCTGAATTTCCCTTTTTTTTTTCTTTTTTTTTTCATCCTTAAATCAACATCCAAACCATACAGGCAATGGTGTGTATTTGGGTCATAACCAGGAAGGTTTCTTTGAAGACGGATATAGGACATGATTTCGTGTTCCCCTTCACCAGGAACATTTGCATCAGAACGAATGACCTTGATTTTCTTCCCTCCAGGATCATAGCAAGCAATCTTCTCATTACGCCTAATCCCAAAAGATCTAACAGTATACCTAGCTTTTGAGAACACCGGGGTTTGGCCACTGAGTTGTTCGAGCACCTTGGCGGCACGAGTGAGCCGGTCTCCGCTTTCACCGACGGAGATGTTGAGGACCAGCTTCTGGACCTTGATTTCTCTCATTGGGTTTGATAGCTTCTTCTCTGAAGCCATTTTGATGGTGTGTTGGTTTGATGGAGGCAGAGGAGGAGGAGGAAAGGCTTGTTTCTCGGATATCTTTGGTTGGGATCCTTCTCCTACCCAGTCTGATTCAATGACAGCAGCGGGTTGCTGAAGACTGCTGGGTTTTTGCGAAGAACTTGCTTCACCTAACAGGGTTTGTAGGGTTTGTTTGATTGCGATTTGTTGAGTTAATATCTCCTTCATCATGACCTTAAGCTGTGCTAGATCATCAGATATTCCATCGATTCTCTGATTTACAGCTTCCAGAGAATCAACCATCCTTCTTGCGCCTTGGGACCAAGTTTCTGGTGTCATTAATCTGAGTCCGAAGACGACGGGCTCTGATACCATTTTGTTACGTGTTAGAATTTCTGCAGGGAGCAGAGAGGGATTTGGGGAAGAAGAAAGAAGATTTGGGGAAGAAGATGGTGAAAACGCCTTCTGCGTGGGAGATAAGGAAGAGAACACGCACTCTGCGTGGGGGAGAAGGTGACAGGGAGAGAATCTCTCAATTTGTTGTTATATTTCTTGTTGTTGGTTCTGTGCCCATCAAATGGCAATTTAAAGGAACTCAGTGTCCTTTGTTCATGGCCGTTACATACGTGGCACTATTCTAGAATTAAAAAGATCTACACAAAACGACTGCGTTTTGTTTACCATGTATTTGAATTCTAATTGTTCCAGTTTTCCCTTTTTCTCTTGATTCTTCTATTTTCTGTTCGTGACACTTTAGAGCTCTGTCACGAATGGCCCGAGCATCCTTTGAAAAATTAGTCTGTTGAGGTTCGGGTTCAGTTGAATCTGCCATATCAAAAAACAAACGACCAAAGACCACAGCTGTAGGCACCTCAGGTTCAGTTGGGTGTTGTGTGTTGTGTGTTGTGAATTTATGTGGGTTAACTGGGGTTGTTTGATGTTCTGAGAAGTTGGTAGTTGGGTTTTCTGTTGATGTTAGGAGCTAGATGGGTTTGTTGCCGGAAATCGGTTTGTTGGGTTTGATGGGTTTGTCTGCCGGAGATAGGTTGCTGATTTCGATTCGATTCTTCATTGAAGAACTTGAGATGGGTTTGTTCTTCACTGTTTTGAGATGGGTTTTGCTTGAGATGAAGAAGAAACACGATGAACAAGACTCACCACAGATGAACGGGAAAATCTGGATTTTTTTTCTCGGGAAAATCTAGGTTTTTTTCTGGGGATAAAGAGTAACTTTGAACAAACAGGTATTGTAGAGATCGACTTCTAGGATTAATTTCAAGATTAACAAATACGGTTCAAAAACAAATTTGATATTCACTCTGATACTATGTAAGAATTTAAAATGCGATTAATTTCAGTATATTCAATGATTTCCTCTTCCAATTGAGTATGAATTTAGAGAGAAATACTAAAATTAAATTAGCTAAATAAAAGATGCTTTATCTGCCTACTTTACACAGTCTCCATAATAGGAAATAAACGACTATATATTTTAACACATTTGGATCCAACTTATTTCACATTTGGTGACATGGCTGGCAAGATATTCCATGGTCAAAAAGTTAGTCGAAGAGGTGACTTGTGTATAGAACACTGATCACTGTAGATCATGACTGTAGGTGGATGCAAGTCAATATCCTTGGCGCGTGCACATAAAATCTTGTCATTCAGAGCCGCCATCTATATAAAATAAAATTAGTGGCTAAACCTGGTCGGTACTATAATGACCAATCAAAGAAAAACCTGGCAATAAAAAGATTTTCAGGTTTGTTTTCTTGTTTATCTTTATCCAAAAAACATAGGATAGAGACTGCACAAGTCTTTATCATCATAAACTATGAGAGTATACCTTTTCAGGCTATTGTCGCTCGAAAATTAAGAAAAGTTACGAGTAAACGAGCAGCAATCACCCGAACATCACAAGTTAATATTGCAATCTCTCCTATCTCTCTCGCTTTGAATCTCAATTCTCAAGTGCTTACTTGCTATTTTCTAAATCAATATATAAATAATTTTTCTTTCTAAAGAATAATAAGAATTCATCTTCATTGGTGTTTTGAAAAAGTATCCAACAGTATTTTTTTAGAGAACTTTTATTTTCTCATTAGTTTATAAATATTATTTTTAATTCCATAGAATTGCCCATTTGGTATTGTTTAATGAAAACAGTTGTTCATTATCGTACGAGAACATCATCCTAAATTGTGTTGTCTGATTGAAGATGTGGCTTGTATTTATATTATCGAACCATAACAAATACAATATCGAAGACCATTGTCACCTGACAATTAAGAATGAATACAGCATAGAAGACCATTGTCACGTGACAATTAAGAAAAAGTTACCAGTAAACGAGCGGCAATCACCCTAATATCACAAGCTTAGAGACCTAATTAATTGTCAATGACCAATGATAGTCGATTGTTGTTCACATCTTCTCAACTTAATTTTTAAACATGTCTTTTCGCTTCTAATCAATATCAAAATATAAAAATAATTTCTCCAAGTCAAATTCTCTAAAGAATCTCTAGTACCCTTCTGAACATTCTTGCGTTGCATGCATCGTATATATCATGATCGCAATCTGGATGCTGGTGATTGTGTCTAGCGATTATCGCAAGAAAGTTACATGTAAACGTTCGATAACAAACTTAACGACACAACTATGATTAAGACCCCTCTGCTTATTAAAACTTTCAGATGTTCATATGATCATTACTATATATATGTGTACCACTACCTTGCTTGAGCTCTCACACTGCTAACCCTACAATATTCTTCTATAATCCTTCAAACCACCTGCTCCACCCATTTGATTTTAACAAGCTAGAAATGGAGGTGATGAACAAGATACTCTCCGGGAGTGATGCAACAAATAGGCGACTCGAATTTCCAGCTGGGAGTCTCTGGGCCTTCCCCATGCCAGATGGTCAGAACTCCGTCGAGTTTGTGGCATCTGACATCCATGAACAGCAGTGGAGACTTAAGGTCTCAGTCCGAAATGAAGGGAGGTATTCGAAACCTTGGTTAAAGGGCGAATGGGGTGACTATGTTCATCAGAAACAGCTGAGAAAAGGAGACAGAGTTATCCTGACCATGAATGACGAACAGAATGGCGAAAGAAGTTATCGTATCGGTGCTGAAAGAAAGCATTTCGGTTTCTGGTATTCAATTGATGAGCAACCGTAACTTCCCTCTATAGATTGAAGCATGAGGTTGGCCTAAACCACAATTCTAAATGGAAGCACGAGGCTGGCCACAAGCAGAGACTATCTCTTGGAGCTGTCCGAAGTTCACTCTGGTCGTGTAATGAGTTTGGTCAAATATATTGTGTGTCTGTCTTGATCAAGAACGTAAGTCCTAGCTAGTCGTAAGAACTCTTGTTCCTATGAATTTGTTGTCTGCTGTCTGCCTTGGTGTTCTGTCCTTGCTGTATTTTATTTTATGTATTGTGCCTAGATTGGTTCTTAATTTGTGTTTTGCGTCTGTCGGAGTTGCTACCAGTTCCTACATCTTTTGTTTGGTTTGTTTCACTGCCTCCGTAGACATTCCAACAGGGATGATTCTTGTATCTTTACTCTTCTTTTATATACAAAAGAGTCTAATATGGATGACTGAATGAATGTGTGTTTGATTTTATCCTCCGATAATTTCTCATATTTTAAGGTAAAAATAAAAAATAATTTGGCCTCTGGCTTAACAAAAGTGAATAGCACTCATCATAGAGACTCTGCTTTTTCCTCCTCTGCCTCAACAAAAGTGAATAACAGAGGAAGAGAATGGTGTGATTCTCCAGAAAATATGTTCATCCAAAACATCCTATTGGCAATTAGTCTTTGGGCAATCTTCTCAGAACTAGGGATGGAGGCTTTCCGCTTCATTCATTACTGGGCTGATGACATACAATTCGTGAAGGATCTTGAAGGTCTCTGAAATGAAAGTTGCTTAAGATATTTAAGCAGATTCAGCGTAGTCAAGAAACTGGGTTTTTTGGCAATTAAATTCAAGGCTAGAAATCATGCAGTCTTTGGTAATCGAGTCAAAAGATACCTGGAGATTCGGAATCAGATTTAGAGGCTGGTGTTTTTATGGAGAGACAGAGCTGCCATTTGGAAAATCAATTGAAGGGTAGATTTTCGGGATTGATTTGAAGAAATTAATCTTGGGCTCGATTAAATTGGAATTAGTCTGATTGAAATAAAGGAATCAATTGCACTGAATTGAATTGAATGGATTGGAATGGGCTGAAATAAAAAACCCTGCAAGACATTCCCAATTTCTTTTACAGTCCTTGGATTTTTATTTTTTTGATTTTATTCAATTTTCCCCAACTCACTTTCTTCTTTCAATTAGATGCTAATTGAATCAGTTTAGACCTCTAAATTTAACCACTTGCTGCAAACTTATCCTCTAATTTATGCCAATCACGCTTATGAATATTCTTTTTTCAAATGATCTATAATGTCTTGACATCCATTGACCAAAAGAAGGTGTTTAAGTGAGCGTTAGTAATTCTTAGTTCTGAAATCTCTTAAACACTTTTTGAGCTTATGAATATCTTTTTAGAATTAGTATTGGAATTGGAATTAGAATTGAAATCAAGGAACCAATCGGACTAAATTGAATTAAATAGATTCAATTGGGTTGAAATAAAAATCCCAGCAAGACATACCCTATTTCCTTTACAGTCCTTGGATTTTTCATTTTTCTAATATCATTATGTTTTCCCTTAATCAATTTTTTTCATTCAGTTGCATCCTAATTGAATCAGTTTAGACCTCCAAATTTAACCACTTGCTGCAAACTTATCCTTGGCTATTAAAATTATGCAATTTTAATCAAACTCTTGATTTTGATTTTCCTCTTCAAATAAATCCTTAATTACTTCTAAATTTAGTCAAGTATTTCCAATTCATCCTTGCTCTTCAATTTTCTAATTTTAGCCAAATTAAGGTCAAATCAAGTCATTTTTTTTTATTTCTCTGCTGTTAAATTTCTACTTATGACCTAAAAACTCAATTATCTGTCCAATTTCATTTCAACCCCAACTATATATATTTTTTGTATTTTTATTTTTTTAAGTTTAGTTTTTTTCTTAAAACTTTGTATAAAAAAAGCTATGAAAATAACAAAAATGACTTAAATTATTCAAAAGACAAATTTTATTTCATTTTCTATTTTTTAAAATAGTAATAAATAAGAGTGAAAATTAGGTTATGACACATGCCATCTAACCCCTAAGAGTTGTGCAGTGATTTTTGAGATTTCCTTAAGAATTAACCCTAATTAAAATCACACCCTAAACTAGGGTAAAGTATGAGAATGAAAAACATTTTAAATCCACAAAACAACCCTCAATGACCAAAGGTGCCCAAACAAAGCTTGGGTAGAATCAAAGAATTGAAAAGGTCAAGAGGATTTAAGGATATCATAACAAAACAACAAATATAATGATAGTACTTGAAACCTAAAAATAAAGATGAAAATCTTAAATAATTTTAAGCCTATAAATGTTCTTTTTTTTCTTTGTAGCTAAAAACTAAAGTGTATGTTACACAACCAATCTATTTTTTATTAAAGGAAAGCAATTCGGATCAATAGGCAACACTTACTTATAAAAAACAAGCCTTATAAATGCTTCACAAACGTGTCCTTCCCCCAAAATTCCAAGTCAAAACTTTATCCCTTCTAACTGAAACAAACTTAAAGCCTAGAACACTTGAGGACATGATTAGACTAATAGTAGTAAAAAAACACAATAAAAACTAGCTCCCTTATTCATTTTCTAAGAAGAAAAAGGATGTTAAACAAAATTGAAGATTTTTAAGCAGTGAGCATGTGGACAAAGTCTAAAGGTATCTGTTCTCATAGGATAAGATCACACATTGTGGTTCGAATAAGCAAAAGCAAGAGACCAATGAAGGTAGTTATTAAACAATGAGCATGTGGATAAAGTCTAAAGGTATCCATTCTCATGGGCATATGCGTGTTTTCAAAATAAAAATATAGGCACTTATTTTTTTTATATATAAAAATGACTAACATTCCACTCATGATGAAATGAAAAATTCCATTCATTTAATTAGTTTACTAGTTTGAGAGAGAGAGAGAACAATGAAAAAACAAACAATTCTTTCAAATCTCTTACCCCTCATTTCGAAGGTTAAAGCCCCTCCTCTATCCCTAATTTAGATCTTTAAAAGTTTTAATTTAACTGCATTAGTTACATCAAACAAATTCTAAATGTTTTTGTACCAATTTTTTCTCTCCAAAATTTAACACTTCTTTGTAGTCCACTCGTCTTCTGCAATGTGATACAACTTGAGTTAGTCAAATGCACAAATTGTGAAAGTCTCCCTGCACTAGTGGAATTGCCGCTGCTGAAAGTTCTTTGTATCCAAGGAATGGATTCTATAGGGAACATTGGCGATGGGTTCTTTGTTGACATGAGAGCTTTTTCATCATTGACAGAGTTCTCTCTCAAAATTTTCCTAAGTTTGAAAAGCGGGCCCCCAATTGGACTGTATCATTCACTTGCTTGAACAAATTAAGTGCGTGTTTGGCATTCGCAGATCGCACCGCAATTTGCCGTTTGGTTAATGTAAAAAGCACTTTTTTTGTGTGGGACCCACACCAAATTTTAACCAAAACGCCGATTCAAAAAAAGCTCGAAATTGATGCTTTTTTATCTGCGATTCGTGCTTATTGAAACGGCGATACAAATCCATTTTCATGCAAAAATGTGAGAATGCAAAACTGTGAAAAATTTACATGCAAAACTCCTGAGCTGCCCTTTACAAATCCATGTTCGATAATTAAAAAAAATTGATCTGTGCATGGCTCTCTCTCTCTCGCTCTCTCTCTCTCTCTCTCTCTGCCCTTCAACAGAACAACCATGGAAGCCGAGAGCTTCCAATGCTGACTACGGCCACCACAGGCCACCATTTACGATGAAACCACCACATGAAGAACCACCTCGGCCTCCTCTACCCGTCGGTATCCTCCGTTGAAGCTCTCGTCGTGGTCGGTGAACAGTACCGCCACCTTCCAACGCTGCCTCCGGCCACCACAGGCCACCATTTAAGACGCCACCACCACAGGAAGAACCACCTCGGCCTCCTCTACCCGTAAGTATCCTCCGTTGAAGCTCTCGTCGTGGTCGGTCGGAAGCCACTGTGCACGTGAAATAATTCACGTGCACAGGGGTGCGCTGCACTGTCGCGCGAAGAAGACGCACAGTGCAGCGCACCGTTTTACTTCGAAGCTGGACTTGGGCTGGGCTGCACTCGGCCCAGCCCAAGTCCAGCAAAGTTGGGCTTAGGCCCAATTTGGTGGGCTGCCATCAACCCAGCCATTTTTTTAAATATATATTTAAAAAAAAAGAGTGTAGATACAGATCAGTCGTGATGAAATTGCAAGTAGTTTGATGGGAGAATAAAAAATAATATTTGTTTTTTCATGAATTATTAATTACATTATATTATTATAATTATTAAAAGATAAAAGGTAAATGAATGCTTGATTAGCCGCCATTATATAAGATTCTTTCTCACAGAGACTTTTTCAATCTAATTCTGTAATAACTGGGAGAGCACGGGAGACATATGATCGTTTTTGGCAGGCAATCGTCAGCTCTAGCCAGTGTCCAAGGAGATGCAACGTTAACCTTTCCATTTAACTTTCGACTACTCAAATAAACGACCAAACTTGCACGACCCTTTTTCGAGGAGGACAGTACGGTCTAAGGTGTGCTATGATGTCCGAACTTTCGATGACTGGTAGACCAACATAATCAAGCATTTAAAAATTAATCTGTGTTTTCTATTACGTAATCTATATCAACAGAGATTAAAGAAGACACTTTGTGAAAGCTATATATAAAAACAGATTAACATAGCAATCCCAAACTTGTGTGAAGATATTCGAGTGCCAAATCTCAGATGAGAGAGACCAGAGTTGATTATGACAGAATACGAGGGCCACCACCATATAGATTAGCCGCCATCTATATAAAATTATTGGCTAAACTTGGTCGGTACCTTTGCAAAGTACCAATCAAAGAAAAACTTGGCAATAAAAAGTCTTTATCATCAAACATGAGAGTATACCTTTTCAGGCTGTTGTCGCTCGAAAATTATGAAAAGTTACGAGTAAACGAGCTGCAATCACCCGAACATCACAAGTTAGTATCTCAATCTCTTCGATCTCTCTCGCTTTCAATCTCAAGTGCTTACTATTGCTATTTTCTAAATCAATAAAAAAATATTGTTTCTGAAGAAGAATAAGAATTCGTCTTCGTTGGTGCTTTGAAAAAGTATCCAACAGTATTTTTTTTAGAGAATTTTTATTTTCACATTAGTTTATAAATATTATTTTTAATTCGATAGAATTGCCCCTTTGGTATTGTTTAATGAAATAAGTTGTTCATTATCGTACGAGAACAGCATCCTAAATTGTGTTGTCTGATTGAAGATGTGGCATGTATTTATATTATTGAACCATAATATATGTAATCGATTATTTATGATCTTTGACAACTAAAAATAAATACAATATCGAAGACCAATGTCACCTGACAATTAAGAATGAATACAACATAGAAGACCATTGTCACGTGACAATTAAGAAAAGTTACCTGTAAACGAGCGGCAATCACCCTAATTCTGATGATCATTATCGATTAAATGATTTAAAAACTAAGTCGTGAGCCACCTTCTCTTTGACTTTTCTTCTTCTTTCATGAAATGAAATTGACAAATTTTAGTAAAACTAGTTATTTGGCCCGTACGTACTTCTCCGAGGAGCAAATATTTTTTTTAAAATAAAATATATAAAAAAACTTTTATGAAGTGTCTTTCTAGATTAAAAAAATCCCAAACTCACGGAAGGACCCACTCTTCATTTCTTAATTCTTGAATGCTTATATCTTTCCAAGCACTTTTATGACCGTCAACAAATGAGTTTGATTCTTTTAATTAATTAAATTAAATCATTTTGGCATAAATTAATAATAGTGAGTCTGATTTCAAGTTAAGAAAACTTTTTCTATTTAATGAGGTATTATGTGTTAGATAGTTATATAAAACAATTTACTGAAGTTGAAACAACATCTAAAATTCTTGACTTGATTTAAGTAGAAATTTTATTCATAAGATGATTTAAGTAGAGATTTTAGTATTATAAAACACCTAGCACACTACTAAGAACAACCTGCAACGACCACACATCCTATAATATAATATAATATAATATCAAATTGACAAAGTCATTATGAGGTTTTGTAAGCAAATACCGCTCAAGTGTGCATATACAAGATAGTTCTTAATTAGTGAACTTAAACGAACTTAGGAGTGATATGATTTTTATTCTTTACAACAAAATCCAATCCTAATTGTCAAAGACCAATGATAGTCGATTGTTGTTCACATCAAACATGTCTTTTAGCTTCTAATCAATATCAAAATCTAAAATAACTTATCCAAGTCAAATGATCGAAAGAATCTCTAGTACCTTCTGAACATTCTTGGGTTGCATGCATCGTATACATCATGATCACAATCTGGATGCTGGTGATTGTGTCTAGCGATTATCGCAAGAAAGTTACATGTAAACGTTCGATCACATCCTATGATTAAGACTTCTCTGATTTTTTTAATTTTCAGATGTTATATGATCAGTACTTTATAAATGTACCACTACCTTGCTTGATCTCTCACACCACTAACCCTACAATATTGTTCTATAATCCTTCAAACCACCTGCTCCACCCATTTGATTTTAACAAGCTACAAAATGGAGGTGATGAAGAAGAAACTCTCCGAGAGTGATACAACAAATAGGCGACTCGAATTTCCAGCTGGGAGTCTCTGGGCCTTCCCCATGCCACATGGTCAGAACTCCGTCGAGTTTGTTGCATCTGACATCCATGAACAGCAGTGGAGACTTAAGGTCTCAGTCCGAAATGAAGGTAGGTATGCGAAACCTTGGTTAAAGGGCGAATGGGGTGACTATGTTCATCAGAAACAGCTCAGAAAAGGAGACAGAGTCATCTTGACCATGAATGACGAAGAGAATGGCGAAAGAATTTATCGTATCAGTGCTGAAAGAAAGCATTTCGGTTTCTGGTATTCAATTGATGAGCAACCGTAACTTCCCTCTATAGATTGAAGCATGAGGTTGGCCTAAACCACAATTCTAAATGGAAGCACGAGGCTGGCCACAAGAAGAGACTATCTCTTGGAGCTGTCCGAAGTTCACTCTGGTCGTGTAATGAGTTTGGTCAAGTATATTGTGTGTCTGTCTTGATTAAGAACGTAAGTCCTAGCTAGTCGTAAGAACTCTTGTTCCTATGAGTTTGTCGTCTGCAGTCTGCCTTGGTGTTCTGTCCTTGCTGTATTTTATTTTATGTATTGTGCCTAGATTGGTTCTTAATTTGTGTTTTGCGTCTGTCGGAGTTGCTACCAGTTCCTACATCTTTTGTTTGGTTTGTTTTGCTGCCTCCGTAGACATTCCAACAGGGATGATTCTTGTATCTTTACTCTTCATTTATATACAAAAGAGTCTAATATGGATGAATGAATGAATGTCTGTTTGATTTTATCTTCCGATAATTTCTCATATCTTAAGGTAAAAATAAAAAATAAATTTGGTCTTTGCATGCCAGCCTCTGGCTTAAAACGAAAAAAATAAATGAAACAAAAGTGATACCACTCATCATAGATTTTATAGCATTTGGATGTAAATTCAAATGCCAAATTAAGCATCCCAGGTTTTGATTTCGTTTGATTCGCATGATATGATGATGGGAGCTTTGGAATTAGAGTTCAAATGATGGAGCTATATTCCAAAACATGTGGAAGTGAAACCCAGGTAGATGAAATGGAGGCCAATGTTCCTTCAGGGGATAATATTCTGATAGAAAACAGTAGCTCTTTTTACCAGGGTGCAATTTCAACATTCAGAGACTCTGCTTTTTTCTCCTCTGCCTCAACAAAATATAGGGGTCTCCACAAAATATGTTCAACCGAAACATCCTATTGTTCTAAGAATGTGAAGAAGAAAAGTAAAGCTTGTATCAGATAACGGGGGTGTATAGAATACAGAGGAAGGGAAAGGTGGGATTCTTCAGACTCTACAGTGTCAGGTCTACAACAAGGCAGTATCCGATAATGGGGGTGTATAGAATACAGAGGAAGAGAATGGTGGGATTCTTCAGGTTTTAGATTGCTTGGAATGAACTTGGTATTGAATTCAATCAGATCAATTGGACTAAATTGGAATTAGTCTGATTGAAATCAAGGAATCAATTTGCATTGAATGGATTGAAATGGGCTGAAATACATCCCTGCAAGACATTCCCAATTTCACTTACAGTCCTTGGAGTTTTTACTTTTCCTAATTTTATTCAATTTTATTCAATTTTTATCAAGGAATCATTCGCTTATGAATATTCTTTTTTCAAATGATTTATAATGTCTTGAAATCCATTGACCAAAAGAAGGTTTTTAAGTAAGCGTTAATAATTCTTAGTTCTAAAATCTCTTAGACAGATTTCGAGCCTATGAATATTGAAATTGAAATTGGAATTGGAATTAGTATTGAAATCAAGGAACCAATTGGACTAAATTGAATTAAAGGATTAAATTGGGCTGAAATAAAAATCCAAGCAAGACATACCCTGTTTCCTTTGCAGTCCTTGGATTTTTAATTTTTCTAATATCATTTGCCCTAGATCATTTTTTTTTTTCTCTCAGTTGCATCCTAATTGAATCAGTTTAGACCTCTAAATTTAACCACTTGTTGCAAACTTATCCTTGGCTCTTAAAATTATGCAATTTTAATCAATCTAACTCCTGATTTTGATTTTTCTCTCCAAATAAATCCTTAATTGACCTCTTAATTTAGTCAAGTATTTCAAATTCATCCTTGCTCTTCAATTTTCTAATTTTAGCCAAATTAAGGTCAAATCAAGTCATTTTTTTTTAATTTCTCTACTGTTAAATCCTCACTTATGACCTAAGAAAATCAAATATCGATCCAATTTCATTTCAACCCCAACTATGTATTTTTTTGTGTATTTTTAAAAAAAAATTTAGTTTAGTTTTTTTTCTTGAAACTTTGTATGATTAAGTTAAGAACACAAATTAATAAAAGTTATGAAAATAACAAAAAAAGGCTTAAGTTATTGAAAAACATATTTTATTTTATTTTCTATTTTTTTAAAATAGTAATAAATAGGAGTAAAAATTAGGTTATGACACGTGACATCTAACCCCTAAGAAATCAATAATGATTTTGGAAAATGTTTCTAAGAAAAATCCTCAAGACTTCAAGGAATCCCAAGTAAAAAAAAAAGTTATCTTTGAGTCATGATATGAAGAAAGTTTCAAACCCTCTAATGAGCGAAAAGTAGAAATCTTGTTATTTGGGTTTTGAATTCACTGATAAAGATTAAACATCTCAACTTTTCTTCTTATAGAATAAAAATGAATGGAACAGTCCAGGCCACTAATAAGAATATCAAGATAATCATTTAGAAAATGACAGTCTCCTACAAGGATTGACATGAAATGCTCCTATACGCACTTCATGAGTATTGAACTACAACAAGTCCTTCCATAAGTACAACTTTGTACTCTTTGGTAAATGGAATGAAGACAATTATGCCCTTAAAACAAAAGATTTCATCATTGAGGATCCTAAAAGATGTAGAAATGGATAAATCAGAGTTAGCAAGGCTAAGATCTGAACAATTAAACCTCATCCATGTAAAGAGACTAGTAGACATTTGTCAACACCAATTATACCAAAGTAGAATGATGAGAGCATACAACAATATGGTCAGACCAAAATTGTTTCAAGAAGGGGATTTGCTGTTGAAGAAGATCTCATTGGCATCAGGAGAAAAATAAAGTAAATATTCGCCAAACTATGAGGGACCATATGTGTTAAGGAAAGAATGTGCCTAGACTTGTAAAATTTGATGTTGTAAAGAAATATTATGCCTAAGGTATAATTCTTATTAGTCAATAAAATCAAAGTTTGACCATGAATTCTTTTCTATTTCTTGTTTTCTTTTAAACTATGAATGATCTTATACTTTCATGAGTTTTTTTGGAAAATTAAAATTTAATATGAAATCAAAAATAAAATAGTTGTTTGTTTTAGTAAACGAGTATTGGAATTCAAACAATCTTCTTAAAAGGTGATCTTACATCTATTAAAAAAACATAATAAACCTAAGGTCTTAGCTAAACCAATAATGAGAAATTATTAAGCATGGAAAAGAAAAATTTATCAATCTTAGATGTATGTTTTGTAATGAAAAAAGACCATTTTTATCATCCTTTCACAACTCTAAAAAATATCCCTTGCAATCCTTGTTTAAGACATATAAGATTTCCTTAAGAACTAACCCTAATTAAAATTACACCCTATACTAGGGGAAAGTATGAGAATGAAAAGCATCTCCCCCAGTGCACCTTACCTAAGGTAAGCTGCATTGTTGTTTGATTGTTTTTCTGAGTTTGATTTTTTTTACCCTTTTGTTTTTACCATCTCCGGGTATACTTTACAATATAATTTTACACCCTGTAACTAAAACAAAATGATTGTTAATTGTTTTTTATATATATATTTTGGCCAAATTCCAATGAATAATCATTAACTAATTACGATATCCAATTTTCGTTTCAAAACATGTGAAACATGCAAAATATATTTTCTTTACGAAATACATGCTTGAAAAAAACTTCGAATTCAGCCGTATGCATGAAAACAACACATTTTTGTTTATATATATATATATATAGATATTATTGTTGCGTTGTTATTTGGTGAGAGAGAAAATGAAACTACAAAAAATATATTTTAATCGTCTTCCTTTTACGTAATAAGTTTATTATCCTTTAAATCTTTAACAAGATATTTTGGACCAAACTCAACCCAACCCTATGTAATATCATATTATATAATAATAAAATTATATTTGCAGGACAATCATTTTCACTGAAAAAAATAAAAGATAAAAGGTAAATGAATGTTTGATTAGTCGCCATTATATAAGATTCTTTCTCAAAAAGACCTTTTCAGGTTAGTTTTCAATCTAATTCCAACTCCTTTAATAACTGGGAGAACATGGGGATACATGATCATTTTTGGCAAGCAATCATCAGCTCTAGCCAGTTTCCAATGATTTTGTGCAAGAGCTTAGCATCGTCATCTCCAGTTGGCAACTGTTAGGTAAGTTCCATGCATTTCCTCTTCACTTTGCATTTTAATTACATAGTTATTGTACATACTTGTATTTTACTGTTCAAGTGAATATAATTCAATTCAACAATAACTAAGGAGGCATGTGTGAGGCAACTCACGCATGACTTTTGTTTGCCCAACCGGGTCACTAGTTTAGGTAAGTGACCCGACTTTTTTTCTCTCTCTTTTTGTTTAAAATAATATATAAAGAAAAACGAAGAGATTCATGATAGTTTGGAATACTTATGTTAAAGTCTTTAATTTTTTTTATTGTTAAAAAAAAATACCAATCTCGTATTTAGAATACCCGGTTTTTTATGTAATGCGGCAAATAACATGTGTGTGTGTGTGTGTAATTTTTTCATGTATATGACCAATACCCTAACATATCTTGAACATTTCTTTTAAAAAAACAATTAAAAAAAAACAAATATTCAAAGTTTAAAAGAAATGTGTTTTAGCATGGATTTTGTAAGCACAAAAATTACTTTGTTGCATTTTTTGATTTTACAACATGTTTGTAAATTCCAAAGGGTGTTGGCCAATATTCCAAAAAAACATAAAAAATCCTATTTTTAAAGGGATTCATATATTTTGCACTAGTAATATTTGGGTAAAGAAATCCCGAAGGAGTTAATATCCATAACATTATTGGGGGTAATTCGCTATTATTTACTGTCAATATTTGGGTAAAGAAACCATAAGTGGTAAATATCCAAAATACTTTTTTAGGAATGATAAAGTACACTAAAATTTACCCAAGCTTCTAAAAATATTTTCCTCCTTGGAATTTACGAGTCACAAACACTTGAAATACTGAAGAGAAAAGTGAGCACGTTGAATCTTCTTAGATTCCTATCCTAGTTGTATCTTAATAAATAGGCTGTAAATTTATCAAACATGGATTTCACGAGATTTGCATCGGTGCTCCTTGGCACTGTATAGACATATCTAAAAGTATGATCCATTTGGCCAAGAGTACTGTTTTGTAGACTTTGAACCTAAGTCTATTCATCATAGCAAACCTATCTTTGGAAAAATTGATTAGATAACATCAATACCATAGCAATCATAAAGCAAACCAACACAACATGCAGCTAGGTAAGGCTTACTATGAGTGCTAAAACCTTGCCTTTACGCAACTAGTCCCTTGCCTTAGAATCTTGAAAAGACCAGTTAAGTTTTCTAGTAAATATAATACTAAATGACAACTCCTTTTTTCACAAAACAAAACAACACCGACATGAATCCCCACTCCAGGGGAGGGTTGCCACGACGTCACGCTCTCATGGAGGATGCAACAATGGAGTGTAATTAATGCAATTAAAAATTAAAGGAACAAATTGAATTTTGACCGAAATCATAGTCCAAAACAATGTCATTTTGGAGAGGAAAGATAACCAAATGATATGTTGTCTAATTATTGTTTATTGTCTTATTCCTTACCCATCCGTAAAAACAGGCCAATGACCTATTTTGTAGGTGCATGTGATGCCTCTATCCTTCACCAAACTTGACCAATCATAAACCAAAAGGATGACCTTATATTTTTCTACACTATGGTTTGATCATTGTTGGCTAATTGATATGATAGCCACCGCAGCGGTGCCCTAAATGTGACAACTCAGGCAACCCTAAGTTGCTTCTAATTAACATTCCAAGGTACCTACTTTTTACCAACGACTGAGATGCTTTTTAATTGAATCAAGATCTAAATTTTTCAAAAAATAAGAACATATTTTTCTTAGTTATTTTAATCTCCATGATTTGATGTCATAGAGAATAACTATTCTCATCCATTTTGATTCCTGAGGAGAAGTTGAAGGTGTCACTTTGCAACGTGACAATTTGTGTGGGAGTGTTAGAGCCTCCTGACACCAAGTATTGATTGGTGTTTGTTGACCCATCATCATTGGCCATGATATTGGCTTACAGGTGATGAGAAATAATATGAGTTGTTGAAGTGGGAAACTGTGGAAATGGGTTCTTGGATATTGTGGCGAAATCAATGGTGGTCTTTGCTATTTCGGCTTCTTATTGCATGTTCCTATAAAAAAAACATCGTTTGTACTAGTATTTCACCAAATTTGATGACATGATATTTGTCTTATCTGTGGTATGGTCATTGCCGGTTGATTTATAACATAGCAAACGCGGCGCTACCAAAATGTGACAACTTAGACAACGTTGAGTTGTCAAAATTAACAACCTATGATACTTACTTGGACAACCGGTTGAGATGCTCTCTTATTGAATCAAAAAATGCAAGTTTTCACAATAAATAAAATGTTTCTCTCTTCCTCCAACTTTAAATAGAGTCTATGTCATGCTTATAACATCATTGAAGCCAAAGTTGAGAAAAAAACATTTAACATCCAAATTGTTTTCTTTTTAACACTTTAGCCCCTCCTCTGCACCACCTTCACTGATTTCACCAACTCTATCAATCATCCAAATTCTTCCCTGCAACACTGAAAACAATTCTGGCCACCACTCGCCTCCAAAAAGGCAAGGTGACCTCTCCATTTTGCCGCCCAAATTCACCATCTCAAGATGGTCAGTGCATGCAATGACCACCCCCTCTTTTTTATTTTACTTGATAGGATTGTGCTAGGTCCAGCCCAAATATTTTGGTCTGAACCCAACCCATCCCAATGTAATATCATATTAAATAATAATGAAATAATAAGATTAGCCGCCATTATATAAGATTCTTTTCTCACATAGACTTTTTCAGGTTAGTTTTCAATCTAATTCTTTAATAATTGGGAGAGCATGGGAGACATATGATCGTTTTTGGCAGGCAATCGTCAGCTATATCCAGTTTCCAAGGAGATGAAACATTGATCTTTCCATTGAACTTTCGACTACTCAAATAAACGACCAAACTTGCACGACCCTTTTTCGAGGACAGTACGGTCTAAGGTGTGCTATGATTTCCGAACTTTCGATCGATGACTGGTAGACCACCATATACAAGCATTTAAGCAATCTGTGTTTTTTATTACGTAATCCCAAACTTGGGTGAAGATATTCGAGTGCAAAATCTCAGATGAGAGAGACCAGAGTTGATTATGACAGAATATGAGGGCCACCACCATATAGATTAGCCGCTATCCTTGTAAAATTAACAAAAACCTAAAGAAGATAAATGTTTTATAATAGTGACAGACTGACTGTGGACTGGCACAGGATGGATCCATGACTGCCTGTAGTTGGAGCATGGTAATATCCTTAGGCGCGTGCACATAAAATCTTGTCATTCAGAGCCGCCATCTATATAAAATAAAATTAGTGGCTAAACCTGGTCGGTACCATAATGACCAATCAAAGAAAAACTTGGCAATAAAAAGTATACCTTTTCACTCGAAAATTAAGAAAAGTTACGAGTAAACGAGCAGCGATCACCCGAGCATCACAAGTTAATATTGCAATCTCTTCCGCTTTGAATCTCAAGTGCTCACTAGCTATTTTTTAAATTAATAAAAAATATTATTTCAACTTAATAAAAAATATTACTTTCACTATAAGAATTCATCTTCATCATCATAGTGATTTGAAAATGTATCTCAACAGTATTTTTTTAGAGAATTTTTATTTTATCATTAGTTTATAAATATTATTTTTAATTCGATAGATTGTTTAATTAAATAAGTTGTTCGTTACCGTACGAGAACATCATCCTAAATTGTGTTCTCTGATTGAACAGCTTGTATTTATATTCTTGAACTATAATCTTTGACAATTAAGAATGAATACATCATAGAAGACCATTGCCACGTGAGAATTAAGAAAAGTTACCTGTAAACGAGCGGCAATCACCCTAATATCACAAGCTTGTCGGAAATTCAGATGAAAGACGGGCAGACCTCTCGAAGGACCCACTCTGCATTTCTAAATTCTTGAAGTGATTAAATGATTTAAAAACTAAGTCGTGAGCCGGCTTCTCTTTGACTTTTCTTCTTCTTCTTTTTCTTCTTGGAAATGAAATTGACAAATTTTAGTAAAGCTAGTTATTTGGCCCGTACGTACTTCTCCGAGGAGCAAATATTTTTTTTTAAATAAAATATATAAGAAAAACTTCTATGATGTGTTTTTCTAAATTAAAAAATCCCAAACTTACCGAAGGACCCACCTTCATTTCTTAATTCTTGAAAGCTAATACCTTTCCAAGGACTTTTATGACCGTCAGCAAATGAGTTTGATTCTTATCAGTTTCATTTTTTTATATTAAATTAATAATGGTGCGTCTGATTTCAAGTTAAGAAAAATTTTATATTTAATGAGGTGTTATGTGTTAGATAGTTATATAACACCATTTACTGAAGTTGAAACAACATCTAAAATTCTTGACTTGATGAGATGGTAATTCATAAGATATTTTATTCATAAGTTGATTTAAGTAGAAATTTTAGTATTATAAAACACCTAGCAAATTTAGTAGAAATTGACGAAGTCATGATGAGGTTTGGTAAGCAAATACCGCTCAAATGAGCATAGTTCTTAAATATTAGTGAACTTAAACGAACTTAGGAGTGAGTTGGAGTGATATGATTATTATTATATACAACAAAATCAGATCCTAATTCTCAATGACCAATGATAGTCGATTGTTGTTATTTTTAAACATGTCTTTTAGCTTCTAATCAATATCAAAATGTAAAATAATTTGTCCAAGTCAAATGATCGAAAGAATCTCTAGTACCCTTCTGAACATTCTTGCGTTGCATGCATCGTATATATCAAGATCGCAATCTGGAGGCTGGTGATTGTGTCGAGCGATGATCACAAGAAATTTACATGTAAACGTTCGACCACAACCTTAACGACACAACTATGATTAAGACTCCTCTGCTTATTAAATTTTCAGATGTTCATATGATCATTACTATATATATGTGTACCACTACCTTGCTTGAGCTCTCACACCACTAACCCTTCAATATTGTTCTATAATCCTTCAAACCATCTGTCTCCACCCATTTGATTTTAACAAGCTAGAAATGGAGGTGATGAACAAGAAACTCTCCGAGAGTGATACAACAAATAGGCGACTCGAATTTCCAGCTGGGAGTCTCTGGGCCTTCCCCATGCCAGATGGTCAGAACTCCGTCGAGTTTGTGGCATCTGACATCCATGAACAGCAGTGGAGACTTAAGGTCTCAGTCCGAAATGAAGGGAGGTATTCGAAACCTTGGTTAAAGGGCGAATGGGGTGACTATGTTCATCAGAAACAGCTCAGAAAAGGAGACAGAGTCATCTTGACCATGAATGAAGAAGAGAATGGCGAAAGAATTTATCGTATCAGTGCTGAAAGAAAGCATTTCGGTTTCTGGTATTCAATTGATGAGCAACAGTAACTTCCCTCTATAATTGAAGCACGAGGCTGGCTGCAGGCAGAGACTATCTCTTGGAGCTGTCCGAAGTTCACTCTGGTTCTGTAATGAGTTTGGTCAAATATATTGCATGTGTGTCTGTCCTTAAGAACGTAAGTCCTAGCTAGTCGTAAGAACTCTTGTTCCTATGAATTTGTTGTCTGCAGTCTGCCTTGGTGTTCTGTCCTCGTTGTATTTTATTTTATGCATTATGTGTTTGTGTTTTGCGTCTGTCGGAGTTGTTACCAGTAATTCCTCCATCTTTTGTTAGGTTTGTTTTGCTGCCTCCGTAGACATTCCAACAGGGATGATTCTTGTATCTTTACTCCTAATTTATATACAAAAGAGTCTTATACGAATTAATGAATGTCTGCATGATTTTGTCTTCCGATAATTTCTCCCCCTAGAGAGAAGGTCCATAAGCTCCCCCAGAATAGTAGGGTTCCGATTCTCGAAATAATGCATCCAAATTCACATGCATCTTCTGACACTGGGGATCATAACACCTGTACCCTTTCTGAAATTCTGATTATCCTACAAAAACACACCGTTTTGCACATGGATCAAGTTTACCTCGTAGGACTTTAGGTATGTGAACGTACACCGTACATCCAAATATCCATGGCTCTAAATTTGGGAGATGAGGGACGAAAAGCAGGGATTCCATCTTTTGTTGGGCGGTTTGGAATCCGATCATACTAGATGGTGTTCGATTAATTAAATGAGCAGCGGATTTCACTACCTCACCCCAATAGACCTTCGACATATTCATACCAAAAAAAGAAGCCCAAACGATTTCCATAATCTATCTATTTTTCTGTTCTGCTAGTCCATTCTGTTGTGGAGTATATGTGCATGGGGGTTGGTGTCTAATTCCATGATGGCTTAAGAAATCCCCTAAAAAATGATCCACAAATTCTTTACCATTGTCAGATTGAAGCGTACGAATTTGCCTTTGGTACTAGGTCATCACCATGTTATGAAATTCCTAAAAAACTGTACCTACATCACTTTTATTTCGGAGAAGAGATATCTAGGTCATGCGAGTACATTCATCAATAAATGTAACAAAATAACGAGAATTAGAAAATGACGGAATTTTTGCAGGGACCCAAACATCCGAGTGGATGACTGCGAAAGGTTCTAAGCTTTTATGCAAACTTGGTAAATAGGGAATACGGTGGCTTTTAACAAGTTCACAAATTTCACAATGAAAATTCAAATTGCTTAACCCTGAAAATAACTGTGGTTGGAGCTTCTTGAGATACCCAAAAGAGAGATGTCCTAGCCTTCGATGCCACAACCATACAAGAGCTTGTTTTTGGTCTTGATTTTCTGTCTGATGTGCTTGACTTAGTTTTGATCCCCCTTTTTCTGTTAACTCCAGGTAATACAGATTTCCTCGTCTAACACCATATAAAGAAGAATCTTCCAGATTAGAATGTCTTAAAACACACAAAAGAGAGGCCAAAAAGTGACAGTGAATGCAAGGGTAAACGTAATCTGGTTGACTGACAAGAAATTGTATTCAAGAGATGGAACAATGAGAACAGTATCTAGAGTTAGAGAATCAGTCAAGGTTATAGACTCTTCCCCCATAATAGGGGAGGTACTACATTAGCTGTGCAAATAACTGACTGAGAGGAAGATTTCAGGAACTTTAAATTACCGGAATCCCTGGTCATATGATCGGATGCACTTGTATCAATAATCCAAGTACTATTTTTAGTAATGACAGAGTTTGCAGAAGTTTTACCAATTGTGCCTGCATGAACAACATTTGCCGTAGATTGTACCTGTTTAGTTTTCGTAAAATTTACCATACCTTTTCTGATATTTTTCAGGGTTTTTTTTCGTAAAATCCCACCAGTCAAGATAACCAATAATTTTATAACATTTTTGTTTTAAATGACCCGCTGCACGGCATTGAGAACACACCACCCACCCGGTTTTTTACAACCCGAATTAAACATCAGCCTCTCACTTTCATTTCTCTCATTTCCGTGACCCATCTGTCTCTTCCTTGCCTTTTCTGCTTCCTCCCATTTTTTTCTCCATCTGCCACCAAAGATCAGCATACCCACAAATCCCCTTGTACAATTTTTCATCACCAGAACTAGTTATTCTACCTTTCAAAGCATCATCGGCTTGCTTTAGAGCTCTGTCACGAATGGCCCGAGCATCCTTTGAAAAAATAGTCTGTTATCATCGGCTTGCTTTATGTTACGTGTTAGAATTTCTGCAGGGAGCAGAGAGGGATTTGGGGAAGAAGAAAGAAGATTTGGGGAAGAAGATGGTGAAAACGCCTTCTGCGTGGGAGATAAGGAAGAGAACACGCACTCTGCGTGGGGGAGAAGGTGACAGGGAGAGAATCTCTTAATTTGCTGTTATATTTCTTGTTGTTGGTTCTGTGCCCATCAAATGGCAATTTAAAGGAACTCAGTGTCCTTTGTTCATGGCCGTTACATACGTGGCACTATTCTAGAATTAAAAAGATCTACACAAAACGACTGCGTTTTGTTTACCATGTATTTGAATTCTAATTGTTCCAGTTTTCCCTTTTTCTCTTGACTCTTCTATTTTATGTTCGTGACAATGCCCTGCTCTTCGAAAACCACCTTGTCCTCAAGGTGAAAATTGAGGAAAACCTGCAATCAAATTCTTCAGCGTCCTCCCAAGTAGCTTCTGTCAAAGGTAACCCCTTCCACACAACCAAGAACTGAGTGATAGCTGAATTTCCCTTTTTTTTTTCTTTTTTTTTTCATCCTTAAATCAGCATCCAAACCATACAGGCAATGGTGTGTATTTGGGTCATAACCAGGAAGGTTTCTTTGAAGACGGATATAGGACATGATTTCGTGTTCCCCTTCACCAGGAACATTTGCATCAGAACGAATGACCTTGATTTTCTTCCCTCCAGGATCATAGCAAGCAATCTTCTCATTACGCCTAATCCCAAAAGATCTAACAGTATACCTAGCTTTTGAGAACACCGGGGTTTGGCCACTGAGTTGTTCGAGCACCTTGGCGGCACGAGTGAGCCGGTCTCCGCTTTCACCGACGGAGATGTTGAGGACCAGCTTCTGGACCTTGATTTCTCTCATTGGGTTTGATAGCTTCTTCTCTGAAGCCATTTTGATGGTGTGTTGGTTTGATGGAGGCAGAGGAGGAGGAGGAAAGGCTTGTTTCTCGGATATCTTTGGTTGGGATCCTTCTCCTACCCAGTCTGATTCAATGACAGCAGCGGGTTGCTGAAGACTGCTGGGTTTTTGCGAAGAACTTGCTTCACCTAACAGGGTTTGTAGGGTTTGTTTGATTGCGATTTGTTGAGTTAATATCTCCTTCATCATGACCTTAAGCTGTGCTAGATCATCAGATATTCCATCGATTCTCTGATTTACAGCTTCCAGAGAATCAACCATCCTTCTTGCGCCTTGGGACCAAGTTTCTGGTGTCATTAATCTGAGTCCGAAGACGACGGGCTCTGATACCATTTTGTTACGTGTTAGAATTTCTGCAGGGAGCAGAGAGGGATTTGGGGAAGAAGAAAGAAGATTTGGGGAAGAAGATGGTGAAAACGCCTTCTGCGTGGGAGATAAGGAAGAGAACACGCACTCTGCGTGGGGGAGAAGGTGACAGGGAGAGAATCTCTCAATTTGTTGTTATATTTCTTGTTGTTGGTTCTGTGCCCATCAAATGGCAATTTAAAGGAACTCAGTGTCCTTTGTTCATGGCCGTTACATACGTGGCACTATTCTAGAATTAAAAAGATCTACACAAAACGACTGCGTTTTGTTTACCATGTATTTGAATTCTAATTGTTCCAGTTTTCCCTTTTTCTCTTGATTCTTCTATTTTCTGTTCGTGACACTTTAGAGCTCTGTCACGAATGGCCCGAGCATCCTTTGAAAAATTAGTCTGTTGAGGTTCGGGTTCAGTTGAATCTGCCATATCAAAAAACAAACGACCAAAGACCACAGCTGTAGGCACCTCAGGTTCAGTTGGGTGTTGTGTGTTGTGAATTTCTGTGGGTTAACTGGGGTTGTTTGATGTTCTGAGAAGTTGGTAGTTGGGTTTTCTGTTGATGTTAGGAGCTAGATGGGTTTGTTGCCGGAAATCGGTTTGTTGGGTTTGATGGGTTTGTCTGCCGGAGATAGGTTGCTGATTTCGATTCGATTCTTCATTGAAGAACTTGAGATGGGTTTGTTCTTCACTGTTTTGAGATGGGTTTTGCTTGAGATGAAGAAGAAACACGATGAACAAGACTCGCCACAGATGAACGGGAAAATCTGGATTTTTTTTCTCGGGAAAATCTAGGTTTTTTCTGGGGATAAAGAGTAACTTTGAACAAACAGGTATTGTAGAGATCGACTTCTAGGATTAATTTCAAGATTAACAAATACGGTTCAAAAACAAATTTGATATTCACTCTGATACTATGTAAGAATTTAAAATGCGATTAATTTCAGTATATTCAATGATTTCCTCTTATAATTGAGTATGAATTTATAGAGAAATACTAAAATTAAATTAGCTAAATAAAAGATGCTTTATCTGTCTACTTTACACAGTCTCCACCCTCCATAATAGGAAATAAACGACTATATATTTTAACACATTTGGATCCAACTTATTTCACATTTGGTGACATGGCTGGCAAGATATTCCATGGTCAAAAAGTTAGTCGAAGAGGTGACTTGTGTATAGAACACTGATCACTGTAGATCCATGACTGTAGGTGGATGCAAGTCAATATCCTTGGCGCGTGCACATAAAATCTTGTCATTCAGAGCCGCCATCTATATAAAATTACTGGCTAAACTTGGTCGGTACCATAATGACCAATCAAAGAAAAACCTGGCAATAAAAAGATTTTCAGGTTTGTTTTCTTGTTTATCTTTATCCAAAAAACATAGGATAGAGACTGCACAAGTCTTTATCATCATAAACTATGAGAGTATACCTTTTCAGGCTATTGTCGCTCGAAAATTAAGAAAAGTTACGAGTAAACGAGCAGCAATCACCCGAACATCACAAGTTAATATTGCAATCTCTCCTATCTCTCTCGCTTTGAATCTCAAGTGCTTACTTGCTATTTTCTAAATCAATAAATAAATAATTTTTCTTTCTAAAGAATAATAAGAATTCATCTTCATTGGTGTTTTGAAAAAGTATCCAACAGTATTTTTTTAGAGAACTTTTATTTTCTCATTAGTTTATAAATATTATTTTTAATTCCATAGAATTGCCCATTTGGTATTGTTTAATGAAAACAGTTGTTCATTATCGTACGAGAACATCATCCTAAATTGTGTTGTCTGATTGAAGATGTGACTTGTATTTATATTATCGAACCATAACTAATACAATATCGAAGACCATTGTCACCTGACAATTAAGAATGAATACAGCATAGAAGACCATTGTCACGTGACAATTAAGAAAAAGTTACCTGTAAACGAGCGGCAATCACCCTAATATCACAAGCTTAGAGACCTAATTAATTGTCAATGAGCAATGATAGTCGATTGTTGTTCACATCTTCTCAACTTAATTTTTAAACATGTCTTTTCGGTTCTAATCAATATCAAAATATAAAAATAATTTCTCCAAGTCAAATTCTCGAAAGAATCTCTAGTACCCTTCTGAACATTCTTGCGTTGCATGCATCGTATATATCATGATCGCAATCTGGATGCTGGTGATTGTGTCTAGGATTATCGCAAGAAAGTTACATGTAAACGTTCGATAACAAACTTAACGACACAACTATGATTAAGACTCCTCTGCTTATTAAATTTTCAGATGTTCATATGATCATTACTATATATATGTGTACCACTACCTTGCTTGAGCTCTCACACTGCTAACCCTACAATATTCTTCTATAATCCTTCAAACCACCTGCTCCACCCATTTGATTTTAACAAGCTAGAAATGGAGGTGATGAACAAGATACTCTCCGGGAGTGATGCAACAAATAGGCGACTCGAATTTCCAGCTGGGAGTCTCTGGGCCTTCCCCATGCCAGATGGTCAGAACTCCGTCGAGTTTGTGGCATCTGACATCCATGAACAGCAATGGAGACTTAAGGTCTCAGTCCGAAATGAAGGGAGGTATTCGAAACCTTGGTTAAAGGGCGAATGGGGTGACTATGTTCATCAGAAACAGCTCAGAAAAGGAGACAGAGTTATCCTGACCATGAATGACGAAGAGAATGGCGAAAGAAGTTATCGTATCGGTGCTGAAAGAAAGCATTTCGGTTTCTGGTATTCAATTGATGAGCAACAGTAACTTCCCTCTATAAATGGAAGCACGAGGTTGGCCTAAACCGCAATTCTAAATGGATTCCCGAGGCTGGCCGCAAGCAGAGACTATCTCTTGGAGCTGTCCGAAGTTCACTCTGGTTGTGTAATGAGTTTGGTCAATTATATTGCATGTGTGTCTGTCTATAAGAACGTAAGTCCTAGCTAGTCGTAAGAACTCTTGTTCCTATGAATTTGTTGTCTGCAGTCTGCCTTGGTGTTCTGTCCTTGCTGTATTTTATTTTATGTATTGTGCCTAGATTGGTTCTTAATTTGTGTTTTGCGTCTGTCGGAGTTGCTACCAGTTCCTACATCTTTTGTTTGGTTTGTTTCACTGCCTCCGTAGACATTCCAACAGGGATGATTCTTGTATCTTTACTCTTCTTTTATATACAAAAGAGTCTAATATGGATGAATCAATGAATGTCTGTTTGATTTTATCTTCCTATAATTTCTCATATTTTAAGGTAAAAATAAAAAATAATGTGGTCTCTACATGCCAGCCTCTGGCTTAACAAAAGTGAATAGCACTCATCATAGAGACTCTGCTTTTTCCTCCTCTGCCTCAACAAAAGTGAATAACAGAGGAAGAGAATGGTGTGATTCTCCAGAAAATATGTTCATCCAAAACATCCTATTGGCAATTAGTCTTTGGGTAATCTTCTCAGAACTAGGGATGGAGGCTTTCCGCTTCATTCATTACTGGGCTGATGACATACAATTCATGAAGGATCTTCATGGTCTCTGAAATGAAAGTTGCATAAAATATTTAAGCAGATTCAGCGTAGTCAAGAAACTGGGTTTTTTGGCAATTAAATTCAAGGCTGCAGTCTTTGGTAATCGAGTCAAAAGATACCTGGAGATTCGGAATCAGATTTAGAGGCTGGTGTTTTTATGGAGAGACAGGGCTGCCATTTGGAAAATCAATTGAAGGGTAGATTTTCGGGATTGATTTGAAGAAATTAATCTTGGGCTCGATTAAATTGGAATTAGTCTGATTGAAATAAAGGAATCAATTGCACTGAATTGAATTGAATGGATTGGAATGGGCTGAAATAAAAAACCCTGCAAGACATTCCCAATTTCTTTTACAGTCCTTGGATTTTTATTTTTTTGATTTTATTCAATTTTCCCCAACTCACTTTCTTCTTTCAATTAGATGCTAATTGAATCAGTTTAGACCTCTAAATTTAACCACTTGCTGCAAACTTATCCTCTAATTTATGCCAATCACGCTTATGAATATTCTTTTTTCAAATGATCTATAATGTCTTAACATCCATTGACCAAAAGAAGGTGTTTAAGTGAGCGTTAATAATTCTTAGTTCTGAAATCTCTTAAACACTTTTTGAGCTTATGAATATCTTTTTAGAATTAGTATTGGAATTGGAATTTGAATTGAAATCAAGGAACCAATCGGACTAAATTGAATTAAATAGATTCAATTGGGTTGAAATAAAAATCCCAGCAAGACATACCCTATTTCCTTTACAGTCCTTGGATTTTCATTTTTCTAATATCATTATGTTTTCCCTTAATCAATTTTTTTCATTCAGTTGCATCCTAATTGAATCAGTTTAGACCTCCAAATTTAACCACTTGCTGCAAACTTATCCTTGGCTATTAAAATTATGCAATTTTAATCAAACTCTTGATTTTGATTTTCCTCTTCAAATAAATCCTTAATTACTTCTAAATTTAGTCAAGTATTTCCAATTCATCCTTGCTCTTCAATTTTCTAATTTTAGCCAAATTAAGGTCAAATCAAGTCATTTTTTTTTATTTCTCTGCTGTTAAATTTCTACTTATGACCTAAAAACTCAATTATCTGTCCAATTTCATTTCAACCCCAACTATATATATTTTTTGTATTTTTATTTTTTTAAGTTTAGTTTTTTTCTTAAAACTTTGTATAATAAAAGCTATGAAAATAACAAAAATGACTTAAATTATTCAAAAGACAAATTTTATTTCATTTTCTATTTTTTTAAATAGTAATAAATAAGAGTGAAAATTAGGTTATAGCACATGCCATCTAACCCCTAAGAGTTGTGCAGTGATTTTTGAGATTTCCTTAAGAATTAACCCTAATTAAAATCACACCCTAAACTAGGGTAAAGTATGAGAATGAAAAACATTTTAAATCCACAAAACAACCCTCAATGACCAAAGGTGCCCAAACAAAGCTTGGGTAGAATCAAAGAATTGAAAAGGTCAAGAGGATTTAAGGATATCATAACAAAACAACAAATATAATGATAGTACTTGAAACCTAAAAATAAAGATGAAAATCTTAAATAATTTTAAGCCTATAAATGTTCTTTTTTTTCTTTGTAGCTAAAAACTAAAGTGTATGTTACACAACCAATCTATTTTTTATTAAAGGAAAGCAATTCGGATCAATAGGCAACACTTTCTTATAAAAAAACAAGCCTTATAAATGCTTCACAAACGTGTCCTTCCCCCAAAATTCCAAGTCAAAACTTTATCCCTTCTAACCAACAGGATGTGAAACAAACTTAAAGCCTAGAACACTTGAGGACATGATTAGACTAATAGCAGTAAAAAAACACAATAAAAACTAGCTCCCTCATTCATTTTCTAAGAAGAAAAAGGATGTTAAACAAAATTGAAGATTTTTAAGCAGTGAGCATGTGGATAAAGTCTAAAGGTATCTGTTCTCATAGGATAAGATCACACATTGGGGTTCGAATAAGCAAAAGCAAGAGACCAATGAAGGTAGTTATTAAACAATGAGCATGTGGATAAAGTCTAAAGGTATCCATTCTCATGGGCATATGCGTGTTTTCAAAATAAAAATAGGAGCACTTATTTTTTATATATATAAAAATGACTAACATTCCACTCATGATGAAATAAAAAATTCCAATCATTTAATTAGTTTACTAGTTTGAGAGAGAGAGAGGGAGAGAGAGAACAATGAAAAAACAAACAATTCTTTCAAATCTCTTACCCCTCATTTCGAAGGTTAAAGCCCCTCCTCTATCCCTAATTTAGATCTTTAAAAGTTTTAATTTAACTGCATTAGTTACATCAAACAAATTCTAAATGTTTTTGTACCAATTTTTTCTCTCCAAAATTTAACACTTCTTTGTAGTCCACTCGTCTTCTGCAATCTGATACAACTTGAGTTAGTCAAATGCACAAATTGTGAAAGTCCCTGCACTAGTGGAATTGCCGCTGCTGAAAGTTCTTTGTATCCAAGGAATGGATTCTATAGGGAACATTGGCGATGGGTTCTTTGTTGACATGAGAGCTTTTTCATCATTGACAGAGTTCTCTCTCAAAATTTTCCTAAGTTTGAAAAGCGGGGCCCCAATCGGACTGTATCATTCACTTGCTTGAACAAATTAACTATCATCAACTGCCCAGTTTTGTTCAGCATGTGAGCCTCTTTCCTTCACCAAACTTGACCAATCATAAACCAAAAAGATGACCTTATATTTTTCTACACTATGGTTTGATCATTGTTGGCTAATTGATATGACAGCCACCGCAGCGGTGCCCCAAATGTGACAGCTCAGGCAACCCCGAGTTGCTTTCTAATTAGCAGTCCAGGGTACCTACTTTGTACCAACAAATGAGATGCTTTCTAATTGAATCAAGAACTAAATTTTTCAAAAAATAAGAATATATTTCGCTTAGTTATTTTCATCTCCATGATTTGATGTCATAGAGAATAACTATTCTCATCCAATTTGATTCCTCGTGAGAAGCTGAAGGTGTCTCTTTACAACGTGACAATTTGTGTGGTAGTGTTAGACTATTGACACCAAGGATTGATTGGTGTTTGTTGACCCATCATCGTTGGCCATGATATTGGCTTACAAGTGATGAGAAATAATATGGGTTGTTGAAGTGGGAAACTGTGGAAATGGGTTCTTGGATATTGTGGCGAAATGAATGGTGGTCTTTGCTATTTCGGCTTATTATTGCAGGTTCCTATAAAAATCACCTTTTGTACTAGTATTTCACCAAATTTGATGACATGATATTTGTCTTCTCGGTGGTATGGTCATTACCGATTGATTTATAACATAGCAAATGCAGCGCTACCGAAATGTAACAACTTAGACAACGTTGAGTTGTCAAAATTAACAACCTATGATACTTAGAAAACCGGTTGAGATGCTCTCTTATTGAATCAAAAACTGAAAGTTTTCCCGATAAATAAAATGTTTCTCCCTTCCTCCAGCCTTACATAGAAGTCTATGTCATGCTTATAACATGAAGAGATTTGAAGCCAAAGTTGGGAAAAAAACATTTAACATCCAAATTGTTTTCTTTTTAACACTTCAGCCTCTCCTCTGCACCACCTTCGCTGATTTCACCAACTCTATTAGCCATCCAAAATCTCCCCTGCAACACTGAAAACAATTATGGCCACCACTCGCCTCCGAAAAGGCAAGGTGACCTCTCCATTTTGCCACCCAAATTCACCATCTCAAGATGGTCATTGCATGCAATGACCAGCCCCTCTTTTTTATTTTACTTGATGGGATAGGGCTAGGTCCAGCCCAGATATTTTGGCCTGAACCCAACCCAGCCCAATGTAATATCATATTATATAATAATAATTCAATATTTGCAGGCCAGTCATTTTCATTGAAAAAATAAAAGATAAAAGGTAAATGAATGCTTGATTAGCCGCCATTATATAAGATTCTTTCTCACAGAGACTTTTTCAATCTAATTCTGTAATAACTGGGAGAGCACGGGAGACATATGATCGTTTTTGGCAGGCAATCGTCAGCTCTAGCCAGTGTCCAAGGAGATGCAACGTTAACCTTTCCATTTAACTTTCGACTACATAAATAAACGACCAAACTTGCACGACCCTTTTTCGAGGAGGACAGTACGGTCTAAGGTGTGCTATGATGTCCGAACTTTCGATGACTGGTAGACCAACATAATCAAGCATTTAAAAATTAATCTGTGTTTTCTATTACGTAATCTATATCAACAGAGATTAAAGAAGACACTTTGTGAAAGCTATATATAAAAACAGATTAACATAGCAATCCCAAACTTGGGTGAAGATATTCGAGTGCAAAATCTCAGATGAGAGAGACCAGAGTTGATTATGACAGAATACGAGGGCCACCACCATATAGATTAGCCGCCATCTATATAAAATTATTGGCTAAACTTGGTCGGTACCTTTGCAAAGTACCAATCAAAGAAAAACTTGGCAATAAAAAGTCTTTATCATCAAACATGAGAGTATACCTTTTCAGGCTGTTGTCGCTCGAAAATTATGAAAAGTTACGAGTAAACGAGCTGCAATCACCCGAACATCACAAGTTAGTATCTCAATCTCTTCGATCTCTCTCGCTTTCAATCTCAAGTGCTTACTATTGCTATTTTCTAAATCAATAAAAAAATATTGTTTCTGAAGAAGAATAAGAATTCGTCTTCGTTGGTGCTTTGAAAAAGTATCCAACAGTATTTTTTTTAGAGAATTTTTATTTTCACATTAGTTTATAAATATTATTTTTAATTCGATAGAATTGCCCCTTTGGTATTGTTTAATGAAATAAGTTGTTCATTATCGTACGAGAACAGCATCCTAAATTGTGTTGTCTGATTGAAGATGTGGCATGTATTTATATTATTGAACCATAATATATGTAATCGATTATTTATGATCTTTGACAACTAAAAATAAATACAATATCGAAGACCAATGTCACCTGACAATTAAGAATGAATACAACATAGAAGACCATTGTCACGTGACAATTAAGAAAAGTTACCTGTAAACGAGCGGCAATCACCCTAATTCTGATGATCATTATCGATTAAATGATTTAAAAACTAAGTCGTGAGCCACCTTCTCTTTGACTTTTCTTCTTCTTTCATGAAATGAAATTGACAAATTTTAGTAAAACTAGTTATTTGGCCCGTACGTACTTCTCCGAGGAGCAAATATTTTTTTTAAAATAAAATATATAAAAAAACTTTTATGAAGTGTCTTTCTAGATTAAAAAAATCCCAAACTCACGGAAGGACCCCCTCTTCATTTCTTAATTCTTGAATGCTTATATCTTTCCAAGCACTTTTATGACCGTCAACAAATGAGTTTGATTCTTTTAATTAATTAAATTAAATCATTTTGGCATAAATTAATAATAGTGAGTCTGATTTCAAGTTAAGAAAACTTTTCTATTTAATGAGGTATTATGTGTTAGATAGTTATATAAAACAATTTACTGAAGTTGAAACAACATCTAAAATTCTTGACTTGATTTAAGTAGAAATTTTATTCATAAGATGATTTAAGTAGAGATTTTAGTATTATAAAACACCTAGCACACTACTAAGAACAACCTGCAACGACCACACATCCTATAATATAATATAATATAATATCAAATTGACAAAGTCATGATGAGGTTTTGTAAGCAAATACCGCTCAAGTGTGCATATACAAGATAGTTCTTAATTAGTGAACTTAAACGAACTTAGGAGTGAGTTGGAGTGATATGATTTTTATTCTTTACAACAAAATCAAATCCTAATTGTCAAAGACCAATGATAGTCGATTGATGTTCACATCAAACATGTCGTTTAGCTTCTAATCAATATCAAAATCTAAAATAACTTATCCAAGTCAAATGATCGAAAGAATCTCTAGTACCTTCTGAACATTCTTGGGTTGCATGCATCGTATATATCATGATCACAATCTGGATGCTGGTGATTGTGTCTAGCGATTATCGCAAGAAAGTTACATGTAAACGTTCGATTACATCCTATGATTAAGACTTCTCTGATTTTTTTAATTTTCAGATGTTATATGATCAGTACTTTATAAATGTACCACTACCTTGCTTGATCTCTCACACCACTAACCCTACAATATTGTTCTATAATCCTTCAAACCACCTGCTCCACCCGTTTGATTTTAACAAGCTACAAAATGGAGGTGATGAAGAAGAAACTCTCCGAGAGTGACACAACAAATAGGCGACTCGAATTTCCAGCTGGGAGTCTCTGGGCCTTCCCCATGCCACATGGTCAGAACTCCGTCGAGTTTGTTGCATCTGACATCCATGAACAGCAGTGGAGACTTAAAGTCTCAGTCCGAAATGAAGGTAGGTATGCGAAACCTTGGTTAAAGGGCGAATGGGGTGACTATGTTCATCAGAAACAGTTGAGAAAAGGAGACAGACTCATCATGACAATGAATGACGAAGAGAATGGCGAAAGAATTTATCGTATCAGTGCTGAAAGAAAGCATTTCGGTTTCTGGTATTCAATTGATGAGCAACCGTAACTTCCCTCTATAGATTGAAGCATGAGGTTGGCCACAAGCAGAGACTATCTCTTGGAGCTGTCCGAAGTTCACTCTGGTCGTGTAATGAGTTTGGTCAAATATATTGCGTGTCTGTCTTGATTCGCATGATATGATGATGGGAGCTTTTGAATTATCTTAATAATTGTAGATGTTGAGACAGTAGAACAACAACAGGGTAAAGAAACAATTGTAGATGAATTCTGTGTGTGTTCTTCATTAGTACAGCAAGATATATATATATACAATATTCTTCAATTACGTCTAACTAATAGGCAAGAAAGCCGTGATCCACATTTACTGGGATTTGACCTAGACTAATTTAGGAAGTAGAATAAATTACATTGATGATTCTTAATACTCCCCCTCAAGTTGGAGAGTAAATGTTATGAACTCCTAACTTGTCGCGTAGGACTACAAATTGATCTTTCCCTAACGCCTTCGTAAATATATCTGCCAACTGTAGACGAGTAGATATATGTGAAGGTTTGATCATTCCAGCTTGTAGTTTTTCTCGAACTATATGACAGTCAATTTCAATGTGCTTTGTACGCTCATGAAAAACTGGATTTGCCGCAATATATAAAGCTGCCTGATTGTCACAAAACAATGGTGTAGGAGCCACTTGTATAACTTTCAAATCTTGTAAAATATAGCGTAGCCAAGTCAGCTCCAAACATGTGTTAGCCATAGCTCGATATTCGGCTTCTGCTGAAGATCTAGAAACATTGGCTTGTTTCTTAGATTTCCATGAGATGAGAGAATTTCCTAAAAAAACACAGTAACCTGTGACTGATCTCCTAGTGGCTTGACAACCACCCCAATCTGAATCACAAAAGGCTGTTAGAGCAAGATTGTTGGTGGCAGGAAATAACAAGCCTTGACCAGGAGTTCCTTTGATGTATTTGAGGATTCGTATGGCAGCATCCCAATGAGGTCTGCGAGGTTGATGCATGAATTGACTTAATGTTCGAACAGAGTAAACTATGTCAGGCCTTGTGACAGTAAGATAAATAAGTTTGCCAACCATTCTTCGATACTTAGTTGCATCTTTCAACAATTCTCCATCTGTGGGGGTGAGTTTCAGATTCTGCTCCATTGGGAACTTGTCAGGACGGGCACCGAGGAGTCCAGAGTCTTGTAGAATATCTAGAGCATATTTTCTCTGAGACATGAAAATGCCTTTCTTGGACCGAGAGAATTCAATGCCCAAGAAATACTTTAGGTCTCCAAGATCTTTGATACGAAAGCGTTGGAGGAGAAACCTTTTGAGATGTTCCATTTCTTTGAGATTATTTCCTGTGAGAAGTATATCGTCAACATATATAAGAACTGCAGTAAATGAAGTACCTTGAGCTTTAGTGAAAAGAGAATAATCAGCCTTTGATTGTTGATATCCTGCTTTTTGAATGGTAGTTGAAAACATGGAGAACCAATTTCTGGATGCTTGTTTAAGGCCGTAGAGAGACTTATTGAGCCGACATACAATGTTCTCCCCTTGTCGGGGAAGCCCGGGAGGAGGGTCCATGTAAACAACTTCATGCAAATCGCCATGAAGAAAAGCATTTTGGACATCTAATTGGTGGATGAACCAATTACGAGCAGCAGCAACGGTAAGGAGGCATCGGAGGGTGGTGAGTTTTGCGGTAGGGGAAAAGGTGTCATGATAGTCAACTCCTTCAACCTGAGTGTATCCCTTAGCAACAAGACGAGCTTTGTAGCGCTCAATGGTGCCATCAGACTTGTGTTTGATTTTGTAGACCCATTTGCAACCGATTGGTTTATGACCAACGGGCAATGGAACCAAAGTCCAAGTATGATTTTGTTGAAGTGCTTGTAATTCTAAGTCCATGGCATGTCGCCAATTAGGATCAAGGATAGCCTGAGCATAAGATGTGGGCTCATTGTGACCTGTAATGTTAGCTAAAAAAACACAATGGGCAGATGAAACACGAGAATACGAAAGAAAATGAGAAAGGGGATATCTAGTACCTGATTTAGGATGAGGCGTCAAGGAAGAGTGAGTGACATGGTTGGTCATATGGTAGTCACGATGCCATGCCGGAGGTTGTTTGGGACGAATGGAATGACGTGATGGAAGGGAGGGTTGGGTAGAGGAGGTTGGCAATGTTGAAGTAGTAGGAGGATCATTTACTGATTGTGGGGTTATATCTGAGGGTGCGGAAGGAGAGGGCTGGGAGGGCACGGGTTGAGCATTAGATGTATGGGTAGAGTGGTCATCTAAGAAGTTAGGGTTAACAATTTGCTGAGTTGGGATGGGTGGATCCTGTAGAGAGGTGCTAGGCTGGAAGTTTGGAGGCACAGTGTCAGTGGAGAAAGGAGACATCATAGTTTGGGAATTATGTATAGGTAGAATGGAAGAAAATGGGAAAGTGTCTTCATAAAATTTAACATCACGACTTACAAAAAATGTTTTTTTTTCTAAATCATAAAGTTTGTAACCTTTTTGACCAGTGGGGTATCCAACAAAGACACAACGTTTCGCACGGGGTTCAAATTTATGAATAGGGTGGACAATAGTTGCGTAACACAAACAACCAAAAACTTTTAAGTGAGTAAAAGATGGCGGGCGATGGTATAGCATTTCATAGGGTGATTTCTTGGACAATAATGGTGATGGGAGACGATTGATGAGATATACAGCGGTCAGAACGCATTCTCCCCAAAAAGATAATGGTAAATGGGATTGAAATAGTAATGCACGTGCTACGGTGAGGATATGACGATGTTTGCGTTCTACAACTCCATTTTGTTGTGGAGTGTAAACACAAGTGCGTTGGTACTCAATACCATGAGTTTGAAAGAAATATCTCATGGAAAAAAATTCAGACCCATTGTCGACTCTGATTGCTTTAATATTGGCATGGAATTGAGTATGAGCGAAGGTAATAAAAGATTTTAAAATCAATTGAGTGTCAGACTTATGTTGCATCAAAAAAATCCATGTGCATCTAGTAAAATCATCGACAATGGTAAGAAAAAAACGTGCTCCTGAATGTGTGGAAATTTTGTGTGGACCCCAAATATCACAATGGAGTAAATCAAATGGAGCATGAGTTGAGATTGTACTTAAAGAAAATGGTAGTCTAGTTTGTTTGGCCATAGGGCAAACACTACAATTATTATCAAGAGGAATGTCATATGGAGATAAAAATTGAGACATTAATTTAAGACGAGGAAGTGACGGATGACCAAGTCGCATATGCCATAAATTTGAGTTTTGAGAAACTTGATAAGAGGCAGGGTTCTTTTGTAACGGAGACATGTAATAGAGACCATCACGTTGTTTACCCATGCCAATCATCTTCCCCGTAGCCAAGTCCTGTAAAACACAGAAGGTAGGAAATAAAATAGCACAACAATTGAGAGATTTAGTTACTTTGCTTGCAGACATGAGATTCAATTTGAAAGATGGAACACATAAAACTTTATCTAAGGTAATATCAGAATTAAATGGTATAGTGCCAGTGGAAGTGATTTGAGCTGAAGTTCCGGTTGGTAAATTAACAATAGATATTGGTGAGGATTCTGTCTCAGTGAAAAGTGAGGAATCAAAAGTTATATGATCAGTAGCTCCACTATCTAAAATCCAAGGTTTAGTAAATATAGAATTGATTAAAGCAAGGGGTAATGAAGATAAACCTGTTGTATTTGTGTAAGCATCGCTATTACCGGGAGTAGGATTTGAAGCCAGTAAAGACATGGCATGGGCGAGTTGCTGTAGTTGTTCTGCCGAAAATCCATTTAATGGGTTTTGCTGAGATGACTGTGGTTGTTGGGCCCAAGTTGTAGTTTGGGCTTCTACATGTGGGTTTTGTTGCTGGGCTGCCGGCACATTTACAGCATTGGCAGAATAAAAGGGGGAATTTCCCCGTTGATTTCCATGTTGCTGTGGCTGGTGTCGGTGACCTTGGTGTCCTGCACTGTTACGGCCCCATTCTCCATTTTTGAACTTGCATTTGTCTTCAGTGTGTCCCTTTTTGTCACAGAATTTGCAATGAAATTTAAGGGTCCTACAAGTATCAATTGTGTGGCCGATTCTATCACAGTGTTCACAGCGTCTCTTGAGATTATTGGAAGAATTGGTTGATCGGCTCTGAATTGCAGCAGCGATGGAAAAATTCTCAATTGAATTTGATGTCATCTGTCGCTGTGTTTCATCTTGAACAACCAGAGAGTAAGCTTGACGAACATTGGGTAATGGAGTCATCATGAGAATATTGCTTCGCACTCCACTGTAAGTATCTGTGAGACCCATAAGAAATTGCATCATTCGATCTTCTTCGGTTTGTTCATTGTGGGCTTTCATCTGGTTGCAGGTGGGAAGAGTGCGATGTGTGTCTAATTCATCCCAAAGACCTTTGAGTTTTGTGAAGTAAGTTGAGACTGTCATGGTGCCCTGTGAGAGAGACGTAATTGATTTCTGAATTTGATAGATTGTTGGCGCATTCTTTTGGGAGAATTGGTCTCTGAAATCTTCCCATACTTGATGAGCTGTCTTGGCATGAACTACCCCTTTGGCTAGATCGGGTTCTACAGAGTGAGCCAGCCATGATAAAATCATGCTATTGCATTGATTCCAGAGGGCATATTCTGTTGGTTGTTCTGTTTCCAAGGGTGGTTGAATGCATCCATTGACAAAACCAATTTTGTTCTTGGCTGTGAGAGCATGAAGCATGGATTTACTCCAAGATGGGTAATTGGCACCGTTCAGTTTTGTTGGAACGAGCATATGACCAGGATGGTCTGAAGGGTGGACATAATATGGATTTGATGTATCCATACTTGAACTGCTGCTGCTGTTTTGAGATTCACTACTGCTATGCTTTGAATTCTTAGAACTGGAACTTTTGTTCGTTGGTGGTGTTTAAGAGATCAAGCACCAAAATCGTGCTCTGATACCATCTTAATAATTGTAGATGTTGAGACAGTAGAACAACAACAGGGTAAAGAAACAATTGTAGATGAATTCTGTGTGTGTTCTTTATTAGTACAGCAAGATATATATATATATACAATATTCTTCAATTACGTCTAACTAATAGGCAAGAAAGCCGTGATCCACATTTACTGGGATTTGACCTAGACTAATTTAGGAAGTAGAATAAATTACATTGATGATTCTTAATAAATTAGAGTTAAAATGATGGAGCTATATTCCAAAACATGTGGAAGTGAAACCCAGGTAGATGAGATGGAGGCCAATGTTCCTTCAGGGGATAATATTCTGATAGAAAACAGTAGCTCTTTTTACCAGGGTGCAATTTCAACATTCAGAGACTCTGCTTTTCTCTCCTCTGCCTCAACAAAATATAGGGGTCTCCACAAAATATGTTCAACCAAAACATCCTATTGTTCTAAGAAGGCGAAAAAGAAAAGAAAAGTAAAGCTTGTATCAGATAATGGGGGTGTATAGAATACAGAGGAAGAGAAAGGTGGGATTCTTCAGACACTCAATCAGTGATGTCGTTGCCTCTGTTGTAACTATCATAAAAAAAAACTAGCATTAAAAACATTCCTTTGATAATTCCTCTTCTTTTTGTAATTTTGTTGGTGAAATAATCACAAAATTCATGATGGATCTATGTTGAGATTAAAACACAAAGTGGCTGTCGTTTCTCCCCCTTCTGTGGGCTGGGTCGTCAAGGCCCAAGTAATAATAATTTCATGAAATTCAGACGAAAACAAGTGGGTTGATGCTGAAACCATATACGTAGATTACGTTAAAAGTCACAAGCAGTGATGGGCCAACGTTGGGCCTATACCAACAGCTTAAAACACAAAAATTTTCAGCTACAAAAATAGAGGCCGAGCTTTCATTTATCCATGCATAGCAGCAGCTTAATTTCTCAAGCATTTTGCAGGAATATCGTTTTTTTTTTTTATGCAATGAAACTTTATTCTTGAAAAATATATTTTGTGGGCCAAATAAGTAAATAAAATTCTGGATATTTCATGCTCGTTCAAAAAATATATGTTGTAACTTGAACTCAAAACCTACACTACAAATTGCAAATACTTTACAATCACCTCGAATTCCAAAGAGAATTAGATATATATACATAGGAAATAATGCTTCCGTGGCAGTGCTTGGGATCGGTACCTGTAAACTGGATTTACTAGGAGGTTGCACACTTTATCTTCATGATGTACTCTTTGCTCCAGAAGTTCGATGGACTCTTATATTTATTCTTTCTTTACTCAAATTGGGATTTAATATTATATTTATTTGTTGTAGTGTAAAAATATATCTGGATAATATTTTCTATGGTTCTGGCTTTGTATTAAATGGTTTTATAGTGTTAGACACTGTTAATATATCTATTAATAATAATACTTCGATTTATGCTGTTCAAAATTCCAGAACTATTAAAGATAATAATATCATAACATGACATGCTAGATTATGACACAGTGGGCAAGATTGCTTATATAGATTAGCACGAGTTGGTATTCTAGGATCACTTTTCAAAGAGGAATTGCATGTGTGTAAGCATTGCCTTCCTGGAAAAGCAATTAGATTATCATTGGGCAAAGCTAAAAGAGCTAGTAGTCCATTACAACTTATTTATTTGGACACTTGTGGCCCAATGAATATGAGGGCAAAACATGAAGGAAATTATTTCATCACATTTATAGATGATTTCACACTGTTTGGTCATGTTTATTTGATCTCACATAAGTCTGAAGCATTGAATTGCTTCATTTGATACATAAAAATGATGGAGAATAAACTAACCACTAAGATCAAAATTTTAAGAACAGATCGAGGACGTGAATATTTTTCTGAACAGTTCAAAAGTTCTTATGATGAAAAAGGTATATTTAGAGAACTAACTATTTCTTATACACCACAGCAAAATGGTGTGGCAGAAAGAAGAAATAGAACCTTATTTGACATGGTTAGGTTAGTGATGGAGCAAGCTAACTTAGCAATTTCTTTTTGGGGAGTGCATTGTTAACTACTGCTTACATACTTAATCATTTGCCCTCTAAATCTGTCTCATCCACCACATATAAATTATGGAATGGTATCAAACCTAATATAAGTTATTTCTATCCATGGGGTGTGAAACTTATATTCGCAATACTTCTCACAAATATGAGAAACTTGGTCCTAGGGGAAAGAAGTGTATTGTTACACGTTATTCTGAACATTCCAAAGGATTTGTATTTATTGGTGAAAAAGCTGATGGAAGAGTGAAAGAGATTGGGTCACGTGATGTTGTATTCTTAGAAGAGGTTTTTCTAGAAACAGGTGAAATTAAAACAAGTTTTTCAATTATATGAAATGGAAAATCTAAACTATGGCACAACAAGACATTTAGTAGAGGATTTAAATGAAAGTCTTAATCATCGTAGTAACAGTGGGAGTGATATTATGTCTATTTCTACTCTCATAGAGTAAGATCATGAGTAATCTCAACCTCATAGAAGCATTCATTAACCAATTTGTCGTCATCGATTTGAGATTGAAGGGGAAACGTTCATGATTCCTCCACAAGTTGATAAAGAGCCATAAACATTCAGTGATGCTCTATCTAGTCCTAAAGCCAAACTTGAGCTAGGATCTTGCAAGAATATCTTGTATATAGGATTGAAGTGCTAATTTGAGGGATTTCATCTTCAGGTTTTAGATTGCTTGGAATGAACTTGGTTTTGAATTGAATCAGATCAATTGGACTAAATTGGAATTAGTCTGATTGAAATCTAGGAATCGATTGCACTAAATTGAATTGAATGGATTGAAATGGGCTAACATAAAAGTCCCTGCAAGACATTCCCAATTTTTTTTTACAGTCTTTGGAGTTTTCATTTATTCTAATTTTATTGAATTTGCCCTAGCTCACTTTTTTTGTTCAATTGCATCCTAATCTAATTTCACTTAGTTTAGACCTTCAAATGTAAGCACTTGTTGCAAACTTATGCTCTAACTTATGTCAATCATGCTTATGAATATTATTTTTTCAAATGATCTAAATTGTCTTGAAATCCATTGACCAAAAGAAGGTTTTTAAGTAAGCATCAATAATTCTTAATTTTATAATTTTTAAAATACCTTTTGAGTCTATGAATAGCTTCTTAGAATTAGTATTGAAATTGGAATTAGTATTGAAATCAAGGAATGAATTGGACTAAATTGAATCAAATGTATTGAATTGGGCTGAAATAAAAATCCCGGCAAGACATACCTTGTTTCCTTTATAGTCCTTGAATTTTTAATTTTTCTAATTTCATTATGTTTCCCTAAATCACTTTTTTCTTTCAGTTGCATCCCAATTGATTTAGTTTACACCTCTAAATTTAACCACTCGTTGTAAACTTATCATTGACTCTTAAAATTATACAATTTTAATCAATCTAATTCTCGATTTTGATTTTCCTCTTCAAATAAATCCTTTATTGACTTCTTAATTTAGTCAAGTATTTCAAATCCATCGTGATTTTGATTTGCTCTTCAATTTTCTAAATTTAGCCAAATTAAGGTAAAATGTAGTCATTTTTCTTTAATTTCTCTGCTATTAATTCCTCAATTATGACCTAAGAAATCAATTATATGGCCAATTTCATTTCAACCCCAACTATATATTTTTTTCTGTATTTATATTTTTTTTTAGTATTGTTTTTTCTTAAAACTTTGTATGATTAATTTTAAGAACACAAATTAATAAAAGTTATGAAAATAACAAAAATGGCTTAAATTATTGAAAAGACATATTTTATTTTCTATTTTTTAAAATAGTAATAAATAGGAGTAAAAATTAGGTTATGACACATGACATCTAACCCTAAGAATTGTACAATGATTTTGAAAAATGTTTCCAAGAAAAATCCTCAAGACTTCGAGGAATCCCAAGTAAAAAAAACAAATAGCTTTGAGTCATGATATGAAGAAAGTTTCAAACCCTCTCATGAGGAAAAAGCAGAAAGCTTGTTATCGGGGTTTTGAATGGAAAGTTCGAGGCAACTACTAAGATAGTTCCTTATCCGGAGAAAGGAAAAAAAAAACAAAAAATAATGACGACTTCCGTTCATCGTTTCTGATCCGGAGCGACTTGCTGGGCAATTTCCACAATTGAAGTGTCATCAGTGGTGACGTCGTGGAGCCGTTTATTCTTTGAGTCATGATATTAAGAATTGTACAATTATTTTAATATATTTTAAAAAAATAGTCAGAAAAGCAGTTTGACGGACCACAGCGAGTATAAAGAAGGAAAGACAGCAGAACCAAAACACACCAAAGAAGTCACCGAAAGAGTGAAAGACAGCCGAACCACAAGGCCCTGATCTTGGTGAATAAAGCCACTATCAGGAACAGGTAGAATAGAACGAGAACACCAGGTTCTGCTAATCACGCGCCACCAGTCATCAGCGTGTGGCTTCACCTACCCCAGTTTCTGCACTCTTCAACGCTGTCCCAGCAGCTTCCTGGAGGTAAATTCTTATATCCTGCCTTATTTATGACATCAATAAAATTATAGATATTCTGAAATATTTGAAGTTGAAGGGTTGGATTCATGAGGAAGAATGCTGGGGGAGAATTTTGAGGAATAAAGTCGATGTTCAATACCCTGTGTAGGGTGGGGATGGGATTTACGGATTGATATGAATGGTTTATGCTAGAACGAAACTGTTAATTTGTTTTGAGGAATAATTGTTGGTGATTTTTACCTATCGACATGTTCGATGTTGCTTTTGTTTTGTTTTTACACAAAAACCATGCTTTTCAAAATTGTGCTCGATCTATCATGATCACAATCTTGAAGCCGCGAACTGTTGTCCCAATGAATTTGTTGCCTGCAGTCTGCCTTGGTGCTCTGTTCTTGTTGTATTTTATTTATGTATCATGCTTAGATAGGTAAATTTACATGTAAACGTTCGATCACAACCTTAACGTCACAACTATGATTAAGACTTCTCTGATTTTTTGTAATTTTGAATGTTCGTATGATCATTCCTATACATATGTACCACTATATATCTTGCTTGAGCTCTCACACCACTAACCCATTTGATTGTAACTAGAAATGGAGGTGATGAACAGGAAACTCTCCGAGAGTGATGCAACAAATAGGCGACTCGAATTTCCAGCTGGGAGTCTCTGGGCCTTCCCCATGCCACATGGTCAGAACTCCGTCGAGTTTGTGGCATCTGACATCCATGAACAGCAGTGGAGACTTAAGGTCTCAGTCCGAAATGAAGGTAGGTATTCGAGACCTTGGTTAAAGGGCGAATGGGGTGACTACGTTCAACAGAAACAGCTGAGAAAAGGAGACAGAGTTATCTTGACCATGAATGACGAAGAGAATGGCGAAAGAATTTATCGTATCCGTGCTGAAAGAAGTCATTTCGGTTTCTGGTATTCAATTGATGAGCAACAGTAACTTCCCTCTATAAATTGAAGCATGAGGTTGTCCGAAGTTCACTCTGGTTGTGTAATGAGTTTGGTCAAATATATTGTGTGTCTGTCTTGATCAAGAACATAATTAGTCCTAGCTAGTCGTAAGAACTGCTGTCCCTATGAATTTGTTGTCTGCAGTCTGCCTTGGTGTTCTGTCCTCGTTGTATTTTATTTGATGCATTATGTGTTTGTGTTTTGCGTCTGTTGGAGTTGTTACCAGTAATTCCTCCATCTTTTGTTAGGTTTGTTTTACTGCCTCCGTAGAACATTCCAACAGGGATGATTCTTGTATCTTTACTCCTACTGTATATATAAAAGAGTCTTATATGAATTAATGAATGTCTGTATGATTTTAGATTCCGATAATTTCTCCTAAAGTTTGGTAAAAAAATATATTTATATTTTTGGTCTCTACATGCCAGCCTCTGGCTTAAAACGAAAAAAATAAATGAAACAAAAGTGATACCACTCATCATAGATTTTATAGCAATTGGATGTAAACTCAAATACCAAATTAAGCATCCCAGGTTTTGATTTCGTTTGATTCGCATGATATGATGATGGGAGCTTTTGAATTAGAGTTCAAATGATGGAACGACGACCATGAGTTGACTCTGATGGTCACTTCAGCTGGATTACCAATAAGGGGATAATATTCTGCTAGAAAACAGTAGTTATTTAATCATTTTTGTCGTGTACAGACAAAAACTTAAAAGGAGAAGAAAAGGGTCTAAACAGTAAAGTAAAGGACAAAAAAAGAATCTAAATTATTGATTGCGTGTTTTTGAAGAGTCATAGCTTCTCCAATTGTAAGAGTTACGTAAGAGAACTAGCTCTCTAAAATTGTTTTTTGAATAGTATAATTTTTTTTTTGATTATATATATTTTAATGGTAAAAGTCATTTAAAAGAATTATTTTTTATATATTATAATATAGTGTAATTATTTTGTATATAATTTAATTATGCAATTAATTATACAATTAATAGGAGTAAGTTCTATAATTAAATAATTATTTTTAAAAAACCCTCCAACAATATAATAATTATTTTTTTAATTATATTTAAATAAAAATAATAATTTAAATAAAAAAACCAGTGCCCCATATACTATCAAAAATTGTATAAATGAGGCCTGATTGGTGGCTAAGAGCTATAATTAAATAGAAGAACTCGATTGCCAGGAAACTTTTGCCCCAGTGGCTAAATTGGTCACTGTCCGGCTACTGCTCAGTGTGGTAACTTTGCGTGGTTGACATTTATACCAATTAGATGTCAACAATACATTTTTGAATGGAGATCTGCATGAGGATGTCTATATGTCAATGCCTCCTGTTTTTGGACGAAAGGGGGAGACACTCGTTTGCAAGCTTCACAAATCCCTATATGGATTAAAGCAAGCTTCTAGTTAGTAGTTCATCAAGATATCCACTGCACTCAAAACTGTAAGATTTCATCAATCTTTGTTTGACTACTAGTGATTTGTTCGAAGTCGTCAAGGTATTTTTTTAGCTTTGCTTGTGTATGTTGATATTGTGATATTGGCTGGGAATAATCTGCAGGATATAGAAGACACTAAACTCTTCTTGTCCAAGCAATTCAAGCTTAAAAACTTGGGGAAACTTCAATACTTCTTTGGAATTGAAGTTGCAAGATCACAACATGGAATCATCCTATCACAACAAAAATACATCCTGGAAATTTTGGATGACACTGGTTCTTAGTCGTCAAACCATCTCGATCTCTGTTACAGTAGAAGATGTCGCTCACACAATCTGATGAAAAACTTCTAGAAGATAGGTCAATATACAGAAGATTAGTGATGAGGTTGATCTAACTGACCATAATCAGGCCAGACTTGACTTATGTTATACACATACTAAGTTAGTTCATGGAGAAGCCTCGACAATCACATCTGGAAGCAGTCCATAAAGTGCTGAAGTACATCAAACAAACACCTGGACAAGGAATTTTGTTACCATCCACGGGTTCACTTCAATTACAAGCATTTTATGATGTTGATTGGGCTCGATGCAAAGACACAAGGATATCGGTCACAGGTTACTGTATATTTGCTTGGAAATGCATTAGCTTCTTGGAAGACCAAGAAGCAAACAACAATATCTCATTCAAGTGCTGAAGCAGAATACTGATCCATGGTAACTACATGTTGCGAAATCACATAGTTGAAGAACATCTTAAATGACTTGAAGATAAATCACACACAACCTGTAACCTTGTTTTGTGACAATCAGACAGCAATGCACATAGCTTCTAATCCAGTTTTCCATGAACGAACCAAGCACATAGAAATCGAATGTCATTTGATACGAGAGACAATTCAAGAATGAATGATTCAGACAGCTTATATTCAAACCACAGACAACCGACAAATCTATTTACCAAACCATTAGGTTCCACACGGTTTAAAATGTACTTAGCAAGTTGGGTGTAGTTAACATACACTCCAACTTGAGGGAGAGTATTAAAGGCAATAAAATTCCAAAATAGACAGTCAACTTAGGAATATATTGTAATTAAATTCATAGTTATTTCTTTCCTTATTCATGGAAGATTTAGCTCAATTGCAGGCAATAGAATTGGATCTAAATACATTACCACCAATATAAAATTGTATAGTGTGTGCTGTTGAACAATTAATAAAATCACAATTCTTTATATCCAATTTTTTCATGGTATCAGAGCCTTGTTGACCCAACAGTTACGAGTTTGAATCTTACAACTCTCATTTTATTTGATAAAAATCAAGCACAAGGTAATGTGGGTCTATGTAAGTTTCATAGACACTTGCATATGATTTGTTGTTTTCGCTGATGGGTAAGGTTTTATTTCTGAATTTATGAAGAATTTTTTTGTGGAACTGTTGAGGCACTATATACCTGTTTGGGAGTGTGGTTGCGGTTGTTTTTTAAAGTGCTTTTCGTTCAAAAATATATTAGAATTATGTTTTTTTATTTTTAAAAATTATTTTTGACATCAGCACATCAAAATAATCTAAAACCACTAAATTTTATTAATTTAAACTTAAAAATAAAAATAATTTTTTTTAATTTTTTTCAAAAATGTTTTTGAAAAGAACTCCCAAACACCCGGAAAACGTCCTTAATCATGCCAGATGGTCTCCATCTTCTCCGCTTACTCCAACAGTTGAGATTTTCCTGAACTCGTAAAACGATGCCGAAGAGGGAACGGAGTGGATTGGCAAAATAAAATCTCACACACCGTATATCTTTGTCGGATCTTCAACATTGCAGCAGAGACGTGACACTGCTAGCAGCCCTTCAACTTCATAAGCGCGCCTCTTCCTGGTCTTTACTCCTGTAAATTCTCCATTGCAAAACAGCACTCAACTTCATAGGCACACCTATCGCAACATTTCAGGTCCGTAATCAAGAAAGGATGTTCTTTATCCAAAGCACCAAGAATCTGCCGCACCAAGGAGCACTCTATTCTGTCATACACGCCATTAAAAGATTGCAGATAATTCTGTTACCAAATGTCTACATTAAGAATAAGGTGGGAAATATATCATATTTATACTAGATCACTTTCACGTAACAAGGTATTTTAAGATATTTGTATCTTCAAATTGAAATAAAAGTAATTGAGATGTTTCTAAATTTCAGATATAGACAATGTTGTTAAAATCGCGGTTTAACTCGTAAAATCGTACGAACAAATCTGGAAAAATCAGGTTAAAAAATCAATACCCATTAAAATCTATCCAAACTCGGTAAAATCGGGTAGGATCGTAAAATCAGACCGAATAATCTGTCCAAACTCGGTAAAATCGGGTAGGATTGTAAAATCAGACCGAATCGGTCTGATTTTACGATCCCGGCTCATCCCACTTCAGTATTAATTAATTTTCCTAATTCTTCTTAGTTCTTACTATCTTAATTTGTTAGTTTTTACCAAATAAAATTCTATGGACATAATTATTTTGTATTGTATTCCGAAATATTTTACTTACGATTTTATGATTTTTCTACCAAAATGATTTTACTAGCGATTTTACAATTTTCTTACGGAAATATTTTACTTACGATTTTATGATTTTTCTACCAAAATGATTTTACTAGCGATTTTACAATTTTCTTACGGAAATATTTTACTTACGATTTTATGATTTTTCTACCAAAATGATTTTACTAGCGATTTTACAATTTTTTTACGGAAATATTTTACTTACGATTTTACGATCCGATTTTATGACTCAAGTTCAAAATACAATTCCATGTCGTGTCAAAAAAACGAGTTTGACAACCTTGGATATAGATGTAAGAGATAAGATGCTTTTTTATATATTAATTATCTATTATTATTATCATCATCAAGAGGAATAAAAGACATAAAAAAGGAGAGCAACTCAATTGATGGCACTACTAGAATTTTTAAATATGCCGATGAAATCGTTAGACTCTAAGTTTATCGGAAAGCTTTTTACCATCAGACTCACAAACAGTTACAGTTCATCAAAAAACATTCCTTTGATAATTCCTCTTCTTTTTGTAATTTTGCTGGTGAAATAATCACAAAATTCATGATGGATCTATGTTGAGATCAATTCACAAAGTGGCTGTCGTTTCTCCCCCCCCTTCTGTGGGCTGGGTCGTCAGGCCCAATTAATAATAATTTCATGAATTTCAGACGATAACAAGTGGGTTGATGCCGAAACCATATACGTAGATTACGTTAAAAGTCACAAGCAGTGATGGGCCAACGTCAGGCTTAAACCAACAGCTTAGAAACAAAATTTATCAGCTACAAAAAGAGAGGCAGATTGGATGAATTTGTTATTGCAAATTCCAACATTCTTATTTCAAACTCTATCAATATAAATCTTTGTGCTGCTTCGGATCATTATATTTCTAGGTAGGTGTGGAAAAAAAAAACTAGAAGAAGAAGATTTTGTGTCTATTTTATTTAAATGTGATATAAATTGTTTTTCAAGGTGTTTTTTTTGTTTGGAAATTCATTAAAATGATTTTTTTTATTTTTTAAAATTTATTTTTAACATAAACACAACAAAACAATCTAAAAACACAAAAAAATATTTTAAAAAATAAAATTTAACCGCAATGTTAAACAGCACTTGCAGTACAAATTATCCAATTGTGCGATCCAGGCAGGAAAAAAGAACTCTCCTAGGATTCCAGGAAAAATGAACTCTCCAGGGAATCTTATGTCTCCTTGCATGGCATAAAGCAGATGTACTTTTTTCACTATTGATCAAATTAAACAAGTACTTGGCTTGTTTGATAATGAATGGCCAATATATTTCTGAATTGCTGATGCATGCTGGCCTCTTTTTTTTATTTTCATGTCTGGCTTATGTCTGAGAAAATTTAGGTTTATATCATGTAAGTAGTTGAGCAGCCCTTCTGGTTGTGGTGGTTAAACAGCCAAGTATATATATGTATATATATATATATATATAGAACAATGTTTATGTTATATAACTCATCATCAGTGTTCATCTGAAGCTGATAGAATCAATGTCTTATATAGTTCAAATTGAATCCTTGTCCAATGCTAGACTCTGCTGTAAATCATAGGAGTTAACTGCCGTTCTAGATTAGATTTAACAACTCTATATTAATGTTAAAATTTTACTACAGGCAAGCAGATGACTGTCCAAATAAATAAGCCGCAATCTATTTTAAAAAACGTTTTTGAAATTAATCGAGGCCCTTGGCAATAGAGAATGTCAGTTTCCATAAAGGGATTGAAAGAGAGATTATTGATTTTATTATTTTGAAAAAAAAGAGAGGTTTGCTTGTGCCTTGTGCGGGTGGTGACCTCCATGTGAGCATGGCGCAGATGTTCTCTTCTGTTCTATTACACCCGTGAATGACACAGTGTTAGAGTGGTACGATGGAAGGAGCCACAGTCTATTTTGTTTGATACACTGCCGCAAACAGTGTTTTCTGCTTCTGGATGCCACTCTCTTCGTCAAGATCAATTACTTGCCCACATGTAACACGTAATCTTTTACCAAAAAAAAAAAAAAAACACGTAATCTTAATATATATTTTATCGAATTGGTTTTTCTCTCTCAGAATTTATCAAATCAACCCCATCATTTTCTTAATTTAATACAAGATGTGTTGTGCGGGTTAGAAAGAAAAAAAACATATTTCATGTTGTTTTTTGACAAGAGCAACCCGTAAACAAACACTCTTGATCAAGTTTATTAGTTACTGGAAAAAGTTAGAAAAAATGAACTCAAATTGTCTTTTACTAAATGTAAGCAAAAGCTTTGACTGGATCAAAATGTAAAGGAAGGCACACTTTTTATTTTTTACTTGTGTCCGAGTCAAAACTTACACATACCTTAACTAATCGTATGAGCCCTAAAGTTAATAATTATTTAAATCTCTGATAACCATCATTTTAGTAATTACAAGATTTAAATTTAGAATAAAAAAAAAAATAAACCACTTAATCATAAACTAATACCATTAGATCACCTAATATAGGGTGTGTTTGGCATTGCTTTTGCTTTTGCGATTGAGGTTGAAAAAAAGCAGTTTAAAAAAAAGCGCTTTTACTGTGGTTCAAAATAAGCACTGAAGTGTTTGGTTAAAACTGTGGTTGAATTGGAGGTTGAAAAAAAAGCAGTTTTGGGTGTTTGGTTACCAAGCTTTTCATATTGTTTTTAACTTGTGAAATTACTTTAAAGGGTATATATATATATATATATATATATATATATATATATATATATATATATATATATATATAATTTTTTAAAATATTGTAAATTTAATAATTATAATAATATAATATAATGTAATTAATAATTCATGAAAAAACAAATATTATTTTTTAGTCTCCCATCAAACTACTTGCAATTTCATCACGAACAGATATTTCCTTTCCATTAGGACTGATCTGTATCTACACATTTTTTTTATTTTTTTTAAAATATATATTTAAAAAAATGGGCTGGGCCGAGGGCAGCCCAACCAAATCTGTTCAAAATAAGCCCAACTTCGCTGGACTTGGGCTGGGCCGAGTGCAGCCCAACCCAAGCCCAACTTCAAATAACGTGAAGAAGTGAAACGGTGCGCTGCACTGTGCACGTCTTCTTCGCGTGACAGTGCAGCGCACCTGTGCACGTGAATTTTTCACGTGCACAATAGCTTCCGACCGACCACCAAGATAGCTTCAACGGAAGATACCGACGGGTAGAGGAGGTCGAGGTGGTTCTTCCTGTGGTGGTGGCGTCTAAAATGGTGGCCGGAGGAAGCGTTGGAAGGTGGCGGTACTGTTCACCGACCACGACGAGAGCTTCAACGGAGGATACCGACGGGTAGAGGAGGCCGATGTGGTTCTTCCTGTGATGGTTTCATCGTAAATGGTGGCCTGTGGTGGCCGGAGTCAACGATGAAAGCTCCCGGCTTCCATGGCTGTTTTGGCGAGAGAGAGAGAGCCATGCACATCGATTTTTAACATGCAAAATACCAGTTTTTTTTTTAATTATCGAACATAAAGGATTTGTCAAAAGGGCAGCTGCTTGAAATCGCATAGAGAAATGGTGGCTTATGAGATATATATATGTATCGGTGTTTCATAAACAGATACTTAGCTGGAATCGGGATAAAAAAAGCATATAATACCTGCTTTTGTGCAAACAGCGTTTGGATGTAATTTTTATGTGAGTCCCATGGTTTATATCACTGTTTGCAACTAAACCAAACACTAAATATCGAACGCGTTTGGCAATCGTGGAATGCACAACGATGCCAAACGGCCACATAGTTATCTTACGTAAGCACAATAGTGTTTAGAGAACACAAATATAAATTTAAGATTTGGTCAGAAAGTATTTGCCTGATGGCCAAATGATGGTGCCTAAAAAATATGAGAAGGTGGGATAAATTTGGACAAAACAAATAATCATATTCCAATCAAAATGATGTGAGGGGCTAACTAGAAGTTCAAGCTCTGGAGAATGACACTTTGGCAAGTAGCAGATGGTGCTGTCCTGCTGGGCTACACATGGTTTTCTAACGTCTCTCTCTGGAAATGCCAGCCTGTGTGCCTTCCATCGACACCAGAATACCTGTCGGTCTACAAGGCCACTTTAGGGAATTCACTTAGATCAGACACCCATTTAGGGGAAACTTCAAATATGCCCCCAAACTATTATATGTGGGAGGAAATTATCATCCTTGATGTGGAATTTCTGAACGAAGGGTTTTTTTTTACAAAACGTGAAGGATGAAATTGATATAAACAATTAATTAGGGTTAAATTGTTACCAGCTACATAGTTGGGGGTTATTGTTAAGATTTGGCCAGCAATTTCATTCACGTCAGAGGTAGAGTGGTCTTTGGAAGTCTCTCCACTCTTGAGGCCAGCAAGCAAACTGCAAAGACAAACCAAAACCTAACTAAAAAATTCACTCAAAAGAGAACAAAAAGGCCCTACAAGATAATGCAAGAATCTTTAGCTGAACCAGAACCAGAAGATGAAGTAGTGAAACGCAGCCTCTTCCTCAGTTATGGCACTCTCTAAGCTTCCTCTCTCCACTATCTTCTTCTTCTTGTACACTTCGCTTTTTACAATATCGCAAGGTAATTGACTGAAACCCCACTTGTTTATCCACTATTTCAAGTAATTAAGAACAACCCTTTTGTGGTTCTGATGTTTTTTTTTGTCAAATTTGCAGTTTTATCATCGAAAATAGCAGTGGCACAAATCAAGGACCAACAAGATAATGAGCCGTTCGTGGGAATCAACATAGGAGTAGATGTGTCCAATCTTATGTCAGCAACAGAGCTTGTTTCACTTCTACAATTTCAAAAGGTTACACATATCAGGCTTTATGATGCTGACCCTGACATGCTCAAGGCCTTGGCTAAAACCAAGATCCGGGTCATTATTAGTGTCCCAAATAATCAGCTTATTGCTATAGGCTCCTCAAATGCAACAGCAGCTTCTTGGATTGGTAAAAATGTTCTTGCTTATTATCCGCAAACTGTAATTACTGCAATTGCTGTTGGTGATGAGGTTTTGACTACTGTACCCTCTTCAGCTCCTTTGCTTGTGCCAGCTATTGAGTCTCTTTATAGTGCTTTAGTGGCTGCAAATTTGCATAATCAGATCAAGATTTCAACTCCACATTCTGCTTCAATAATTCTTGATCCATTTCCACCTTCTCAGGCTTTTTTTAATCAGAGTTGGAGCTCAGTTATGCAACCTTTGCTTAAGTTTTTATCAGAAACTGGCTCTCCTTTGATGATGAATCTTTATCCGTACTATGTGTTTATGCAAAATAAAGGAGTGGTGCCGCTTGAAAATTCTTTGTTTAAGCCCTTGACTCCATCTAAAGAAATGGTTGATCCTAATACTTTGTTGCATTACACTAATGTTTTGGATGCTATGGTTGATGCTGCTTATTATTCGATGAAGAATTTAAATTTTACTGATGTTGTGGTTCTTGTTACTGAGAGTGGATGGCCTTCAAAGGGTGATTCGAAAGAGCCTTATGCTACAATTGACAACGCAGATACTTATAATTCTAATATGATTAAGCATGTTCTTGATCAAAGCGGGACTCCTTTGCACCCAGAAATCACTTCTAGTGTGTACTTGTATGAGTTGTTCAATGAGGACTTGAGGTCACCACCAGTATCAGAAGCAAATTGGGGATTGTTTTATGCAAATGCGACGCCAGTTTATTTGCTTCATGTATCTGGAGGTGGGACTTTTTTGGCTAATGATACCACCAACCTAACATATTGTATTGTTATGGACGGTGTTGATTCAAAGACGTTGCAAGCAGCATTGGATTGGGCATGTGGACCAGGAAGGACTAATTGCAGTGAGATTCAGCCAGGGGAGAATTGCTACCAGCCTAACAATGTGAAGAACCATGCCTCATATGCATTTGATAGCTATTACCAGAAAGAAGGAAGGGCTGCTGGGTCCTGTGATTTCAAGGGTGTAGCCATGATCACCACCACTGATCCAAGTAAGTGTTGTGTTCTCTTCTTCGCCCTGGACAGTTACAGGTCTTTGATGTTGCATTAAATTTTAACAGAATACAGGGAATGATCTTGATTTTTTGTAGTCAATAGTGAGTCATTGAACTTTTGTTCTATATTAAAAATAGAATGTGAGTTCAAATAAGGTGGCCTAGTTCAAATCCAGATCATTTACGTGAGGGAGAAAGGAATGTTGGTAGTTCAAATAGTAAATTTGCAGTGATTTATTAAGTGCCTTAGGGTTCTTGAGTGGTCAAAAAGGTCACCTTAATCTCAATTATTTAGGATAAAAAGTTCAAAAGTGTTAATTGCCTGATGCCACACCACTGAAGGAAAGTAAATAGTAGCACCCTCCATTATAATACTGATGGCAACTCATTAGAACAAATTTGACTCCAAGGATAGATGCTGTGTGATTCCAACCTGACAGAGTCACATGGGTTCTTGAGTGATTGGAGTGTGGAAAGGGCATGGAATAACATTTTGTACTGAATCAGCCAAGTATGATTTCAACTTGGAAACTATACCAAGTGAGCCCCATAGAGTCAGGACAATAACAAAATCTCAAGGCCATGTATAATAAGATTGCTTTTGAAAATAATTCATCCTTCTTTCATAAATTCTCGCGAAATGAGTCCTGTTTGTGCTATTTTTTTCACCTGTTGATTTTGAGTGACAGGTTATTTTCTCCAAATCTAAGATCCATTTTCTTCCTTTTTGGTAAATGTTGGCAGGTCATGGAAGCTGTATATTTCCTGGAAGGTAACAATCTCTTCTCTTTTACATGGTGGCCTAATTGTTTCACCACTATATCACACTTTAGTTCCTTTTCTGCATCTTTGCATTCCCTTTATGGTTGGCAAGAGATGGAAAATGCAAAAAGCAAAATCATTACTTAATTAGAACACCTTTCAGCAATGCCTTACCAATCAACTAACTTTGGATGCAGCAAGAAAATAACGAATAAGACGAAGACGGTGATGAATACAACCACACCAAGTAATGCAGCAGATGGTTCAAGATTAATCAGCATCAGAAGCAGTAGAGTTAGTGCGATGGACAGGGCATTACAAGCTTTCTTGACTATAATTTTCTCCATTTTGTTACACATTCCTTTTGTGGTGTCTTGAGGTGTAAAATAAAACATTTTTTTGTAACCTAATAGTATTTGATTCGTTGATGCTGATTAACTCTCTGTGCTAGGCTGTGTTTACTCCAAGAATCGTTCTAGCAAAGACTAACTTGAGTGATGGATCTGGTAGGATCCTCTATGTGAGAGGAGTAAAGTAATGACATTTTTTTGTGGGCTCTTCCCTGTAATCAATAAAAGGAGCCAAAAAAAGTTGATTAGTGCAGTTGAGAAGACAACAGCAAACATGGAGGCCTAAAGAGAGGGATTGTTTGGGCCCATGATTATGGGCAGGATAATGAGAGGATCTTCAAAAGATATTCCCTGTTTCAAAAACCAATCAGCTTTCTTAATTTAAGAAAAATAATAATTTTATTTTACCTTTTACTTTGAATTATATTTTTTTAGTATTTTTAGATTATTTTCATGTGTTATTATAAAAAAAAAGTATTTTAATATATATCTAAAAAAACACTTTTAAAACAGCAACAAAAAGAGAGATTGGATTCTTGAAATTTTTACCTTAATACACCAGTCAGGTCGCTGGCCCCATTATGTGAATCCAAACTCCCTAGGAAGGATGTCCAAATGACCCAAGAGCAAGAACCTCAAGCCCATCAACATCAGCTCATGAATGCCTTGTGTGTCCCACCTAAGCCTCTTTTGTCCCACAGGTCCCACTTGAATCCCAACACGTGTGATTTCTTAGCTGTCCCTACTTTAATTCAATGTTTTGTCCACAAAGTTGTACTTCGTTTGAAACTCCAAAGTAGTAACCAGTTTGAACTTTCAAAACTTGTAAAAATGCAATCTTGGTTGCGCAAAATCAGATTTATCAAACCTGTTTTTTATGTGATCCATTTTAGAAGTCATCCCGGATAACCCAAGTTGGGTTTGACCTATTCAAAACAAACTTGTTTCAAGGTTTTTTTTTTTAAAAAAAATAATAATAAAATAAACTGGGTTTTGATTCATTTATGGGTTAATAGATAGGGTTTATTATTTATTTGATTTAATTGGAAACTCATTTTAATAACTGTAAAAAATAATCAGCCCCGGATTAAGCAAACAAATGTTAAAGATTTAGTATGAAACTTTTCATATTAAAATGGATTTTTTCTTAATCAAATTATCTATCCATGTCACCCCTAATATCAATTTATGGACTGTCTAGAATCTACTTATTTAGTGAGCTCCGAAAGTGACTGAGCTATTCAAGTTGTGAAGAATTTCTAAGCAGCTTGTACTTGAAAATGGCTGCAGTAATTTTTTTTTGTTTTTTGGTGCAATTCTGTATGAAATGTAGCCGATGATCATCACCATTAAAAAGCATGATCGTCAAACTGAAATAAGTTAAACATGATAGTCAAACTGAAATGATTCCTGTTCTTCCAACTGCTTTTAATTTGCTGGAGATGCAGGACCTTCTAGCCTTAAATAATCATATAAAATTCCACAAAGTGCATCTCCACCTCTGGCCTGTACAAGAATCATGGAGTTATCTCCCTTTAATAATAAAGATGAGGAAATATCAATGCTAAATAGCCGATATAATCCATGAATTCCATGCCGACAAACTGCATTCTCTGCTCCCAAAATCATCACTTGAAAGACCATGTGTTCTTGATCCATATCATTGAGATACACCTGCAAGAATACTGGAGTTGACATTTTGGAAAATATTTAAGAGTTCTGTGTTTTCTTCTTCTTTTTTTCCAGTTAACTTCGCAATCTTCACCTCGAGGTCTGAACGGGCTGCTGAGGAATGGACAATCTCAGCTGGTAAATCCCATTTTTTATTGAGTTGAGAAGAAATTTAATTGTCCATGTTGATGGAATACACTTATCTGCTACCCTTCTGTCAACGAAGAAACATCAGAAAATGCTATTTAAGATAAGCTGCAGAATTAGAAGAGTGGATGTAATCAGTTTTAGAGGTGAAATTGTGAGTTGAACAATGGCACCAAACCACCATGAAAAAGCATTTTCTTTTGTAAAATCTACACTGAATCATGCTTCTGTCAGGAATTATGATTTGAGGTACAATGTTGAAAAGAAGACTCATTCTTCAAGAACTACCATAACATGACTATGATGATAGGCTTAAAAAGATAAGGAAAAATTAGCTGCTTTCCTCTACCTGGAAGTAGATCTTCAGGCATTGGCATTACCCTTTGCTTCTCATCAGTAATTGCCATGTAATGAAACCTATTCCAATTTCATAAGACATCAAATCAATGCAACAAAATGCTAAACAAGAATTTCAGATTAAAGCCAACAAAAATGGACAAAAATAGGCATTAGCCAGTGAAAAGCATAGTTTACTTATCGCGTCGCAACGCAAAGACCATCCTTGTCTGAACAAGATCAAAAGCAGGTGATCCTGCAGGACGCTCGTAGATTGCATAGCAGTGGAATTAATCCTGAAACGCCACTACTCAGTATGTATCTACAGAACCAAAAATAAAATTATATTAAAATAAATCCAAGCTCAAGAAAATTAATCTTGAAAAATAAAAAAGCAGGCTTAGATGGATAAAAAGACCTTATGTCAATACTGAGAGGCAGTTTGGTGCCTTTATTTGAAGGATCATAAGTACTCCTAAATGAAATCTCTAACTTGTCATTACTATTATAAATCACACTATATTCAGCTCCATTTACCCTGAGAAAGATGAAGGTGGGTTAAGATTTGTGTAATAGTATACTTACGTATGGAGATCAACTTCACGCTCCCCTTTCCCATTCACCTTTTACTTTCTTTTTGTGACGATCCCTACTTTTTATGAGTTAGACTAATAAGAAACCTAGCTCTGTTGATTAATCAAAGTATTAAACTCGTTAATTACTATGATAATTAGTGTCTTTCACAATGAAATCAATGCTAATTATGCTATTTCATGTCTTGTTAGATTGTCTATGTCTTGAACTATGCAAACTAAGGCTACCCTTGTTATTACCAGCAAGTTGATTGCTCTCTGTTGAACGTGGTTATAAAAGGAAATTTCTTGAAGTGCAATATTAGCTGTAGCTGAATTGAATGAATGATTTTTCTTGCATTTTTGTGGCAACCAAGCAAATTGTCCTCGTAATTTTATTTTGTTTTTTGGATTTAAATCCTCATATCAGAATCCGTGGATTCATTGTAAGAAATGCCGGTTCTTTTTACTATTATACTAACAGAAGAAACGGGCTTCAATGAAATTTAATGAACTGTTTGACCATGGTAAGGTGTGTTGAGACTATATAGTCTAACTCAAGTCAAACACTTTCAAACTAAAACCAAGATCAACATGAAGAATCCTCAACTGCTTAGTTTTTTACTTTCAAATGTCTGGGTTTTCTTCGTTATGTCGTGAAATTTCTTGCTGTACGTACGTACGTTTCCTTGTTATAACATTTGGTTAAGGTAATTGGGCGTGGGAATTTTCTCTGGGAATGGTTGCTTGCATGTTTAGCTTGCTATTTTGAGAGGGTTAGCTTTTGTTTTATTTGACCGAATATTATGATATGATCTCATCAAGAATATTTTGATCTGCATCTGCACAACCCAGCTATAAGAATGGACGAGGAGAGAAGGAAGGCAGTAAAAAAGTCAAGATTCTCAGTTAAAAAATTATAATAATTGTTTTCCTTTTTCTTATTGATTAGCCCTAAATCACTTTTGCAACTTCTATTCTGAAAGATGATTCCAAATCCAAGAACATCTTATATCCTCAAAACTTGTAAGGAACTTCATGCATGCACAAAATGAGATCATCATAATCTTTTCTCAACTTTCATTTTCACCCAATCATGAAGGCATTTTTTGAACAAGTCTCTGGTATTCCTCGCCCATTTTTTCCTTTTTGTAATCGAGGCCCCGAGATGACCAATTAAATGGCCTTATAAGAACAAAAAAGAAGAAAGCTGCACATAGTGACAAAATTATGCAACCAGTCTCCCTGGTATTTATTATTCTCTTTTGTATAGCATAGACCAGCTCGCTTCTGACTCTCTATCATCTCTATCTCTCCTTCTTTTTTGATGAGAATTGAAGTTGAGAGCTCTCCCATTAAAGGGTCTCCAGTATCATCATCTAATGATATGGGAAACATTAAGAGACGAGTTGGGGTTAATTTTCAAGAAATAGGGTTGAGGCCAGCCATGGTTAGGCCTTACGTTCGGTCAAAAATGGCTAGGCTTCGTTGGACACCTGATCTTCATCACTGCTTTGTGCATGCAGTTGAAAGGCTCGGTGGAGAGGATCGTAAGTTATCTATGCAAGCCCTTCACTTTATCCTCTTCTTCTTTTTAATTATATATTTTTTACATGTTAACTTACTATGGGGTTTTTGTATATTAATCACAGGGGCAACTCCAAAGATGGTTCTGCAAATGATGGATGTGAAGGACCTTACCATATCTCACGTAAAGAGCCACCTTCAGGTTGGTTATATATGATCAAATTTGCTATGAGATGCTTTTTTTAAAAAACTTTGTTACAACTTTTAATTAAGAGCTTTTAGTAAGAGTTTTGGGATGTTTGTGGCCAGATGTACAGGAGCATGAAGAATGAGCAGGTGATCCAAGGTACATAGTAAATGTATAATTAACTGTTAATGGAGATTATTTATTCTCTGTAGAGGAGAAAAATCAAAAGAAGCGCCGGTATGTTTATTTATCAATTGTATTAATGAGTTCATGTGAAGGTAAGTTTTTCAAATAATATATATATTCAGTCAATGTTTGAAATGTTTTTCTTTAATCAGTTTAAAACTCAAGTAAAATTTAAGAAAAATAATACTACTTCAGCTTTATATATAGACATTTTTTATTAAATACAATGCTGTTTTTTTATTTATTTTCCCAACACCTTTGTATTAAGTTTTTGTTTAGGAGTGTAGTTGATGTTACTTTTGAAAGTGTTTTTTTTTTTAGAAATGCATTAAAATAATTTTTTTTATTTTTTAAAAATTATTTTTGATATCAGTACATGGAAATGATCTTAAAATATAAAAAATTAATTTAAAATAAAAAATAAAAAAATTAATTACAATAATTTATCCTATTTCTAAAAATAATTATATTTGTACTTTATATATGTCAGAATGTTATCATCTAAAAGAAGTATTACATTAAAGCTGCAACACAAGGGTACGATCGATGCCCGATGCCGCGTTCTTTGGACAATATTTTTATCAGCTTGTGAGAACAAATGCCCCCTTTTGTCAAGAAATTGTGCGTAAAAACCAACCAAAAGCACCCTTCATCTTCTTTGATGGAGTATCTTGCAACTGATATGTAATTAAATGGATTTCAATTTTAATTTGAACTCAATTACACTCACTCATTGATCAGCCATATTTGAAACAAATTTTCCCAACATGATTTCCTTGGTGCAGAAGCTGGTATGGAAGGAAAGAAGAATGGTAGGGAGCCTAGGGTGCATCACTCCAATTATTTCCCCCATACAATGTGCTGCCATCAGAATCATTTAAATGGCAAGGGACTGATCACTAACGACGACGAGGAACTTCTCTATCAAGGTCGTGGGGTTCATAATCCTGCCGATGGGATTGCCCTAAAAAATGCTAGCTTGCCATCTCAAAGGTTCGTCAATCTCAATCATTTTCTCCACAACGGAGTTCTTGTAGTTATATCAATTAATAATGGTAGTATATTTATTTACATTCAGGGATCCAAGAATCATGAACACATTAGCAGTGAAAATAGGAATAGTACGTAGGGTAAGAAAAGAGGATATAAATTAGTGCTCATGAAAAAGAAAGGGATTGATTTACAAATAAGAGATTCGAACGGGAAATCGCGTAAGCCATTGAATTAACAAACCACCTCCAGTATTACAGGATGCAAGCAAGCTCATGTGACTCCAGTTTAGAGTTATAAAACTCACTGAGGACTGGATAGACCTACAAGTTGAATACTGTTCTTGATGACAGAGATTAAACCATGCTCATAAAATCTAAAATGGGACGAAATAGGAAACAAAAAGCTAATTCTGCTGAGTAATTAAAGTCCATGATCACAACAACTAATCAAGGGGCAAAAAAATCATTATTACTTCAAGTAGTCAACATTTTCACTCATGAGATGTGTTATTGTCTTGCTTTTCTACTCTTTGTTTCTCTGCTATCATGTTGTTTTGTAATGATTTTTTGGTCAGACTTGTTAAGAATCAAATAACTATATATATATATATATATATGCGAGTACTATTTGGGGCATCGATCTTTGCAGGAGACAGAAGAAGGTGCTGTGGATTGGAAAGAGAGTTGATGAGCCAATCTTACATGAAGAAATAGCACGCAAGGAGGGGGAGAAAAAACCTGATAATTACATTATCTTCAAGGATCTACTCAAGAGCTGCAATAGCGAAGTACACACTCTACTGCATGTCAAGTTTATATTAATATTTTATGATATGTTGCATACCCCCTAGTTCTAATAGCATGTGTATATATATATAGATAGATAGATAGATTTGTACCGGCCGGATCAATTTGCAATTACGTTTGATCAATGTCTCGTCTTGCTAAAGAAGAAAGATATAGAAGAAGAAATAAGAATAAACTAATTGTTTCAGAAATAGTTTTAGAATGAATTTATATCATTTTAAAATATAAATTGTATAAATGCATGTTCTCTCTGCAATTTTTCCAAGTTGAACTCAAAAGTTAGACAATCTAGTCTTGAAATTATATATAATTTCATAGAACTGAATACATTTTGTGGTATTTGATATTTCAGGAGAGGAATGAACAAGATAAGATGCCAGCAGGAGCCACAGGTTGCACAAAAAGTCATCGAAGTTTAGAGGAATTAACTGAGACTGCACAGAGAATAGATGGTGACAGAATGTCTTTATCCCTAAACTCAAATGTTTCGGAGCCCCTTTCGAAGTTTAGCGAAGCAAAGAATAGTTCAGGTTTGCAAGATGTTTCTCTTGAGCTCACTCTTGCTTAAAGAAAGCACATGCATTATGAAGCTAATAAGCATTTTGGAACCTTTTGAGGAAATTAATCACCCCAACTTTGTAATTCTAGTATACTCATCATGAGAAGTTTATAAATTTGTTGATTAGTGAGCAAAAAAGAAGGCTGGGGACCTGAAATGGCAGACTGTGCATTTGAATGTTCTTCAATGACAGGTGCTAATGAGCAAATATCCTGGATGATTAAGTTTTTTTTTTTAACCTTTTCAAATGTTAATTACAAGAATGATGGCCAACAGGCATTGTGCAAGCACAATATGAGATATCGTCACTGAATCTTAGACATTAAATTAAGTTGTTTAAAACCTAAATTGATCATAAAACCTCAAAATTTATGGAATTAAGCCCCTGGTTTGACCATATGAACTCTTGAAAATTGCAAATTAACCCCCTCAAACTTAATCTCTTCCGATTAAAACCTAAATTGGATTCAAAACTCAATTTCTCATACAATTAAACCCTAAAAAAATCCCTTACAAATCTAGCTGGATTCTCATACCTCCTAATTGCAATTTTCACTTTCAAAAGAATTTTTTTTATTATTATTTTCTCTTTATAGTTTCTTTACCTTTTTTTATGTGAGGTCCAAAATTGAATAACAACAAATGTGTCACCTTACTAAAAGTTCTTAGAACTTTGATTCAAATTTATTATAAAATAAATGTTAAACAAGAAGTTTTGATGAGTAAATAGATATTTCTAATGAAAATAAATATAATATTTTATTCAATTGCTGAATTAAATTGAAGTTTTATCATCCTGTGTTTTACAAGTCTTATAGTGTTTAAGATGTGCCTATTAACACTAGACGAGGCGAGTTTCATGCTTAAATTAAGATCTAAAACAAATGCTATTTTATAATTTTATTTGTCTTTCTAATTATTTCATTTTCCTTTATTGATTAGGTTTTATAATCTTATTTAGTATATATTTTACTAACCAGAACCATTTTCAACAACTATGTGCATTCCACAATCGTGATCAAAGCAATACACGTGACTTTTGTCTTCAACTTTCATTTCTCTAAATTTACCTGCTCAATTCTGTAGGATCTTCATCCAAATGGATACTGCCTAGCATGCATGCAGCAATCATTCCATCACGTGAATTTCCATGGAGAAAAGTGCAAATTGGGCCATAGATATTGCTTCCTCTGAGAGATTTGGTGTCACAAAAACGAATATTATGATGCCACCATGAGTGCTGCAAATTGGGCAATAGATATCATTGCATCAAATTGGGCCATAGATATTGCTTCCTCTGTTATTGTAGCTAGCACCAACATCTTCATCCTGCACTATCTTTTTTGAATGCATCAGTTGAATCCATCGGTGGCAAATGCAGTTTAATGGCATGCATGGAAGACAGAAAACGACTCTGCTACTTGCATTTCCTGCTGCTTCAGATTTGTGATGATTCAAATGCATGCCTGATCCTTCCTGTTATTCTTTTAATTTATTGGTGTTGTTTGGTAGATCAATCCATAAAATCAGTAATAATATATCAAGTCAAAGTTTTTTGGAAGAAAACATGAATTAAATATCAAATTGCAAGTTTTTTCATATCAATTTGAACTTCCAATTGCCTTTTCCTTACTTGGTGGAACCCTCTAGAATCTCACCAACCACCGTTCTTCCTGTTCCTTTTCCCTCTATACTGTTAATGATTGCAACAACAACTGATAGTCTGATAGGTCATCTGTCATGAAACTAATCCCATGCTCTTAGTCCCGCCATCAAAACCTTAAACCCTAATCTTAATGTGCTCTGATTCAAGAGGACTGCTCGTCGTCATCCTGACATCAATAATTATGATTCTAATGTGGGTCCTCCGTTTCACATGATATGGAATCAAGGGTACATATTCTCTTGTATCAGATTGTACCTCTTGACATCCATTGGATTCTAAAAGGTAGGCATGAAACTGTGGCAGAAGCTTCAATGTGCAACAGTTAAACAAACCAGTGACGGTGACAAAACTGAAAACCTTGTGCTGGGCTCTGAGATCTCATTCGGTATTCAAGGCAGCATATCATTTCTGTTTTCACTATCTTACGGTACAATAATCAAATGGTATCATTTTATTTTATTAAATATATATTCTCAAATTGATTTTTATATAGCTAATTTAAGTTTAATCTTTGAACCCACTCAAAAATAGACTGTTTGTACTCCTATTAAAAAATAAACTAGAATCTCATTTTTCATAGTCCAAAACTTAAATAACTATTGAAAAAACATTAAAATAATAAGTTCAAATGAGTAAACAATTTATTGTCAGTATATTGGCATATCTAAATAAGACAACAATTTTATTGCAAGATTGCTGATATGAAAAATTCTAACCTTTAAAAAAAAAGATGGGGTTGCTAAAGTCGATAGTCCTAAGCACCACTCACTAACGATGGGGTTGTAGGTGGCTGAGACACCATCCTCCAGCCACAACACAAAACACCAAACATCCTTGTTACATAAAACATAGTATATTATCCATCACATATAAAACTAGCCGAATTTTATCCCTCTATCCATCTAGACTCCACTGCATGAGATGCTCTTTTGAGCTCTCCAAAACTTGCTCTCCTTTGAACAACACTCACCACCACCAAGAACAATCATGTAAGCTTCTCTATTTCTTGTTCTGTTTTCATGTTCATGACATTTGCTATGCAATTATGCTTTAAAGATTGCATCCTTTCTTTTTATACGTGATTTATTTACAAGGGTTTGAGATTGAATGATGGTGCTTCTTGCGAGTGATGAGTATTTGAATGAGATCTAGAAAACCCATTTTCAATTTTGCTTTTGGCTTCCTTTTAGATTGTTGATTGTGTTTTGAGATATTGTTTGGAAATGGGAAGTGAAAGATTTGTCATTTTTGTTTTGATTGCGAGTGTGTTGTCTGGACTGCATATTTCGGTTTATCTTGTGATAGGTAATGTCATTGGCCTGTAAATCATGTCCTAGTTTCCATGTGTTCTCCTCTCTCAGACACTAACATCCATGTGATCCCTTTTGCTCTGGTTTTAAGTTTCTGGCATCATATATCTTTTTGTGGTTTGATTATATGTAGACATATTTATGATCAAAATCCAATCTTTATGTTTATTATATACATGATAAAAATCCAACCTTTATCCTGTATTTGGCCGGCTCTGATTATGGCGGTGTCACCAGTAGTATCAAAGAGTTCATATGATTGTTGTTTTGATCAGATTTACTCTGTTAAGAAGATGAGGGGAGGAGGTTTGTGGCAACTTGGCCAATCAATAACCCGCCGACTTGCTCAGGCTGATAAGAAGGCTGTGGGACGTCGATACTTTGCCTCAGAAGCTGAGCAGAAAAAGACTGTCCTTTATGACTTCCATGTGGCTAACGGTGGCAAGATGGTGCCATTTGCCGGGTGGAGCATGCCCATTCAGTACAAGGATTCCATCATGGAATCGACAGTGAATTGTAGACAGAATGGTAGCCTTTTTGATGTCTCACATATGTGTGGGCTAAGCCTGAAGGGAAAGGACTGTGTTCCTTTCCTAGAGAAACTTGTTATTGCTGATGTTGCTGCGCTTGCACCTGGAACTGGGACTCTTACTGTCTTTACTAATGAGAAAGGCGGAGCAATCGATGATTCAGTGATCACCAAGGTGACGGATGATCACATATACATAGTTGTGAATGCAGGGTGTCGAGATAAGGATCTTGCTCACATTGAGGCGCATATGAAGTCATTCAAGGCAAAGGGTGGAGATGTCTCCTGGAACATTCATGATGAGAGATCTCTTCTCGCCCTCCAGGTCAATTCTGTATTCCTATCTTATCTTTGTTTCTCCTCTTGATATTCATGAATTCTTGCAAAATTAATTGTTTGAATCCAGCTCTCAATTAATTCGTGCCTATAGTATACAACTGAAGCATGTCTGGCAGATTGTTGAAATGTTTACTATCTCGCATTTTTATAATACCTTTGTGCTCTGAACAACTCTTTCTTGTTCTACTGATTGCCACTGCGAGACCTCTTAAGAAGCAACGGTGTCCTAATATCATCCCCTTACAGAGTTTCCTCTTTTTTTGTGGTGCAGGGTCCTCTGGCTGCCCCTGTTCTCCAACACCTAACAAAAGAGGACTTGAGCAAGGTGTACTTTGGGGAGTTCCGAATTACAGACATCAATGGAGCGCGCTGCTTTATTACTAGGACAGGGTACACTTCATATTGGTTTCTCCTGCTTTATATGTCCTCAAATATGGAATGCACATCTATTTATATGTAGCATGATGGATTTCTCCCATCTCTTTGCTGAGATTTTCAGGTACACTGGCGAAGATGGATTTGAAATCTCAGTTCCTTCTGAGAATGCAGTGGATCTTGCCAAAGCAATCCTGGAAAAATCTGAAGGAAAAGTAAGGCTGACAGGGCTTGGTGCTCGGGACAGTCTCCGACTTGAAGCTGGGCTGTGCTTATATGGTAATGACATGGAGCAGCACACAACACCAGTAGAGGCAGGACTGAACTGGGCGATAGGGAAGAGAAGAAAGGCAGAAGGCGGCTTTCTGGGTGCTGAAGTGATACTCAAACAACTTGCAGAAGGCCCAAAAGTCAGGCTCGTAGGATTTACCTCTACCGGTCCACCGCCCAGATCCCACAGTGAGATTCAGGACGAGAAAGGGACTACCATCGGAGAAATTACAAGTGGAGGATTCAGTCCATGCCTCAAGAAAAATATAGCCATGGGGTACGTGAAATCTGGTTCCCACAAGACAGGCACCAAAGCTAAAATACTGGTTCGTGGGAAGGCCTATGATGGGGTCGTCACAAAAAAGCCATTTGTACCAACTAAATATTACAAGCCATCTTAACTCAGGTTTCAGTCCCAGGTTTTCTAATTGGTTCCTGTTTGACTTGTTTTCGATGAACTCGATCCACGAAATCTCCCCTCTTTCTGTCTCCAAGAAGTTCTCTATATCTTGTTCATATTTTCATTATTAGTTGACAGGAATGATGGTGTTACATCGTTCCACATGAGAACAAATTTCATTATAATAAATGAAAACCACATTTACTTTCTTTATGCACTGGATAGCTAAAATAGGCCTTCGAAATACCGAAGGTCTGCTGACCGATACACATCTGCGGCTACCATGATTTGCCCAGAAGCAGCCTCCTCCTTGGAAAGATGAGATGGCCGACGGCGTCGGCCCATATTATAAGAAAAGCAAAGCACAAAGCGCTTGCCCACCAGGATGTTCATACATGTCTCTTTCATTTGTGGCTACTGTTCAAGACCTTGATTAATAAATCCTCAAATTTATTTCTGACCCTTGACAATGAACAATTTCTTTATCGCCCATTGGTGTTTCGAATAATAATCCCAAGAGGACTGGGCACATCTCATCCTTGCAACTTTTATGAGGAAAGTTTGGTTGCTTTGCTAATGTGGAAAGTGCTTTTCTATACTTTCATATATATGTATATATATGTATATATGTATATATATATATCTATATATGGATGTTTTTTCAAACAAAAAAACAATTTGTTTAGGCCATATTGGACTGTTTCCTTAAGCCCTGGAAATGGCTTGAAATTAAGTTCAAGTCCATTCTTTCCACGTTCCACTGTTCACATCTCATTAGGAAAAAAAGCTCATCTGAATATTCAAAACTTCATATTTTGACTTTCTCTTCGAATTTTATAAAAATACTATTATGAAGCGATGGTGGACTGAGACAGCTTTTAATCAAAACACACAAAGATCTCCTTCTGGATTTGGTGCCTTAAATGACGACTCACTCAACTAGGATATCTATTATAATATTCTTTAGAACTAGATTATTCAATAACTCGAGGGCTTGAGAAACATATATTTAACTAGCCATAAGCATCAGGGCCAAAAGTATATGAAACTTGCAATCTTTGACAATGCTCTCTTCGAACTACAGCCACTTGAAACAATGTAAGATTTAAGAACAGTGATTCCCTTTATATTGTAGATATCAAATCTCATGAATTTAGTGGTAATTATCATCCTTGCAAGGTAAGAGAGAAGTTTGACATACATAACATCTTGATGAAAAAAAAATTAATATCATTTACAAAAGAGATTAAAAGTTTGCTAGCCTGAACATGTTACTTTGATGCGCAGAAGGAATTTTTAAAAGAATGTGAATCAGTTATGGACAGAGAGGTCTAATACTATCAAAAAAGTTTGCTTGCAAACTCATCTATGGTGCTTCCATGTACATGAGAAGTAGATGATTTTCTAGCAAGATCTCGAAGTTGTGACAAGCTCCTTCCAAGCTTCAATGCAACATTCATTTCAAACATTTCTTCATCTTCCCTTTTCTCCAAACCTTCCTCCTGAATTGTGGATCCAATTGATTCCTCCAAAAGTGTAAAGAATCCAGCAGAGTTTCTGTACATTTCAACCACCATACCAACTTGCCCTCCATGCTCAAATGTATTGACTGTGCTGGCTAAAGCACCTGCTGTCACTGCCACTATTGCTGGCCATGATCCATGGCCTACAAATGCAGACCCAGCAGCTGCAATGCCTGTAAGCAATGGACCTGAGACGGCCAAGATCTTGTTCACCTTCAATGCCAAGTTTCCTAGTCTCGTATAATCCTCGCTATCTTTTTTCTTTATCACTTCAATCACCTCCCTCATCTCCTCTTCGAAATCCTCGCTCCACCCATTCTTCCCTTGTGTTTTGTGCTGCTTTCTTGGGGATTCATGTGATTTTGGCCACCAGACAGCAGGCTCAAATTTCTCAGGAAACTTTTCTATCATTTTCCCTAACAAAGGAAGAGGGTAAGCTTTATCAAGGGCCAATGTTTTCTCCATTGCATCCTTCACATCTAACTCGGTAGGATCGCGAAGAGCAAGTGTAGTTTGTATTTGGCTATGAAGTTGCTTGAACAATCTGGTGGCATTTCTTTGCTCTTCTGCAAGCTGTGAAGGTTGGATTTTGTTCATGATGATTAACATCCCTGTAGCCGCAGAAAATAAAAGAGTTGATGATAACTTCAAAGCCAAAACAGGAGCTCCTGCTGCAACACCAACCATAGTTACAGCTGTAAGAGTGATCATATTGATGGAATTCAAGAGAAGTGTGTTCCAGTTGTCGCGTTGCTCGCCGATGTTTTTGTGCATCTCAACTCTATCAGCAACAGCTTCTAGGATTGCATAAAGCTTGGCTGATGTTGCAGTACTAGTTGTAGACTTGATTGGCTCATATTGATCGAGTCCCGTGTGTTCTGATGGGAATTTACCTGTGAAACCATTTCTTAAATTCAGTTCCTCCACTAATTTCAATGGAGTTTTTGAACCCGAGAAACGAATTCTTGGAAGTTTAGGTACAGAAATGACAGCATTGATTCCCTTTGAACAGCAATAAGAAGATGAAGAGAATAGCAAGCCTGAAGCTCTTAAAGAGGCCATATATATTGTAAAATGGGGTTTCTTTGATCTCTTTGAAAGTAGGAGGAGAGGTTGATAATTAATGAATGAAAATGGAGGGAGGCCATGGAAGGTATTTATAGCAACCAAGTTAAGTAGAAAGAAAATGTCATCTGGGTTGAATTGACTGTATCATAGAGTTGACAAGCCACCACGTACGCTGCTGACTGGACCAATTCACCCCTTGAAAACTGTCGTTTGGTCTCAGGTGCGACATTGTAAAACTTGATCTACAGCGGTTATACCCTAGCTACCTACCCTAGCTTCCTGCATGCGACATCGTTTTCCTCGAGACTTAAGGACCTCTTGTTTCTTAAATCTCATCCATGGAGTCATTAAATGCATCCGAATTAGCAGGCCGAAATAGTTCGTAGCTACTCTCGGCTCTGGATATTGCACGAGATGCGGCTGGCAAGAACACACCATGCACGTCCTTGTTGTCCGGGTGGAAAGCCACTGCTCTTGCCTTGTTCGTATATCCCTTTAAAAATATGTGGACTCAATTTTTATTTTTATTTTCATAAAATCATGCACCATATCATTTAAAGCTCAGTCTTCTAGTTTCATTGTGCCTTTACTTCTATTTCGTTACAGTGATGGAATTAAAAAGCCAAGCCCATTTGTGTTAAGAAGTTCGTTGGACATTTCTGTGTTTTTTTTCAAAAAAAAAAAAAAGAAACTCTGACATGTGGATCTCTCCTATGAATGATCCACGAAAAGCCTTTGCACGCTATTAGTTTCATGACACGAGTTACAAGTTTTGAAAATTAGTTTCATATGACACGAGTTACATGTTTTGAAAATTAGTTCTGTTTGATTACTGTGTATTTTTTAGATTCTTTTTCTAAATTATATTTTTCAATTTTATATTTCGATATTAGATTATTAGACCTTTAGCTTTGTAAGTTTTTTTTTTCTTATAAAATTATCTTAATCTCATATGTCAGATCATTTGTTAATTAAGTTAACTTAGGTTAATTCTATTATTTTTTTTAATTTCATCTTTTATTATTTTGTTTTCTTAAGAGATGACCTCTATTGTTTTATTCAATTTCTTTTGTGTGAGGTTATATAACCCTTACAAGTAGATCGCAAATATATAATGTTGAATAGAGTCAAGTTTTTAGTTCTTTAAAAAATTATTTTTTTTATTTTAGAACATTTGATTTGTTATTAATCTAACTATAGATTGTTTTTAATCTTTCTCTTTATGAGATTATCTCATTCTCAATCAATTTTTATTTTTTTTTAGCAAATAAGACATTTTAAGAATATTTGGGGGCATTTTTCATATAAAATTGACAAACATTTATTTTATTATTATTTAGTCATCATCAATTTTTTATTAATATTTTTATCACTTCTTTTTTATAATTATATTATTAAATTAACTGAATTTATTGAATGTATTCAAATCAATAACTTCGATCCCAAATTTGTTTTTTTATTTTAAAAATACTACCATCATTTATGTTTTAAAAAAAAAATCAAGTCCGCTTAATGCAACTCACGAACTAGTAATAAAGAAAAAAAATCTGAAAAGAAAAGGTCATATTTTTAAAGGAATGGAAAATATTGACCGCCAGGAAGAGGGGACAATGGCTGCTGACCGGACCTGTTCACCCCTTGATAACTTGTAAACTTCAAATATCTACCATTGCATGGCTAATCCTTAATTTCCACAGCTAGAAATAACACCACATCGCACTCCATGTGATCTCATGATAGAACAGCAAAACATAAATAGTTTTTAGCTTCATTCGACAATTCAATGGAAGTGTCGAGAATAGCACAATTTTATAATTCGAAAATAAAAGAAAAATATTGGACTTGCAAACAAGTTTTCACCTTGTAGTTTGTACATAGGAATTGGTAGTAACTAAGGAATGTGGATTACCTAGTAATGTTCGAAGTAAAAAATCTAGTTTCAAAATAGTTTGCTAGCAAACTCATCTATGGTGCTTCCATCTAAATGAGAAGAAGAAGATGGTTTTCTGGCAAGTTCTCTAAGCTGTGACAAGCTTCTTCCAAGCTTCAATGCAACGTTCATTTCTGATATTTCTCCATCTTCCCTTTCCTCCAAATCTTTCTCTTGAATTGTGGACTCAATTGATTCCTCCAAAAGAATAAAGAATCCAGCACAGTTTCTATACATTTCAACCACCATTCCAACTTGGCCACCATGCTCAAATGTATTGACTGTGCTAGCCAATGCACCTGCTGTGACTGCCACGATCGCCGCCCATGATCCATGGCCGACAAAAGCAGACCCAGCAGCTGCAATGGCAGTAAGCAATGGACCTGAGACGGCTAAGATCTTGTTCACCTTCAATGCCAAGTTCCCGAGTCTCATATAATCTTCACTGTCTTTTCTCTTGATCACTTCAATCACCACCCTCATTTCCTCTTCAACATCCTCACTCCACCCATTCTTTCCTTCTGCTTTCACATGTTTTCTACTGTGGGACTTGTTTGGCTGAGGCCACCAAACAGCGGGCTCAAATTTTTCAGGAAATTTTTCAATCATTTTCCCTAACAAAGGAAGAGGATAAGCTTCATCAAGAGCCAAAACCCTGTCCATTGCATCCTCCACGTCTGTATCAGTAGGATCATGAACAGCTAGTGTGTTTTTGATTTGGCTATAAAGCTGCTTGAACAATCTCGTGGCATTTCTTTGCTCTTCTGCAAGCTGTGAAGGTTGGATTTTGTTCATGATGATTGACATTCCTGTAGCAGCAGAAAATAAAAGAGTTGATGATAACTTCAATGCCAAAAGTGGAGCTCCTGCTGCGCCACCTGCTGCTACACCGGCCATAGTTGCAGCTGTGAGAGTGATCATATTAATTGAGTTCATAAGAAGTTTGTTCCAATTGTCACGTTGCTCTCCAATATTTCCGTGCATCTCTACTCTATCACCAACAGCTTCCAAGATCGCATAAAGCTTGGCTGTTGCTGTGGTAGATGTCGTAGAAATGATTGGCGCCTCATATTGATCTAGTCCTGTGCTATTTGCAGGATCATTGTTTTCTAATGGGATTTTACCTTTGAATCCATCTCGTAAATTCAAATCCTCAACCGGTTTCAATGGAATTTTTGGAGCTGAAAAGGGAATTCTTGGAAGTTTAGCTACTGTAATGGCTGCATGGGTTCTTGTTGAACAGCTACAAGTGGAAGAGAAAAGAAAGCTTGAAGCTTGCAAAGAGGTCATACTGTACAAGAATTTCTTTGATTTCTTTAATGAGTTTGTACGTATGAAGAGAGGTTGATGATGGAAAATGGAGGAAGATAGTGGAAGGTATATATAGCAACCAGCAGTGAAGATCATTGGCTAATGGCTGCTGACCGGACCCGTTCACCCCATTAGAATATTTGTCAGCTTCAAAATTCATGAGACTCTAGCGTGTACCTCTATCGGGTCTTCGACTGCAACTTAAATTGATCAATTCTGCTGTTATAATTTATGTTTTCTCAGTTTCTTGTTGCATGATCATTGCTCATGCAGAAGCTTTTCTTGCTTGATCAACTTCTTATTGCCCCTTCCACAAGTTAATATCATGATCTCAAGAACTAGAGACAAGACTAGAATATTTTGGAATTGGGCAATGTCTTCTCATTGATTACATCATTAACTTGTTAATTGGGATTAAGATCAAATTAAGAATAAGGGAAATAAAGGAAAAGTTGGGTTACCTTTGAGTTTACGAAGAAAATAACGATTGGAAATTATTTGTTTAATCACCGATTGTTTTAAAATGATATTTGCTATTTATCTGTCTTATGTTGCGAGATGACTTTTAAATTCTATTTTATTTAGTTTTCGTACCATTCAGATAAATATTTGATCGAAAGATTATGACTTAATATTTAAAAAATATATTTTTTATAAAAGATTTTCTTTCTTGTTCACTTTTTTTTACAGAAATACTTTTTAATTAATAAAAAGGTTTTTTAATTAAAAGTTAAAGATCAAAATAACTTTTTTGTAAAATTTTGAATAATTTAAAATAATTAAGAAAATTGTATATCTTCAATATAAACTACATTTAATTATTAATGCATTTTTTTTTAATGAAAATATAGTTTTTTTTTATTTTATCATAAATATCATTTTTTGAATTAAAAAGCCTCTCATGATATGAAAAGAATGGTTCATATATAAACAAATGTTAAAAATCATTTTTTGATATATTATATGCAATTGAAGAGAGAATAGAAAATTTGAGAAAATATTTTAAAACATTCATAATAAAATATAGATTTAGTTTTTAGCGAATGTTCATGATTACAAATCCTAAAAAAATTGCATATTAGGTTCATATGGTAATTAATTAATAAAGTGATTGTTAATATTATAAGAAATAAAATGCTTTAGTTTTATCTAAAAACAAATGCAATATAGAGTGGTATTTAATGGAATAATATCTAAAATATATTTTGAATTATTTTATTTATAATTACATTTAATTAAGATTTTTAAAAAAATAATGAATTATATCAAAAGATAGGCTTGATCGATCATGTGACCTCATGGCTCTATCTACTTTTTTGTTAATTAGTTGAATGTAGTCCATTCCATATATATATATAAAATTGCTAATGGTATGTAAGAATCTCGATAAACAAAGTTGGTACTCTTTTCTCTCTTGAAATCCAGGTATTCAAATGTTAAATAAATCAAATTTAGAATCAAAACATGAAATTCTAAAATTAAAAAGGACAAAAAGTCAAACTCAATGATTTAATAAGTTAATTTGATTAATCTGGTTAAACATTAAAAAAAACCTAATCAAATCACACTAAGAAGTTCTTAGTTTTTTTTCTAACATGATGTTATTTTAGGGTTTTTTAAAGGAAAAAAACTTATCCAAAACTCTAAATCGGACTATACCAAGTTGGATCTTAAATTATCATTTGAATTGGTAATGGAGCTCCTCTATTATAATTTGAACTTGGTCAAGATAGATTTAAGGTGTATAAGAATTCTTCTCATGGATGATTTGCTTGGCATTTGAGTAGTGGTATCCCATTTATTGCTAAGATGTTATAGGTGAGTTGTTGGGGGGGGTTAAAATAGTCTTAAAATTTTCTTATGGACACCTAATTTTGATGCAGATAGCTTATTTCAATTATTAGAAAACTACCACCTACCACCTAATTAGAAATCATCAAATTGATACCCTTACTGGAAAATAAAATAAAAAAAATAGCATCAAGGTGCTGATAGGCAGACAGGAAGAGGGTTTATCATAAGAAAAGTCAAATCACAGTAATTTTACATAAACAAATAGAGGGGTTAGCACATCATTTTCTTGACCCAGTAAAAAATGTGCTACTAGGTAGCTATTTCCAAGGCAAAGGACATTGAATATTCTCATGTTTTCTGTGAACATGGTTAGTAAACTTCTGTGGTGGATGTAAGATATGATATATTCATCTCTTGATTTACTAAGAAAATTGATTTTATTTGATTTGGTTAATTTTATTTTTATTTTTTCTTTAGAAAATAATATCTTATTGACTTAAAAAAGTAATTGAACCAAAATTAATGCATTCAATTTGTAACCCAAACCGTGCACCGGTTAATCTTCTAACCGTGCTTAATATCTATGGTTGTTGTGAATATAGTCAACTCATGTTGCAATCGGCACATGTTACATAGGCAGTACCGAGACTACAAAACACATGTACCACTTGTCACTTTTTCTATGCCTCGTTAGATATTTTAGAGCGAGCAGTTGGTCAAGTTAGCAAGAGAAGAGACGAGGGGGAGTTAGGTGAGAGTGACTAGTAGTATAAAAAGTTGAGTCTTTCTCGCCCAATCTGAGAGGAGAAAGGAATACAAAAATGGGGTCAGTAGCAAAGAAGGGACTGCAACAGTATATGTTACAGCTTCAACACCACCCCTTAAGAACTAAGGTCTGTATGTGAAAACAATCTCTGTTTTTTATGGGTTTTCTTGTTTGTTTAGGATTTGATTTTGATGGGTTGTTTTGATCGAGGAAGAAATTGATGAAAGTTTGAATCTTTTCTAGTTTTTTTTTGTGTTGATTTTTTATGGGCTGCTTTGGTTGAGAGAAGAATGTGATGAAAGTTTGGGTCTTTGCAGTTTTCTGGTTTTTTTTATAAAAAAAATGGGAAATTGAGGTCAACTGCCCTCTTGATTATTGCAATTGTTTTGAGTTTGGAAGTGAAAAGTTGAGATCTAAATTTGTAAATTGCTAACCGTTGTGAATTAGTATTGTGGTCTGATGTTGTAAGAAAATTTGTGCAACGCAGGCAATTACAGCAGGGGTGTTGTCAGCTCTCAGTGACATAGTATCACAGAAACTCTCTGGCATTCAGAAACTTCAAATTAAAAGGATTTTGCTCAAAGTGGTATAAACTAATTTCTTTCTCATATCATTTCCTTCAATTGTTTTCCAATGCAACTGATTGAGCCGTGTGAGTTTTATATCTTTCAGTTTATTTTTCCCTTTTGTTTTTTATTATATAATACATTAACTTCATTGACCGGTAGAGCCAGAATCCTTAGTAATTTATGTGTTAGGACTCTGGAGTAAGCAAAATTCTAATTGATAGGAAGTAGTAGGAAAGCTGAGAGATTTTGTGGGAAGTTTGGATTATCAGTTTTAGCTCAATGAAGTCAACTTATCTGTGTAGTTCAGTTAGTTGTAGACTGGTATAGTTGTAGACTGGTATACTGTGATAGACCACTTTCCATTGGTTTGTAAATTGTTTCTTCTTACCATGTTGATGTTGCTTGGTGAATGTGCATCAAGCTTGATATCAAATAGTCAGGAGCCATTGAAAGCAAAGAAAGGAACTATACCAAAAATACTGTAGCTCTATAATTTTTTTTCGCCCAAGGACTAGTATATATCGAGTTGTTCAGCAATAAAAAATTGAATTAGGGTTTTGTGTGGTGATCCTATTCGGTGGAATCAAACTAACTTATTTAACCAATGGTTTACATTTGTTCACTTTCTGCTATATATCAGGCATTAGATGCAAGTGACAAGCATTTTGTGCACAAAGATGAACAAATCTACCTATATTTCAATCGTAATTGAATTCACCATACCAAAACACAATAGTGATCCCCTGGTAGCTTTCAGAAGTTACAGCAAATCAATTTGAATCTTTAAATGCTGTAATAAGTTGAGGATATTTCAAGTTGCATGCATGTCATCTTGTGAAATGTTAATTAAAATATGTGTATCTACTGTTATTCCTTTCCTGTTCTTTCACAATCATTCATCCTAAAGTGGGTAAATGCAGCTTTTTGGGTTTGGATATCTTGGACCATTCGGGCATTTCCTACATATACTACTGGATAAACTTTTCAAGGGAAAGAAGGATACAGCAACAGTTGCCAAGAAGGTATACTGACTTGTGACTCCACCTGTAAAACTCTGAACTCTCAATTCTTCTATTATAATTATAAATTAGAACATTTCCATCATATAACTAGTTTCATGCTCAAATTTGTTCAACTGTAATTATGCTCTATATATTACTGCAACACCTGATGCATAAGTAAATAGTGGTGATCATTCAATCAATCACGCTATTTTTTGTAGCTTATCAAATTAAAAGCCACTAAAAAATGCTGAATTATTGCATCAGGTGGCAGTGGAGCAGTTGACAGCTTCTCCTTGGAACAACTTGGTTTTCATGGTTTATTATGGGATGGTTATTGACGGTAAGTCCATATCTGCATCTTAAGATTCTTAACTCAGCGATGCTGCAATCCTATCTGATGGTTAGCTTTTCTAAGCTTCACTTGTTTAAAATCTTGTAAGACACATCAGAAAACTACGTTGGTGAAGTTATAAGTCTAGATCCATGGAAAAGAATCTTTAGCGGAAACAAAGGGATTAAAAAATAAATCGATTGATTAGCAGAAAAGAATCACTCCACAATTATGATCCCAATGTAAGATTTCTTCCATTTATTAATTCTAAGTACTTTTGCATGACTTTAATGTAAAAGAACTGTAGAAATTTAAAACGAAGTTCGCTTGGAAGAAGCACGTGTTGTCTCGGTATGAGAAAATTTCACAGAGACATTGGGAAACGATGTGCTGATTGATTTGTTTGTTGCATGAGAGCGAACATTACGATGCTTATCATCTAACAAGAAACATGAAATGCAGGAAGACCCTGGTCGCAGGTGAAAACTAAACTAAAGAAGGAATACCCAGCAGTGCAGTTCACATCATGGACGGTATTACTCCTTTCTAATTAGTTAAATCAGTTTGTAATTTTAAATAACAAGTCTATTAATTGTCATAAAACTTGGATAAATGAAAAAATGCAGTTCTGGCCGGTTGTTGGGTGGGTTAATCACCTGTATGTACCACTGCAATTCCGTGTCATCTTCCACAGCCTTATCGCAGTTGGCTGGTATTCCTTTCATCTCCAACCTCCTCATCTCTGTCTTAAATTTCTCTTACTAGATTTTGCAGCATATGAAATTGGCTTTCTTTTCCTTCATTTTCAGGGGAATATTTCTTAATCTCCGAGCAAAGTCCATGGCATTGACCAAAGGCTAGCAGAAGAAGAAGATCAGGGATCACCCATATGTCACCATTGATGAATAATGCTTCCAATTGGATATTTAGCACATTGTTTTCAGCAGCCATAAAGTCAGCAACATTAGCCCTTATTTATGTGTGTAACGTGTGATGAATGTTGATTGAAATTTTTAATGGAAATTTTCCTATTGCTCTATCTGTTCTTACTTCACTAATAATTTGATTATTTGAGTCTCTTTGCTAATAATTTTCTGCATGGAAATGACACATGGTCCGGGTCATGCTATGGTCTAAAGACTCAATTTTTACAAGGGACGCGTGGGACTTGCTGTGAAGATTGTAAGCTATTTGTCATCACGTCGTCATGTACTTGTTGTGTAGATTGTAAGTTATTGGTCATCAAGTTATGTTTCCTTGGGAAAAAAAAAATGAGGGTATTTTCAAAACAATTTTAGGAAATGTTCATTTAAAAAAAAAAAAATGGTTGAGAAAATTTATAATGAGTTTGATCAAAGGTATTTCATGAGTTGATTGACAAAAGTCCCACAAAATCAAATCTTACTATTTGCACATCATTTTTCCTTCTCTCAAATACATAAGCATTACTTGCTACATGAAAAAGATGGGATGCCACCTCAATGGTTCCTTCTCAGTGAAGGAGATGTTTCCATTTTCTTTCCTTTTATGAACTTTTTAATATTTACTTTATCTTTTTTAATTTAATTTGCTTTATCGAGTCGTAAGCAAATATAAATATATTTTGATTTATATTTTATTTTTATTATTATATAATTAAATAAAAATATTTTAAAAAAACAAAGTCTTAAAACTTAGTTGAGTCATCTTAATATTAAAAAAATAGTTTTTTTAGTTTTTTCTAAACAATGATTTTTGCTAATTATTTTTATTTTTTTTAAATTCATTCAGTCGAACTAAATTACATTGCGAGAACTCTATAATAGATAACTTAATTTTAAATAGATCAAAAGATAAAGAAAAATTTACAGCACAACATGAATGTATAATCTAGTGTTAAAACTAAAAAAAAATTGAATTCTTAGATTAAGTTAAATACAAGAAACGTTCAAAAAGTATTGTTAAGTGCAAAATCGCACGTAGTCCATCATATTTTTTACTTTTAGTCAAATCACATATCTAAAATATTTTAATCAATTTGATCCTCTTTTATATTGAATTGATCTATTCATCCTCACCTATCATAGTTGAACTTGAGCTTGGATTTTTAAAGGTGCTGATTCATTGGCCTTTTGATTCAACCATTAGTTTACCAATTCAATTAGGTTCGGTTCAACATCTTTTTTTTTTCTAGCGGGTTTATTTTTAATTAATTCAACCTGATTGAATCTGATTTTTATTGAGTTTAGTAAGTTCTTACCAAGTCAATTGCACAAATAATATATATTTTTGTTGTGGACCAATAAAATATATAACTCATCAATTAATTTAGTTCGATTTTAATACCATCAATATATAAATATTTTGTAATTTTATATATACACAGATATATAAATTTATATTGAGAGTTTCTATCATTGATAAATACAAACTAAATAGTTTAATTTGATCTAGAATAAAAAATGGTTTATCTCAATATTATTAAAAAAAAAATTACTATGAAGGGTTATTAGCTTGAATTTGTATTTTTTACTATTGGATTAAGGTGACTAAATCTAAAAGATACAAGGACTATATAATTTCTACCTTCACGTATTAATAAATGACATTTCAAAGGAGACTACAAAATTATTCTCATTTAACACTAAGAAATAGAAAACCCACCTTCTCTTTCTCCATTCCATTCAATAAAAACCTCTTCGTTGATGTTATCTCTGTAAGCTTTCTTTGATCATCATCTTCATTGTTATAAATACCTCAAACCCACAAAATCCTTGATCCTGCACATCCAAAGATTCAATCTTTTTAATAATTAACACAAAAGACTCAATCTTTGCTAAAAAAGAACTCTAAAAAATGATTCAGCTTTTGTTTACAGTGATATTTTCAGAGATGGCAATGATATTGTTATTTGTTTTCAAGACCCCATCAAGAAAATTGTTGATAATGAGCTTGGATCGAGTCAAGGGAGGGCGGGGACCAGTCATGGTTAAGACAGTTGCAGGGACAGTGTTTGTGGTTTTAATGTCGAGCTTTTATAGTATGGTGAAGATCCAGAAACGAGGGTTCCATGATGGTGGTGTTGTTAATCCTACAGACCAGGTTCTTATGGCTAAACATCTGCTAGAGGCTACTCTTATGGGTAATAATTCTTGTTTCTTGAATTATTTTTGGTTTAATGTTTTTTTTGTTCTGTTAAAGTTTTCAGCTTTGTGAGGTTAATGCAATGTGATTGGACTGTGTGCTTGAGATTTGATTCGTTTGATATGTTTGTTATTGGTTTGGCGGGGCTGATAATCTATCTGCTTTACTCATGATTTGATGAAAAAAATTGCTATTTCATCTTGGATTGGAGATATCTTCGATCCATTGTTAACGCTGAAGAATGATATCTAAATTAGAGATTTGTTCTGAGTTTTGATTGTGAAATTGACTCTTTTTTTTCTTGCTTCAAACATGCATGTTGAATGATGTGATGAATGAGGCATTTGATTTGACCCTATTTATTATTGGCTAGTTTTTTTAGAATTTAGAACGATAGCATTGTATCCTCCATCATTATGGAAGATGGATCATCAAGCAACTAGTGCTGCGGAAGAAAAGAATATCTTGAGTTGCATAACTCCAATATCTGGATTTTCATTGACCTTTAGCAAATGGAGTCCAAATATTATGTTTTTCCTTGTCAGATCAAGGGAGGACTTGGGATTTGGACCTCTTTGCTCATGATTTTAGGAGAGTGTCCATTAAGTGATTCTTTCGTTATTGTTGTGATCAAGCTCTTAAAGACAGCATGTGACACTTATTTGATGGAGGAAAATTATTTTGAATGGATGTCTTCACATGTGCTCTGCTTTTTTCCAAGTTATAGATGATTGAACTCTGCTTTGATGTTATAATAATGCCACAATATGGAACAAAGGTGCTTTTCCTTTTTTTTAAAACAAAAAAAGAATGCCGTGACTATGAACTTTAAATTAAGAGCAATACATTGTGATTTTTCTCTCATATATAGTAAAGTAATGATATCTCACCTTTCTATGCATGAGTCATGCCCTGCAGACCTATGGTTCCCTTGATATGTCATACTTAGAACATCCTTAATCATATACTGCAAAAGTACTTCCAAATGTGGCATCTTTTAATACCAATGGAGTTCTCTTCAGCTGTACGGATTTCCCTCCCATTATACGTGCTCTGGTCTATGCATGTGTCATGCCTTGCAGACCTATGGTTCCCTTGAGACGTCAAACTTAGAACATCCCGAATCATATATATGCAAAAGTACTTTAAAATATTGCATCTTTTTATACCAATGGAGTTCTCTTCAGCTGTCTGATTCCCCCCCCCCCCCCCCCACCCATTATACATGCTCTGGTCTATTGTACATTGAGTATGGCTATAAATGCAAATAACTTTAAGCCAAAGGTGGGTTACATAACTTACAATATCTATTTTTCATTTCAGAATGCTGTCCAACCTCATTTATAATAAAATTTAACATCCTGTTTTTCAACCATAAGTCTTACATTTCAGAATGCTGTGTAACTTCAGATGCTTTGCAAAACTTTGGTCATAATCCAATTTTGTAACTTCAAGTGTCTGTTTTTCATTTCTGAACATTTTCTTTTATCAAACTTTACACCTTGGTGGTTGGCATTATCCCTCTCCTGACTCTTCTCTCTCGCCATTAAGTGGCAGTAAAGTGTGCAAAGGAAACCTTGCCACGCAAGATGTCATATTTAACATGCTATGAACTTCTGCGCAGTCCCAGAATGACTATTGCCTTCATTTAAAATAACAGTTATACCATGCGATCTCTTTCTTGTATTTTTAGAATTGCTTTCCGGTGAACTTTTCCAAGAGTTTTCAAGAATATAGTGATGTTAACCGTATTTCTGTAAATAATGTATAAAGGGAGTGGTGTAAGTGCATTCTCTTGAGAAATATATCACTTTGAAAGGTGAGTCATGACTGTTTCTAAATCTTTTTAAACTCTTTTTTTTTCGAGTTGATAGACTAGGCAATTTACCTTTGAAAATCCCTTGTTTCTAGAGACCTTTTTCGCTCTCCAATCTGCATAAACTTGAGGTAACTATGTGCAGGTTCCGTCCTTTTTCTTGGGCTAATGATAGACCGTCTGCACCATTATATCAGAGAACTCCGTATGAGGAGGAAGACCATGGAGGATGTAAAGAAACAAAATCGGAGTTTTGAGGATGGGAAGGTTGCGGAGACCAAAGCATTAGAAGCAGAGGCATCCACACTGCGAGAAAAACTTAAACAGCTGGAATCTGAATTGGAAGTCAAGACAAAAGAGGTAAATACTTCAGAAGCCAATGCAGTTGCTCTAAGTAAGCAATCGGAAGGGTTCCTTCTTGAGTATGATCGTTTGCTTGAAGAGAATCAGAACCTTAGGAGCCAGTTGCAATCTCTGGACTTGAATTTTTCACGTTCAATTAGCAAGAAGAATACTTGAGGAACTGAGCCCCACTTGTCAAATAGCCTTTTCATCCTCAGCTTATTTTATTTTTTTCATACTATTAGCAAGAAGAATACTTCAGGGTTTAATTTCCATCTATGCATTGTTGTAAGCCTGTAAGTGTGGAGAGAACGACAAATTGAAAAGCAGAGAAAAGGAGTGTAAAAATAGGTTCTCATTTTGTGTTCAGTTCAATTCAAATGTAGAGCTTGACGCTGAAAAATAAGGGATGTATTTTGTCAGCAGAAATTCTAACATGTTTTTTTCTTAACATAGATTTTTGTTAAAGAGAACAAATACTGCTGGTATTCTCTTGTCTGTCCTGGTGAGTCGGGCTAACCTTTTTGAGGCCAGTGATGAATTGACTCGAACTTTGATTTGTAATTATGATTCGTGTTTACAATTGACTGTGATTAATTTAACCTGAAGTTATTGTTTTAAGCCAAAGATGATCAGAACTGGTAGTGCAGATAAAACAAGCATCAGTCCTGATGCTATAAGAACTTTGAGCTCTCCTTCGCATATTTAACAGAAACGGGTGCCAGGATTGTTAATTTGAATGAGTAAGCTCACCACGCAACAAAAGCCATGAAATCCATCACAACAGGAATAGCAAAGATGCAACAATGGCACTTGAGGTCTTGGCATAGCAGGGGAAGGGATTTGTTTCCTTTGTCCGGTTTCAAGTTTTTCTGTGCATGTTTGTTACCCCGTAGTGCTTTACGTGCCAACTGGACTTGCAGGGTATCCAGTGGATTCGTGGATTAGTTGTGGTGCATGTAAGCTGACCCGGACACCCGGTTATAAAAAAAAAAGATACAACAATGAACAAAATAGGGAACAGTCTTTGAAACTGGTCGATTGAGGCAACAAAAGCCATGAAATCCATGGAGCATACAAGTAGTAACATCACCAAGTTAAAATACATTTCACAACATAGATAAGGGAGCGAAATTTGTTTCGGATGTGCAAGCCACTGTAGCGAAAGAGATTTTGTACGTGTTTCATAAAGGCTTGATTCCTTTGCACAGGCACCACGTAAATGTTGCGTGTGCACTTTTGAGGACCATTCTATGATTTGTAATGCGAATGAATAATATTTTTTAATTAAAATAATATTTTTTAAAAATTTTAATATTGATATATTAAAATTCTATAATAAACATTTTAAAATACCAATCTAATATTTTTTTCAGGTAAAAAACAATTTAAACATATTAAGAGTTACAAATATTGTTTTTTAAAATATTTTTTGTTTGGAAATGTATTGAAATAATATATTTTTTAAATTTTATTTTTAGTATTAGCATGATCTAAATATTTAAAAATTTAATTTAAAATAAAAAAAATATCATTAAAAATACAAGAAACAAACAAAGTCTAAATCACAGTAATAAACAAACAGATCTAGAAGCACGGTGATGAACAAAATGACATAAGAAGGTAGGGAAAGATAGGAATCAAGCATGGAATCGAGCAATATCTTGTCAATATCATTCTCACTCGACAGGCAACAAGGTGCATGACTTGTACAAGCAATGCATTTTATTTGTTCGAATATTGGGCTTTCAAGGATAGTGGTCAATTAATATGATTCCCAAGTTTTTTTTATTATTATTACAAGAAACTCTACCTCTTTTAAGCTTTTTTTGTGGGTTCAGGTCAAGTTAGTAGAACCCTAATTGTCTCAGAATCTTTCAAAATGAATATATCTTGACTCAAACCGAGACCTGTAGTACAAATCTCAAGTTTTTTGACACCGCGTCACACTTCTTTTAACATGTTTCCCAAGTTCTTCGCACCTAAAAATAACTTCATCATTTACACTTTTTTCTTCATTTTTATGTACTTTTTCAAAATAATATAAAAAAACACCATATCATTTTGGTGGGAAGAAACAGAGAATTAATGCATTGAAGAGAGCTGATTAGCTAGATTTTCATGGTGGGATGTGACAAATGTCAACGGTGTTCCAATTTGCTGGTGGGAAAGAGATAGCTTAAAATTTACAATAATAATCACTAATCCATTTATAATAATTAATGACACAATCAATTTGACAAATCTATTTAACTATTTCAAATTTCCCAAATCAACGATGGAGATCAATTTAACAAGTGTGATTTATGATGAATTATGTGATTTTAAACAAGAAATGCGATGCATCTTTAAGGCCTCGTTTATATGATGTGCAAGAATTGCCATGTAGAAAACCGAAGTTTATTTCCTTCAAAAAAAAATGAACTGCTATAGAAAGCATCTTTTCTACGTTCAAAAGGCATCGACAAAGTTTTGTGCCTCCTACCATCACCACAGCTACCACTACTGCTAGCCTTACACGTGCTATTCGCACAAACATTTGTGGGTTCATTAAGAAAGACGAAGTCATATTCTATGCTAACCCAAGCTATCTCTGCCCCACTGTCGCCAATGCGTACATTAGCATATGCCAAGTTATAATCCTCACAACAAGGAGCCATTTCTTGTTCGTTGCTTCGAACTGTGACCCAGGTATCATCCCATGACCAGATGGGCACTTCTCCGTTGGCTTCGGTCAGTTGCTTGATTCTTTCAATTGGAGAGACCAAAGAACTACTTTTATGGGTCGAATCCCAAGTTGTCTCCACCTCCTCGATCGAGTCCCACAGGACTTGATCCAATACACATGTTGGAGTGTTCACATTTGAGCGGCTCATAATTTTCTTCAAGGCAAAGTCTGGCTCCTGGTCTGTAATAAAATCATGTGTAAGCAGCTCATTGGCTGACCACCTTTCTTCCGGGTCCCTCTTCAAGCACTTGCTCAGAAAGTCCTTGGCTTGCTGAGACATGAAGCTTGGAATCTCTGGCACATTACCTGAAAACCCGATTTGGTAAAGGGCTGAAACTGGGTCCGAGACATTCACCCATGGAGCTTGTCCGGTAGCCATCTCGAGAAAGGTGCACCCAAAAGCCCAGATATCAGCTGGGAACCCTTGGTGCTCACCACGCGCCACCTCAGGTGACATGTAAAGTGGAGTGCCGGCAATTGGCGTTGCCCCCGACACCTCATCATCAACCCGCTTGGCGCAGCCCAAGTCAGCGATTTTCGCCCCACCACCCGTGACCAAAATATTGTGACCCTTGATGTCACAATGAACTATACCATTACAATGAAGGTACTCAAGGCCAAGCAAAATCGTCCGAGCATACAATCTGATCATAGACTCGTCAAGACAGCCTCCGCCCTCCCGAATCGCATCGATAAGCGTGCCACCGGACATGTACTCCAAGAAAAGATTATAGAACAACTTGCCATTTTCATTCGTAATGTCACACCCCTTGTACACTACAATCTGCGGACAATCCAAAGATGAAAGAATACTCTGCTCCTTCTGAAGAGACTCCGATTTCAATAGCTCAGCTGACTTGACCGCAAATACTTGACCGGACCGGTTGGCCTTGGCCATCGAGACGGTGGCCGAGGAGCCATGGCCAATGGCTTGGCCTCTAGTCCAGTCCATTCTGGAGAGAATGGTGGGGGGCGTGACAAAATTTAAAGAATGTGTATTGTGCTGAATTGTTTGCTGTGGGAGCTATCTATCGCTATATATATATATAAATAGCACATACGCAAACAGTTTGTGCGTTTGGTTCGGTACGTTTGGCTTTAATGCAAGAAACGTTGCTTTCCTTATTAAACTGTATTTTAGCATATCTTGTGGCCAATGGGCGGCCGCCGTTTCTCTCTCTCTCTAAACGAGATCCTTCCACGTGTCGAGAAGCGGGTGGTCGCAAGCACTGTCCGGCTTCCCAAGGCCAGTTGCTTAATCCTGACGCTTAGCTTAGCTTAGCGATGCATTATGCTTCGCTCACGAGACACCACGTGAAAACGTGCGTGATTTGTGGTGACATCTCTGTGAATGAGTGTGGGAGCATGCAGTGTATGGTACAATCGCATGGGATATTCTATTCTTTGGAGAGGCTGATTAGTGGATAAGATTAGATTTAAAAGCTTAATCCCCATCACTAATTGACTTTGAAACTGAAGTCTCTCTGATGGTAATAGACAATGATTAGGTAAACCTCCAATAGTGCTACGTTATGGGATACCTTGAACCTAGCTGCACATATGTATTAACTATATGTTGAGGTGTCATTAATTTGCAGTAAAAGTCAATTAGGGTTTTGTTCTGTAATGACTCTCTCCACGTTCATGGATCAAGTGCTCATTTTGGTCAAGGAATATTCTTCCAGCTAGCAACCAATTATGAGCTTCTTTATTTTATTATTGCATCAAAATGGCTGCTTTTGAAAATTAATGATGTAAATATATTGCTCGAGTTTAATGGATGTGTCTCATATTAAAATGTCTAGTGTTTTTTTTCCTTCAAAAAATGGTAAAATGAAAAATGATGATCAAAATGTGGGTATTTGCCCTGGATTTCATAACCATTGATTGATTAGAGACTTGAGAGTAGCAGCCTACAACTCCTTAGAAGAAGCAATCTGTTGCTTTCCTACCTTGCGGGTGAAGTATTCAAGAAGAATTCTTCACAAAGCACCTGAAAAAGCAAGTGCACAAAGAATGACAGTTGCATCTGCTTCCAAGAAATGCCAACAATCCCATACAACCAATCCAATCGGTTGGATTTTAGCTGGAAAAGCAACCTAACAGTCACCCCAGCAAAGTGTAGTCCCTCCCTCCTACTCACTTTCACACACCAACCCTTCAATATTATTACTTACCCTCTCACTCATTCTTATGGACCCGGCCAAGGATCAACCTGGAAAAGACTTGGGTTTTGGATTTGAAAAATCAATTTATATCAGTGTTGCTGATCTCGTTTTGTTTTGATCAAAAATTTCGTATCAGTTAATAAAATAAGATAAAACGATACAGTTTTTATCTTGGTTAAAATTTCAGCCTATTTCGGAAATTTTTCCCAAATTTCAGCCGGAACGTTTCTGTTTCGTTCCGTCCGTTTCGTTTCGGCCAAATAGTGTTTTTTTAAAATAATAAATAATTTTACAATATCAATCATATCTCTTAATCCGACCGTTAGATTGAGATGAAATTTTACGAGGAGTCTCTTGATATGTTTATATATATTATGTTAAAATTTCAAAGCAATCAAAGAATTTAATAACCTTGCGCGATTGATTATGGTATTCTCAAAATATTATACATATTCATAATTTTGTTCAAAAAAATCATTTTATTGTGTTTTTTTAAATTGAATTACACAATTTTAAATAATTTTATTTTTGGATTTGATGTAATTTTTTTTTAATTAATATATTTAATTATATATATATATATACATATACATAAACAGTACAACCCCAAAACGGAATGTCAAAAACGCTTTGAAACCGAAACATCTGGTTCTAATTGAAAAGGTCAAATACCAACAAAAATGGAATTGACAACGTTTATCTAAATTGATATAATTTTATTTTTATTTTAAATAATATTAAAATAACATTGCTTTAAATGTTTGGTTGGCTAGCATCAATAATCTAGATTTTAGTGTAACGAGACTCTCACTTCTAATTATTAGTTGGTTATGTTATTTATTGATTACGGGGTTATTTAGTTTTTTCTTTGCACTCCTTATGGTATCCATCATACCTTCCTTCCAAGTAACATAAACTATTAAGTTGCTTTCTTCATGTGCCGGCCACCGATCCCTTGGCTTGAGCTCTTATACTTTGGCTTTCGGCAAAGGGTTTGGGGCCCACGAATTGTATGTGTGAAAGATCAAGCTCCTCAGTACTGTGATGAATGGATAATGGGTGTAAAGCTACATAAAGTGGAGCGAAAGATCCTTACACAACAAGGATACATTCGAGTCTACTGTTACTGTTCTGTCTGATGGATTTTTTTGGACTCTTCGTGCTTCCTAGTCTTGCATGGTGACATAGGTTAGGTTTTGATTGCTTTCCTTCACAGGCAAGGAAAGAATTTTCGTGTGAAATTCACCCATCATATGTATTTTATGCATAAAGGTATACTCTCTTTCTAGGATTATAATTTTGACAGGATTATGTATACATGTATCTTTCCTATTTTTGTACCAACTAGATCGCATTTTTTATGCTTTCTGGTTTTTAATTACAAACACAAAGGAGCTACATCAATGTCTGTTGCCCGTTGTTGGGCTATTGAATATCCATTTATTTGATCAGATCAAGAACAGCAATCGGCTTCGATCATTACACTGAACATGCATCAAGAACAAAAATTGTCTACCAATAATTGACCAAAGCAGGGCAGTGTGAATTTCGTTGACAGTGACAGGGCCCGTTTGAGGTTTCCTTGCAAATGATCTTAGTCTTAATTCTTGGACTATCTGACAGCTACAGGAATTGCTTTTGATTGTTATTTGTTTCATATTTTACATGCCTGTCTTGTCTTCATCCTCACCAGCCAATTTCTTTCGTGCTTAACCACCAAGAAAAAGACCATCAGAACTGGCAGTTGGGGACACCCGGTGGTTTGGTGACCACAAAATATATGTAAATGAAAATTCGCGTTACTGGGAGCAGCAAGCCAGGAAGATAGCATTGAAGTGTACACAGTGTTTCAAAAATATTTTTGAAAAAAGTTATTTTTATTCTCACTTTAAATTAAATGTTTTGATATTTTTAGATCATTTTCATGTGCTGATATCAAAAATAATTTTAAAAAATAAAAAAAATATCATTTTAATGTATTTTTTAATGAAAAACATTTTAAACAACTACAAGCACACTCTCAAACAACAACTAGTCTATACAGAGAAAGTTCATAAGACGTGTTTGGTGAGCAGACAACACTGGAATACATGGAAGTTATTGTGACATGTTTGGGGAGCAGGAATCGAATCTTGATGGAGAGATGGGACAAGAATCCGTCTGATAGCTCTGTACACGAACCAAACACATGGTAGTGACCATGTTCGAATATGCACACCAAACCAACCCCGACCCGACAAATTGACCCGATTGTTATAATAGCTCTCAGGTGGATTGTTCCATTTTAAGTTCTTGCAATGACATTACTGAGTCGAGCTATTATCAATGATGGAGCGGCATTTCCCATGAACTAGACTCACTTTCCATGCCCCCACAAAGCTATATTTATGCTTTAACTAACATATCTGGGGGAAATAAAATAAAAGAAAGAAAGAAATGACTGTCCTCGCGATGAAAAACTAGAAAGATGATTACGAGAGAAGACTAGGAGCCAGCCTGATACCAGCCTATACCTAAAGATTAAATCTTTCCAAATCAATGAAACTGTAAATCAAAGATATAATTATGCCAGAAAAGCACCAGTCATTTCCATGAGCCTGCTGGGAATATATCAAATTAAATTTATCGTAGCTGTCCATGGCCATTTATTCATTGCCCTCTATGCTTAGGTTAGATTCGAGATAACTGCATGGATTAGGGGGGTGAAAGGCATGCAGCATTTAAACCCACATTCATTTCTTGTCACTCTCTACTGTATCAATCTCTGCTACTAAAACTTGAAAGAATCAAGCAAGCACGCGAAAATTTCCATAAAAAACTACTTATATAAAGAAGAACCGAGCAAGCACTTTCATATTCGCCAGTGACTCCCTACATTACATATTAGTTTGATAAAGGGGAGGAATTTGAGACACGGACCCCAGAGACAAATCCTCTACGCTGCCTCGGCAAATCCAACTCTAAGCTTCCCAGAATCAAATACAGTATGGTAGCGTCCCATGAAAATATCTCCCAGTATCCTGGATTGTGGAAGATCAATGAGTGAGATTTCAAGGAGCATTATGGCCATCTATTATGAGCATGGTTAAGGTGATAAAGCAAGTAAAACTAGTCTTTGAATCCTTCGATAAGAAAATAATATACCAAAGAGGTCCGCGAGGAGGAGGCATATCCAAAGCAGTAAAGCCGCTGATGCACTGGGCTGCAGAACCTTGGCCAACCTTGAGAATGTACTGATCATGAACCGGGAAAGAGGCATTAGTTCTACGAATTAATATACACGTTTGATATATTTGGCGCATTTAAGGGGCATTGTTTCATGTAATAGTAAGTTGTGTTGCATGTTTGATAGGAGCACTTCATGATCCAGTAGAGGAAAATTAGGCTGTATCCAAATTCTTCCTGAGGCCTTTGTTGGACAATAAGACATTACTACTATATATAAACATTTAGACTATAGATATCCATCCAAATATAATGACATTACTATAGTCCTGTTGAAATGTCCATGAAGACTATCATCCTAACACAAGTGGCATTTCTTAGAAGATTCTTCGCAACAAAGAATCAAAACATCACAATTTTGCAATTAGTGACACCTCATTAATAGATTAATAGATGAATAGATGATTACACTTTACCAGCTTTGTGTATTTCAAAATCAATTAACAGTGCACAATTTCAAGGGAAAAAAGGGAAACATCCCTTGATAGCATGAATGGTAAGACTGGGTTCAGCTACCATACCTCTTCTGGGGCAAGCTCAAACTCTTTCCCCCCAATAGAGAAAGCAATTTTAGGCATGGAAAGAACACTTCCACAGTCAACAGCTGATTGTCCCATCGGGTTTGGAACACGTTCACAAAGCTGTTAAATTGTCATAGGTATCAACAAGAGATGCATATCAATAAAGGCCCAAACATTAGGGGAAAATGCATGTATCACACCTGATTGACATGGTTCAATATTTTTTTGAAGTGATTAATCGATTAAAGTACAGATCATTTAAATCACCTGATTGGCATAGTCCAATATACGATCTTGTGTCTGATTCTGCTGAAGCTGGCTTCGCATCCAGACAACTGCCATTTCACAAGCAGAGCACATAGCATCACCAAGAATGCCAGATGACTTGTCATTGCCCTTGTTCACCACACTCTGAATGCCCATGCTAAGCAAAATCACAAACCTCTAAGTTAAGGTAAACCTTTCTAGTAACAAAAGCAGCAACATGCATGGTGGCAAGAATTCTTCCATGAAATTGGAATTACTTTCATTAATTTTCTTTTGGTCAAAAAAAAAAAAAAAAAAAACAGAAGGGGGGTATTATCCAGGAGAAAATGTTATGCATCCCAGTAAAACTGTGAAAGCATAAGCATAAGAAGAGAACATCTTTAGAGCCCAACCTTATGCCACGGGTTCCATCAAATGCGCAGAGTCCAATTTGAGAGCAGATCTTGTTTGGCCGTACCTGTAAATACACAGGAAGGAACACAAATAAATCCAAAAATAGATGCTGACTACACCCATTTTCTCGCCTAAGATTTTATCAGCCAGGTGTTCAGAAATAAAATATCTGAATACAAGTAAAGCATTTCACCTCGGACAGTAGCAAATTGATAATGACTTCCCCATACTGTGAAACAACAGCCTTGCATTGCTGGCTAACAACTCCAGAGGCTCCCATGGCATGATTTATCATGGTAATTATAGGCTGAAAAAAATAACAGAGAGACCACCATAAATTTAAAGCACAAGCAAATTGACAACAGAATCATGAACCTCCATCACAGAAGATTCTCATTCTGCCTAAAAATGATTTGTTTCAAAATTTATTATTTTCATAGTCTATGCCTCAACTTAGAGTCCTAGAAGCCTATTAGAGTGCTAGATCAAATGACAGAAATGAACATTATCAATATATTCCAGGCACCTAAAAAAGAATTACAAAAATATCACATTAAAAGCCATCGTATGAAAGTACAGTTCAATGTCAGAATCCATATCAGAAGTTATATCCAGAGCAGGGGAAAGAAAACACTAGAGAATGAACTCATTTTTAAATCTTAAAACCGGCAGGGTAAAAAGCATTAATAGCTTTACTTTTTCATCCATCTGTTCTAGGCAATCAACATAACTTCAACTCAACGGAAAAAAAATAGGATAGTTAAACAGTTAGCTATCAAATTGTACTGGATAAGATATCAACAAGTACACGCCCGACAAGCTGAAGCATTGTTCATACCGTTGGACCTGCCAACAAGGAAGTTCCAGAATCCGCAATTGCTGCACAACCACCAGAACAATACCCTGAATAGCAGCATCCTTAGGTTGTCAGACCATATAATGAGAGGTAGTACAAATCATATGCAAGATAATTGTAGCTGTAGATATATACAATATATCTTATTACAGAGCTTTGCCCTATTGATTTATGTGAATTTCTATATAAAAAGTGCAGGTACTGAGAGAGAACATACCAGTTGGTTTGTCACCGATAATGACATCACCCATGTTGAACTATGAACAGGAATTATGATACAACAAAATGAGAAAAATAATTGAAAAATATAGATGACATATACTTAGAACTCCAAGAAAAGAAAAGGTTACAGCCAATAACCTGCCAATAGCCTTTCTGTGTCACAGGAACATATGTGTGCTTGCCCTTGTAATGATTTGGGTCCATCCCACCAAATACAATTTCGCCCCCTTCTTCATCATCCGCATTGCGGTTAAGCCAAAAAGAAAATACCGGTTCCTTGATGAGACCCTGTTTAATCATGTTGTCCCTGTTCAAAATGCAATAAGTTATCTCAAACACAAACCATAAAAAAAGTTTAGATGATCAATGTGAACTAAGAGATAAGACAAGTACCAGACTGGAACAGCACCTCCCACAGCAATTTCTTTGAACCCAAGTCCCAAAATACCATCAAACTTGCCCGCCACAAATGTTATACCAGGCTCCTTAGTTGCCTCGATAAATTCCTTAAAATTCAACAACAGGAGTGAGAACAGAGTCGTCACACCATGTATTAACATGCAAATAAGTTGCAAGGCACAACATTACCTGATCTTTCACAACCAGGTTACCAACTTTGACAGCATCATTGCTGAAGAAACCAGAAATGGATCCACTGCCGTACTGAATTTCAGCACTTTTTCCTGCAAAATTCATCATAATAGACTCAGTTTCAAAAAACCAAAAAACAAAAATTATCACCCTAAATGATAGTTTCCCGGCCACACAGTTCATTCAACTGCAGAATGACAAGTGGTTTAGACTAAAAAATTGTAGCTAGTGTTGCATTGTATGGTCAAGGATTTTAATGATGGCATCCCTAGTTCCTAGGGTTATTAAGATGATAGCATTACATCTTTAGTTCCTAACTAATGTTAGCATGCATAGACACGGTAGCTCATCATGACAGCCACATAAGTAAGAAAGTAATTAACATGCAGCATTTCTACATTAACATTCTTGATAAAAATTCAATGCACCACATACAAATTAACAAGATAAAATGTCTTCTTATAGAACAAACAGAAAAAATTTAATAAATTCTCTGTTAGCAAGGAACCAAACCATTCTTCTTGTAGGTACTCGACTTTCCAGAGTTGTACTTGGAATGAAAGAAACATGCAACCTGCATAGCAAAGTACAACCATTAATCTATTTTCGGCAATCAATTCCTAATAGCACATCAAAAAACCTTCATTTGATATGCAATCAACATCAAAAAAAAAAAAACATGCTTTAACTCACCGACAAATAGCACTTAGATGATGGCACCCACAAATTGGAGCTACCGGTGTCAAAAATCACTATGAATTTCTGAGGAGGAGTCCCAACACCAATCTCACCATAGTACTGAGCATCCAAATAGTTCTTTAAAGCAACAATATCGGTATCCTCAGATTCTCCAAGATTACCACGGAGATTATACTTCCTAATAGAAGCTCTCAAAGCCTCTTGGGAATCAAGCCGTGCAGCAATCCGGTTGTTCTTGTCAAATTTCACCTTTTTTAATCCAATTCTAAGCAAACCATCATTTGACTCGGATGATGCCACAGCAAACAACAAAAATGAAAGAAACACAAACCCCCCAATCGCTTTCAGGTTCACTCCCATTTTTACACCTATAAATTCAAGTTAAAAAAATCAAACCAATAAAAACAATCACGTTAATCCAAAGTGATTAGCATGCAAAAACAAGAAAAAAAGCTAATACCAAATTCAATCATACATCAAAAGTCTAACATAAAGTCATGAAATTAAACTCAGAAACAAGCGGTTCTCCACTGCATGATCTTGGCTCAAGTAAAGCTCATTTCTTTATTCAGTCTTTACACTTCTACAAAACTAATAAAGTAAAAGATCAAAATTTCCAAACCATTTATGTCCATTAAAGTCCTCAACTACACCAAAGCAAAAAATAATCAGCACCTAGCTCTTCATTCCAAAACAAAGAAAGAAACTTTACTGAAACCCACTTCAGTACACAAAAGAAGGAACAAATTGACGCAACTAAACTCTGATTTAACAGCAAAATCTAACCAGCATTAATCAAACCCACCAAAAAACTAAAACTTGTTAAAAAAAACAAAAAAGTAAAAGATTTGAAAAAATCACACAAAAAGAGACTAACTTTTTACTAATAATAATAGTAACAAAAACACATTAATAAAAACGGGTTATCAAGAAAAAAATAAAGCTGCTCACCGACTCTGAAAAGCAGAAAAGAAAAGGAGAGAGTGTGTGTCACAGCAACAGAACAGGAGCAGAGAGCAGAATATATAGAACAAGGAGAGAAGAAACCTGTCAACTTTTTGGACCTTCAAGGGCCCAGCTAAGCTAAGTGTGAGGCTTTAATCTTGGCTGTTGAATGTGTAGATTTTATAGAGTTTTAACCATTGATTTTGGATTGGTCTAGCTCTAGAATCCTTTTTGGTCTTTGTAACTGTTTTACATGTTAATCCCTGTATTATGAGTATATCTCACTTAAAGTCCTTACACTTTCCATCCTAGAACAATGGCATTTAATCTTAGAGGATGTGTTGAGTCTTTAGTTGAGCATGCTTGATGCACTACTCCTGTTGCAGACTAGATATATTTGTTTTAGGGATATTCGAATTATTTATGTTAATTTAGTTTTCTTGTTGCTGGCTTATGATTGTCCACAAAGAAAGTTTATAATATAATAAGTCTAATTATATAGTATAATCAATTAATTAATACCAATTTTATGACTTATATCTGCATGTTCGACAGGGTTTTACATAATTTAAAAAAAAAACTTTAATTTGGATGGGAGTGAGATGAATGGGTGTGCATCATTCTTAAACTCAAAGTACAGGGACTTTTCTATATATATTTGAAACAATGGGGGTTAATATGTGCCCTTAAACCATCTAGGGGATCCACGTTCCAAACGCACGATAGTGTCGCCTTTGCCCTCATTCAAGGACTCAAAAGAAGCTAAAATAAAGCATATAACAAGGGATCCATACTTTTCCAAATGGTTTTTCACAGCCCATCTATGCCGTTGATCATGAAATGAACGGTGATTAAGGGCACGATAATGATATGGGAGGTCATGGGATGAAAGAGCATGGCTATCGTGACGAAGGATTATGCTGGGTGGCGTTAGCAGAGAAAAGTTGACGTCTCAGCTAAGCATGCACTTTGGTTGCCTTCACACGCGACACGTTGCTTCCTTTCACAAGTTTGTGGCACGAATGAAGTGATGAGACAATGGTGTGTGATTTTTCTTTTTTTTTTGAACTGGGGTTAGGTTTTCTGGCATCGAGAATTAATTTTGAATGTCAAGTGATCTTTGATGGTGAAGAAACACGTTGGAATAAGCTATAAAACCTTTGATATTATCTCATATGTATGTGATATTCATTATAATTTTCAAACTCGGCATCATAAGCTTCGGATTCAAGGTTTGGTGTGAGGTATTTTTGCTTTTGAATCGATTCGACCATTGACACGTGCCCATTCCCAACCATGTTGTCCCTCGAAATAATTGAATGTGTTGTCCTTTATGCTTGACATATATGTATATATATATATAGATAGATGTAAAGGTAGGTGTGCAATATAAAAATTGAGCAAAAAACAACCATTGAATTCAGATTGTCTTAAAATATAGACGTTTAAAGACTTCTTTTTATTATTTTCTTTGCTTCATCTCTTGGAAAGAGTGGCGAGTCTCCTATTAAATTATAGTAAGGGAATGGTTGATGTGTTAGAGAGAGGTGGTTGTGGGGAAGGAGGAGAGTATTGTTTTTATTTATTTATTTATTTATCATATAGTCCAAGCGCATGTATATAATATAACAATACCCCATAAATAAAATAAAGAAGAAGGAATTGGCCAGGCCTTCATTAATGTATGAAACCAGACATTGCGAAGCGAAGTCGTCGTTGCCTGCAAGCAAGTCCATTTCTTCAAGCAATGATGCGGGTAGCTAGCAAGCTTCAGTAAGTGAAGACTGCTTGTTGAGTGCAAGAATTGTATTGGCAAAGAAAAGGGAAAATGTTGTTTTCATGAGCGAGCGAGCCACTAACAATGGATGCTTGAAACGATCAACCTTCAAATTTTTGTCCTTGCCCTTTACAATTCAGCTATCATTAAAGGCCGAAACCAATAGGCTGGCCTTTTTATTTGGGCCCGTTATTTAGTGAAGGAATTGGGCCATCCAACTGGGAACTAAAACCATGCTTTAAGCTATGGATCGTCAATAAGTTGCAATATGGCATGAGAATAAACTGAGGAAGGATATTCCTAGATTATTTAAAAGTTTTGTAAATGTAAGTTTTGTAAATCTATTGTGGAAGCAGCTACATACACTTTATTTATTTATTTTCTTGGCCCATTTAAAAGTAAAAAATATTTAGTATTCACATTTACAATTCTTTTCGCTCATTAAATTTATTATTATTATTATTATTATTATTCATTGATTTGGTTTGTATAAACTGATTATACGTGACAATTTCCTTTTTTTTTATCTACCACAATAATTAAATGATTTTTTTTCTTTTTGAGATGCATGAACAAAAGTTATTTGTTGTAAGATCTCTAATTAAGGACATCATGTTTAAATATTTGATAAACAAAAATAAATCCATGTGTTACGATAATTTAAAGTATATCTTTTTCTTCTCATCTTCCTGGAAGCAGATAATCAAAAATCACTATTTCATATATAAAAAGTTCCAAAAAGTTCACAAATCACTGCATGCAAGTCGTGAAAGCAGGTGCCATGAACGGTTGGTAAAGTTAAGAAGAGTAAAAGATCCTTCCATGTACGGTGTATTGATTGATGAGGTACGGTTGTGCCCCCACAAGTTTTATTTTGGAGAATTTAGAGTTGTGTGATAATGCTAATTTTTTAAATACGAAGAAAAAAATTTAAAAAATACAAAAACAAACAGCCTCCTCCATTAATTAATTATCCAGATGAACGTGACACGATGTCAATGGATCAATAAAAAAGAAGGGTGGGGGCTAATTTGCACCGAAAGTCAACAAACGTATCCTAGTTTGTCCAATAAAATAAGTCCCTACCTTCACCACTCTCCACGAAACTTACCAAATCCCCATTTCTTTCTTTCTTGGTCCAAATTTGACCTAAGAAGATAGCTTTCACAATCCACATTTAGATTCATTCATTCATTGCTCACCCCCCACATGGTGTTGTGGTTGCCTAGAAGTCTCCTCAAAGTCCACTCTTGCAGGCAAGCCGAGCTTCCTTCCAGCTTCCACCCTAACAGTTTCCGTGTCAAACAGTTGTTCATAGACTAGCCGGCCGTAGTTCTTGACCGCTAAAATCACCGTGATGTTTTGATATTCTTCAAAACTTATTCCTCGGGTTCCTGACTTGTATTTCATTTCTGTTTTTTTCTTGCAAACACTAGTCGTTATTGAATACTAGCAAGTAAGTCATTGGGATGTGAAAACAAGAGAGAAATTACTAATTGAGGCTCTATTGGGTTAATATAATCGTGTTTTAATATAAATTTAAAATAATATATATAATATGGGTGTTTTTTTATTTGAAAGTTCATGCAGAAATATCTTCTCTATTATTATTATTATTATTATTATTATTATTATTATTATTATTATTATTATTTTTCTCGTATTTTCTATCTCGAAAACTGAAGCTGCGACCAAACAACCCAATTGATGAAACATTTTTCTTTCATGGGTTGGAAAATCTATGTTGATTTTTTATTTTGTATTGATCATCTTTAGAGCTGAGCAATTTGAAACAACCTTTCGAGGCATGAAATAAAAATAACAAAAGGAAAGAAAATCTTGTGTTCACTTAATTTATACCTCTTCCACCCCCAAACAAGGGAAAAAAAACAAAACAAAACTATGAACATCTGAACCTCATTTTCATCCCTCAAAGAGAAAAGGAAGTATTGATAAACAAGAAAGAAATTAACTATTCATAAAAAAACAAAAAAATGGATAAGAGATATGTCTAATTAATTCCTGTGGCTTGTGTTGTTCGTGGCATTGCTGTTATTGTTGTTGGTCGCGGTGGTGTTGCTGTTAGCACCACCAATGATGGAGCTGATGGCAGCTGCGAGCGCTGCAGTGAAGTTAGGATCGGCGGTGATGGCGGCAGTGGCAGCGCTCAATGTGTCATGAGATAGGGAAGGTTGTTGTCCTGAGTGCAACAAGTGGGGCTGAGCATGGTGGCCTAGTTGTGAGGTCCCAATTTCCTGAGACAATTGGAGGCCAGAGAATTTCGATTGGTTGTACAAGGCTTGACCAAAAACCTGAGGCAATTGTGGTGCTGTGACTGGGCCAAAATTCTGGGGATGGCCTGGAAAAGGGACCTGGAATTGTGGAGGAGGTCTTTGTAGCTGTAGAGGGTTTGGATTTTGAGTGAGGTCTAGTGTTACAGTAGGGAATGGAGCTGAAGCTGAAATGGTTGCCATATTTGATGAGCCACCTGGCAGTATTGCTCTTGCTAGCAAATTAGGGTTCATAATGCCATCTGCACTTGACATGGATCCTGAAAGTAACATGCTCGCAGCAGCTGCTGTCGTTGAGGCCATTGCCATGGCAGCTGGAGGTAGAGGGTGATTGTGATTGCCTTCATAAGTTGTGATCAAGATTGTTCTATCCTCCGCGCAACGCTGAACCTGAAATCAATCGCCAAAATAAATTACACTGGTCTCGGATAAAATCTTGATCGGGTTATAGACAAAATTATTGAAAATGGGGATCGAGAAATGTACTGAAACTTACTTGTTTTCGAACTGGACAGCCAACTGCCATGGTGCACCGATAATAAGCTCTCGGACACGGGTTTCCTTTGGCCATCTTTTGACCATATTTTCGCCATTGGCAGCCATCGGTAATCTGGAATCGGTCAAACCAAATTAGTTCCACTCCAATTTGTTGGAAAAAAAATGATATCAATGTTTTGAACAAGAATATTTAGCTAGTGACTTACCATGGGAGCTTCCGATCGTGCACGAACCGAGACACGGGCTTTTCTCATCGTCGCATCGGTCGATTGCTCAATAGCCGCCCTACTAGCAGAAGGATCCAATTTCTGAGCCTTCCATATTTGTGATTCTGATTCAGGACTCTCTTCCCTGCCAATTCTTTTTCCATCTCGGAAGGTAGATTTTTCTTGATCATGTGGAAGTTTAGCATTGTTTTTCGGGGATGCATCTTCAGCATGGTTTTGAGGTGTTCCAGAAGGAGTCCTCTCATCAGAAGATGAATTGGATAGCTCATCGGTCTCGGCTGAAGGGCCTAGATCCATGAATTGTCTAGGCACCACCACGTCCTCGTGTTTCTTCTCCTCCGAAGACTTTCCTTCAACATTCTGAACACATCAAAAACAAATCAATTTAACCTACTTGGACCAAGTTAAAATGGTGCACTAAAATGCTTGGAAATTATTTCGAGAGAAAATCAGTTACCTCTTGTTCTGTGTTGCTTTCTTTTCCATGATTTTGCTGCTGGTGCTGCTGCATTAGGGCTACAAAATGCATCTGTAAAGCACTGTAATTGTTGGTTACTTGACCAAGCATGTCTTTTAACCTTCGGTTTTCTGTATTCATTTTTTGCAGCTCCACTTGTAATTGTGCCAACTTCTACAAGTAAAAAACAATAAATAAATCCTTCAATGGGCTAGAAAATAAAATGATCATCGATTTGGATTGTGTTTAATTAAGCCTATAATTAATTACCTCGCTGTTCTTTGATCTCTTATCATCAACATCGGATGAAACTCCGTCATCCACCGTTGATTGATCACTTCTAGTGTTAGCAGTAAGAAGGTGCAGCCCAGTCTATATTTAGAGAAAAAAAATCAGCTTCTCCATTTATAGAAAAACTATATAAGCCATGCTAATTCAAAGAAGAAGAAAACAGATTCATTTTCTTACATTTACACCAAGAGAAGTTCTGGTAGCAGCTTCAGAGATGGGATTCTCCTTCTTGACAGTAACACTTGTGGTTTTCGAATCATCATTAATTATCTTTTCTTTAAAGAAATCTACTTCTTGAGCAGCAGAAGGTGGCTGCTCATCCTGGCCAGCAGAAAGACAACCTGGAAACTGAAACATGTTCTTGCTCCTAGAATCAGCCATGTTATGATCAGTAATGAAATCTCTTTTGATCTTCAAAAAAGAGCCAACTGGGCTGTTGTTGGTGCTGCTGGAGAAGACAGAAACAGGATCAGAAGCAAGGGTAAGACCCCATCCTTTGTCCATAAATGAATGAAAGAAAACAAGAAGAAATACAAGGAAAGAAGAGAGTTCTTGTGTACGTGTTATGTGTGCAAAGTTTTTGAAGTCTTTAGCCGCTGCAATGAGCTCGGCTATAAAAAGGGTTGGAGGGTGGACCAAAAGAGATATTTTTTTTTTAATTTTTCGGATTGAAAATGGATATATTTAGAAGAAATTGGAGGGATATTGCGTCAGGTGGTGCGTCAGGACATTCCAAGCTGGCAATATTGGTCCAGTCTTCTACTGCTGCTGATACAAGAAATTTTGACTTTAGAGACCCTGCAGAAAATGGGTTGTCGATGGATATCCATATAGAATAAGTGGATAGTCCATTACCATGGCTTTGCTAATAGTATACCGATGGCAATGGAAATAGAGCTTTTTGTGGGCAAAATTTACCCATTTTTCTTTTTTAATTAGTTAATGAGGCCTTTATCACACGTTATGCCATATTTATTATAACCTTTTTCAAATCATGATGTAGAAGAGATTGGACTTTATAATTCACAGTATGTTTTATCTTTTTTAATGTGTTTTTTCACTTGAAATGCATCAAAATAAAAAAAAAATATTTTTAACATTGACAAATTAAAACTATAAAAAAATCATTTAAAAAAAAACATAGTCGCACCGTATAAACAAACACACTCTAAAATTCAAAATAAAAAAAAAAACATGAAGAGCAAACTCACTTCTTAAAAAACCAAACCAAACCACTTCTACACTTCCTTCATTAACCTCACCTCTTATGCTAAGTTGTAACTTCTAAGCATTCATAATTTATTTCCATACTAAAACAATTAACAATCTTAATATAGTTTTGTTAGCCATATGAATAGTGAAGTTCTTTTTTTCCTTTTCAATTTAGCCTTATTTCTTCCTCTTCTTCTTTTTCATTTATGTTTTCATCTTCCCATTTCTTTTATTTCAATATAGTCTCTCTTTTTTAGTTTCATTCTTATACTTTTTTAATGGTTATTTGGGCTATTTTGGGATCAATTAAATTGTCTGAATCATATTGGAGCAACTTTGACATGATTTAATATTAAACCCGAGCTAAGCAAGGAGTTAGATTGTGATGATTTTTGTTTTTGTTAATTTCATTATCTTTTCACCAACTAGCTGGGTTGCTTTTGAACTAATGAAGTCATACAAGTCATGTTAGACAACTTTCGCACAATTTAATGTTAGAACTAGACTTGACATGAAGATGGGCTGAGAAGTTTTTTCTTATGTTAGTATCATCATATTATGTTTTCAATTTTATCAATTGATTAAAAATACCTCTGGATTAGCAAAATCAATTGAATTACATTAGAAAAAGTTCATATAATTTAATTTTAAACCTAAGTTAGGTAGGAAGTTAGATAAAAAGGCTTCAAGGTTGATGAGCTCGGTTGATTTAATAAAAAATATTAAATAGTTTCTTACACACAAATATTTAATTTTTTGTCATGTTTAAAATAGATTGACCGCAATCTAATGCATACTTATAACTAGTAATTACCTATAAAATAAAATAAAGAATTCAAATATCATAATCAACTACAACAACTTGAATTTCCAAGGATAAAAAAAAAATCAGGGTCCGGATATGAAAATGGGTATATGGGTTGAATAGAACCAAAATTGATGAAATGTTGACCAGATTTGTAAAGTAAGGCAAGAAAAAGAAAAGGGTTGTGGTGGTGGGGTGTGGGGGGTTTCGTCTACATTTCGTCAAGAAAGAGTTTTGACTCTTTCATAAAATCAAATCAACGAAGAAAAAAGAAAAACAAAACCCTAAGGGAAAAAATAAAATTATTTGTCAATCCCACCGTCCCTTATTGTGCGGCGCGTTCCACGTGATGAAATTCAATAAACCAGTTCTATATTATTTTCATATTTATTTATTATTTATTAAGTAAGAGAGAAGCACGTCAACGAAATTGACGGCAAGGCTAGGTTATGACTGGAGACCGGACGGGGCAGTTGCTTAGTCTATGGATGGGTCATGGGTTCCTTTATTACACGGGACACACACGTTTCAGATCTGCTCCCCGGTAACCAAGTTGACTGTTTACGGGTGGGACCGAGTTAAATGCTTTTTTTATACATCTCTCGTTGCCTTGTGCTAATAAACCCTTGAGGACTGCATCCGTGTAACCTTTGGTCACGATTTAGTTATGAAATATAAGAAATCAAGAAAATAAAAACAGATACATATATATATATATATTAAAAAAATATAAAAATATATTTTGAAATCATAATAAAAAACATATTTTTTTTCATCTTATTTTGTTTTTCCCATCTCAATTTAATTGATTTTACCTTGTATATATTCTGGAGTTGGTTTTTTAGAAGTTGATAAATTAAATAAATGTAAGTACTCGATGAATAATTTAAGGAGATATTTGTCATTACGTTTCAAAAATATTTTTGAAAAAAATTATCAATTTAATTTCTATTTTCTATTTTAAATTTAATTTTTTTGGTGTTTTTAGATCATTTTCATGTGATGATGTAAAAAATAATTTAAAAAAACACATCATTTTTATGTATTTCTGAACGAAAAACACTTTAATTTTTTTTTTCAACCATACCACCAAACAGACATTAAATAAATCGCAAAATCTTTATAACCAAGTGATATATATATATATATATATATATAGTAGTGTTATTAGTTGAATAGTAACCCATCAATTTAGAGGTATTATTGAATCAATTTATATAATAAATAATATAGAGAAAGTCAAGTTAATACGTATAGCTAGATACATATTCAACTGATTTTTCTAAGATTAATGTATATATAATACAGCAACGTTTTGACATTGTCACATTGGAGATAAAAAAACAATAGCAGAACCTGCGCTCCTTTCCTTTTCTAATCATATTTCCTCGAGGAGCCATTTTGCTTATAGCTAACTCCATGTTTTGACATCCCTTTTTTTTGTTTGATTGCCATGGCATTTCACAATTCACCGGTGCCTCGACCAATCAAGAGTTCAATCTCGTTTCTACTAGCCTCAAATCTTGACCATGGAAGAATTATTGCACGAATTTCCGTGTACATTGAAACTTTGCTACAAGCTATATCACATATTTTATATATTTCCTTTTGGTTTTTAGTTAAGCTAAGGATTTAATTAATGATTCTTAAAGCGTGGAAATTAGTGTTTTTGGGTTGTGTGTGGCTTTAAAACTTCATCATTGACAACCTATGGCGATGGAATGAGAGAAACACGTATCTCAACACAAAAAGATTAAAAAGAAAAGAAATTTGCATGACATTAGGTGGATACTACTTGGCCTCTTCATATTACTCGACTAATTAGTTAACCCTAGCTTTCTCCTCTCTCTATTGCACACAAATTGTCAACATTTAGTGACGTTCTATCTCTTTACTTCTCATTTATTGTACCTTTTCAAATCTTGCCCACGAGGTTAAGTATTGTTTGGAGTGTGGTTGCGGTTGTTTTTTAAAGTGTTTTTCATTTAGAAATGAATCAAAATGATGATGTTTTTTATTATTTTTAAAAAATTATTTTTGACATCAGCACATCAAAATGATATAAAAATATATAAAAAATTAAAATAAAATAAAATAAATTAATTTTTTTCAAAATACTTTCTAAAAGCACTCTCAAAAGATGATGGTTTCCCACGGTACACGTGCATCCTAGTAATCACCCAAAATATCTAGAGTTTTTCAGAGGAATGAATAGATAAATTCTAGCTCACGCCTTCAAACATTACTACCATGAGTGGGAAAACGTTGGCCAACAATTGACCATTGCATTGATTTCGATCTCAAAAATCATAATTTTCCTCCAAATTCTCCAATGTAACCAAACTCGTGAATTGGACTTGGAATAGAAATCGAAAAGTTTCTCCAGATTGCATGCATGTAACGATCGAGAACATTATTCTATGTGTAAGAAAGTGGTTTCTGTTCAAACCTACGGCGCCCAAAGAAAAGAAGAGATCGAGGAAAGGGGCTCGAAAATGAATAGAGATTCCAGTCAAAAGACATTGAGAGAATTGTCTGGCGGGGCAACTTGATTGTTTCTTGTGCCCTAGCTAGCCAGTGGATGAAATATACGTGAAACACGATGGAGGTGTACAGTTCCTAACTACGACCGTGCATGCAGGAGAATACTGGCCGCCGGAGCCCGTCGACTGCATTCAGGATACTTTTCACTATATTTTAAAAATATTTTTGAAAAAAATAAAAATAAAATTATTTTCCGATTAATATTACAAACCTCGCTATATCTTTCTATATATGGATGCAGTTTTTTGCTACTTGTTACAAAGGAAAACATTTTCATTAAAGACAACAAAAATGGGAATATTTTAAAGAAGGTGTTTGAGGTTAGATTTATTATGCCCTCATGTTGGGGAAGCTGTACGATTTTGATTTATTTTTTTATTTTTATATAATTAATTAATTATTAATTTAATTATACCATCATTATCTCGATATGTGTTTGTGTTGTTGTTTCTATTATTTTTTTTAAAATGAATAATAGAAGATTTATAATTAACAATGACAAATGTTTAACCAAAATATAAAAAAAAATTATACTATTTTATTTATTTTGCAACCAGGCACTAATGTTTAACCAAAGAGAAGGGCATAGAGAGATTATACAGCATTCAAGGATCAATAATCTAACATTTATTCACTTCGATTATCACTAAATCATCATGATTGGGTCAAGGAAGGTTTTGATTCAAAGCCAAAACTCTAAGATTAAAATCATGAAATACATGTTATGGAGGCAAAAGAAATCTAAGTTACTTGCTAAGGATGTTAGGCGATCGAAGTGGTCATTGCAAATAAATAAACCAAAACTAGTACAAATCATGTAGTTAGAAGTTAGAACATTGCGTATACACATTTAAATATACACCTAGAAAAAAAAAACATTTTTTTTATACACATTTAAAAAATATATTTTTTTCCAATTTTGATCAAGCATAATTTCAGCCTCAATTTTCTTCTTTTCCTCATCCAGTCTAAGTCAAAATCTCATGATCCGACCATTCTTCTAGTATTTTGATCCTTTACAGCTAGGAGGTTTATCTCCTCGTGTTCCAAAAGTATTTTTTATTTGTTTTGGATCTTTCAAATATGTATTTTTGTAAAACAGTTTTTTGGGATCCAAAATTGGGTTATTACACTTTTTAAAAGTGTATTTGTCTTGAAAACAATTAACTTCATTTTTTTAAAATTGTTTTGATGTGTTGGTATAAAAAATAAAAAATAAATCTAAAAAGAATTATTTCTATATATATTTCAAAGTAAAAATTACATTTGAAAAACATCTTATACTAGAATATCAAACACACGTAAAAATAAATAAAATTTTGCAGTGCCTCTGGCATCCTACGTAGTGATATAAAACAAGATTATCATGTGTGACAAGTAACTGGTTGGTATATCACTTCAACATCATCTTAATGCAGTTTTCAAACTAGTCCTTTCACAATAATACAAGAGTGGTTATAACTATTCTCGTATAATATTATCGACCAGCAACACACACACGGATAGAGATAAGATTTTTTTTTTTTTTAATACGAGGAGAAACCACTCTACCCGGAAAGCGTATTTTGTGGGCCCAGGGAGCGAGGAAAACCCCGGCTGTCCCAGACTCTTACAGGGCAGGAGTGACTCGCGTCACTTGGGCGCGCCCCGACTCGAACCTTGCTCTTGCAAATGCAAGAGCAAGGCCGTTGCCGCCACGCTACCCCCCGGGGACGATAGAGATAAGAATGACCATCCCCAAACCATCTAATAGGTGTCTGGTAATAAAATCTTAAAATTAAAAGGTTTATTCTCCCGGTAGTATCAGGTTTGAATCCTGTGTTTGCTAATAAAATGATTATTAGAGACTTACATAATCGTTAACTTCAGAGCCCGTTGATTAGTTGAGGTGCGCGCATGCAGGTTGATCTAGATTTCCATGATGATGATAATAAAAAATAGCATCCCCACAGTTCAAAAACCCTAGGGATAAAAAAATGTCGACACCCCCACCTAATTAAACAATCACAGAGTTTCAAGACTCTTGAGGAAACAAAATCAAAACAGAAGAAATTGACTGAATTTCACGTTGACCATGTCGATCCTACCTCACGTGGCTTCCTAACCTGATACAGAAATTTGGCGAGTGGTTAGGTTTTGACAGCTTGGATTATTGAAAATAACACTCAGAATAATTAAGCAGAGCCATGAGCTAAACGGCATTAAAAAAACTAGACACCAAGTTGGCGTACTGCCACAAGCAACAAAGCAAATTCTATGCACAGATACTTTTCACACCTCGTTTGACATGCCGTTCTTTTCACCATATTAATTTCTGGCTTACGTTTCCCACCAACAAATGCAATATTTCAAACATTTGGGTCTCTTTTTCTCTCCAATTTCTATGTTTTCTACTGGGAATTGATCTCTTTCTTTTTGTTCAAATCACAGCACTTGTATAGCATTTTCAAGGAGAAAAACAATTTAGAGTAGGCAAATTAATAATATGAATTTTTAGATAATATAAATATAACATTCTTATATTTGCACTCCAATGAAAAAAAAATCATTTAGAGTAGTCAATTCTATTTTAATATATATAATATTGATATAACTATTTATTAATAACAAATAACCAATACAAGTACAATTAAAATCACTTTTTTGCATAGAAATATATTAAAGATTTTTTGATTTTTTTTTATCAAACATGTAAGAATAACTTTTCAACTTAGAAATATTATTTTAGCTGCTCAATATAACTCTCCCTTTGGAGCTAAGAAAATAAAAAATAAAAACTAAATTATTTTGTCTTTTCCCTTTGTTTTTCTTAGCTATTTCATTGGAGTTGCTCTTATTATTCCAACATTAATTTATGGGTCGATTCCATGTCAATTGAGTTGGTTCAATGAAGCTAGTTCCCGTTCGATATGGTTGTAAGCAACAAGTTGAGTCAAAAGTAGATGTTTGATAACCCTTTCTAAATCATGGTTTTTTAAAACCCCGTACACTTGAAATCTTGCTATAAAGCTGGAACTTGAGATTAAACCATGGTTTTATATATGCAAAACATAGTTTTGAAAACGCAATCTCGAATAAAGCCAAGTGTCTAGTGGTGGTGGAATGCTCATCCATTCATAACTAGGAAAATAACCTGTCTATATAATTAATTTATATCATGGTCATAGAATTGGTTAATTATAAACTATGAAATAATTAATCATAAGATGAGAAAAATCCATAAACCTGATTAGACACCACACAGGAGAGTGGACGAAAGCAAGGAAAAATTAGTTATCAAGCCCACTTGAACAACAAGCAATGAGCACATGCATAAGCCCTGTATTTCTCCTCAATCATTATTTATCAAAAAATTTAGATGTTAAGTTTGATAATTAAAAATGAAAGTCTGGGGATGAGAATCGATGTGGAGTAGAAATGAAGGAATACAAATAATATTTTAATACTATTTTGAAATAATAATAATAATCATAATTATTATTAAACCCTATCACCACTATCATCATCAAGGAAATATTAAAATAAATAAATAGATATAATTGTTTTTTTTCTTATGTTTTGACTCTCCTTTTTTATATAACAAGGAACGGGAGAAATTATATTCCTATTTATTTCTCAAACAATTAAAAACCAAAGGCGTCTTGTATTCCTGCCGACAAAGAACCTCGAAACTTATTTATTCGGATCGACAACCTTCTTACCTTTTCCAATGTCTATGTTTTGTTATGCTTTTTAATTTTCTTTCGTTTGTTTACGTTGTTCAAGCAGATCTCTTAATTTCAAACCCCTTTAAGACCGACAACATGGATGACGCACGTATTTTGACGATTAACACTGCCAAATTGCAGGTGCTTCCTCCCTTCACTCTTCTTGGGTCAAAAAAACACCAATTTTGATCCTCATTTTGGCCATCTTCTGCTTGTCTTTTCCACAATCTCTTAACACACCAAGAAATAATAATAATAATAAAAAGGACCCAAGAATTTTGATACCTAACTATTCTGATGTTTCATGCATGGTTGTCAAGTGTTGAGATTGATTCGTGCTGCGTAGTGTATATATATATATTTTGTTTTTAAATGATAAGTTGCTTGCGATCTAGCTAGCTAGTTGGCACTAATTAAGAGAGAAAAGTTGTCATCACATCAGGGTGATTCTTTCTTGAGGAATAAAATAATGGTACGATAAACTAGCTACCAGAACAAATTTTATTATCTTAATTTGACTTTATCATTGAAATTGGACAACGTTTTCTTCTCTTTTGATGTGAAATTGTAGAAAAGGATGTGATTCTTGTAATTAGGCAAAAATAAATAATTGCTGCTAGAAAAAAACACTCTCAAAATCATTTCAAAGGATAATCATTTGCTGAGAAATTAACATCTATTATTTATATCTTAATTTTTTTTTTTTTTACAACTAATTGAGTTATTGATTTTTATCAATAACAAATTTTACTTTTATCTACAACGGAATAATTAGTTGCCTATAAACCTTCTTTTTGTAACAGTGATTGTAAATGGTAAACTTTTAGCAATGATTGTTACAAGAACTAAGTATAAGAAAAAAATTAATTAGTTTGTGCATTAGATTTTTGTGATGTGTACAACATTGAATAATGAAGTTGCCTCCTGATTTTGGAAAGGGATGGGATATTTTTTGTGTATCGTATAATTATGATATGAGAGAATCACCATATAATATTATAGTCATTACGAAGTTTATGGTCTGCGAGAGTCTGTATAAGAAGATCTATTGTGTAAGGAAAAAACACATCACTTTCAGTGCACCTTATTTTTAGCAAGTTGTGTTGTTATTTGATTATTCATCTAAGTTGGGTTTCTAGTTATTGGTCTTATCTAAAGTTTAAGACAAATCTCTCTTTATAAAGAGTTTTTATTTTACCGGGTTAAAACCTAACCACTCTAAAGTTCAAATTTTAAAATCACATTTATTTTGTACTTTGTAAATTTAATATCTGAGGGTATAGTCTATAATATAATTTTACAAGCTATTTTATTTTAAAATCACATTTATTCCGCAGAGGTCTAACGTTTCAGTATAAACAATCCATGTTTATGAAATTTGATCAATTGTTACTTGTTAAACCATCCTACTCAAATTCTTTGTCAAATAAAATGCTTAATTATCAAATTCTTATCCAAATAGAGCGTAAAAATAGTAATTTATGTATAATTATTAATTATATATCTTAGTTTCTGACATTTCTACAATACGTAATATGAAGATAGTTTTATTATTAATTATCTAGTAGGTAGCCCGGTAATAAAGCTTGAGACTAAGAAATTTGCTTCTCCTATGCTTACAAGTTCGAGACATGTGATTGCTAATATAATGACTACTGGAGGCTTATATGATTATTAATTTCAGGATCGTGAGATTAATCAAGATACATGCAAGCTGACCCAGACACATATGTTAATAAAATAAAATGAAAATCGTTTTAATATTTGTAAACCTGTTATTGACTATCAGGCTTATAAATTTATCAATGACAAGGGATGTGTCATTGATGTGATATTTAATGTATTTAAAATCAAAATCAAAATTCTAATCAAAATGCATTCTCCTTCCACTATATACCAGCAGCAGCGAGGACACAAGGCATCAAATTCGGATATAATTTCATCGCAAATTCACGTCAACCATTGTGCTCCTCAAAAACTCCATCGCTCTAAAACCTTGCATTGCAATCACTACAATTACCGACGTAATTTAAAGGGAATCGACAAAAACTCTACATGGGGCCAGGTACTTCTTTGATAAGCTGATGCACTTTAAAATAATTTAAAAATACTAAAAATAATTAATTTAAAATAAAAATAAAAATAATTTTTTTTTTAAAAAAAAACACTTACAATCGTATTCCTAAACACTCCCGTAATTTAAAGGGAATTGACAAAAACTCTACATGGGGCCAGGTACTTCTTTGATAAGCTGAAATCCTTTCACTCAAGAAGGGGGAAAAAACAAAAACAAAAACAAAAAATTAAGGTCGAGCCATGCCTATCTTAGGTGTCGGCAATCTACTCTAACCCAAAAGTTGTAACTTGGATGCACGACAATAAAGGGTTAATTTCGGAGAGTCGACATTGAAGAATTCCCATAAAATGAAGACTACTTTTCCATGGGCGATTTCGGTGGACTTTGAAACAAGAAAGTTCCTCCTCTTCATCTCCAAGCTAGGTAGCAGATTCTGAGAATATAATGATACCTTTCAGACTATTTCGTGGGATTCGGTCCGAAATTCAGGACTTTTTTTGGTCAAGCTCTTTGATTTTTAACCCACATGTAAAGGCCTTTTTTTCAATGAATGAGATCATATTTTCCAAACCAAGCAACCACTCCGAGCGATGCACCCGTGCACCCTTCCTGTATGCGTGTTCACAACAGCGATGTGCTCCATCGATAGTCTTAATTATATACTCTTTTTTTTTTCTTTTTAATTTCCCGTAATTTCTATCCAGAATTTTTCAACGTCGTCGTTTCATACATATTAGGCTATGGACTCTGTAGGAATTGTATACTTTTTGAAGCAAGCGAGGATATATTCTAGCTGAAGCTCACAACTCTTTAATTTTTATTTTAAGAATAATTGAAGAACATGGAGATGGTTCAATTTTGAATAACGTGGCAACCATACCCTATTTATTAGTCCTTTGACCATCTTAATGAGCGTCTGGTCACTCTTTTATCTTAGTTTATGTGACTGAAGCCCCTTTCCACCCGCTGCCTTAATTGATTAGACAGCAGATGGCATGCTGGCTGCTCAAATCACGTTTATTACTGTTTAAAAAGGGTTTTCTTAATTTTTTAATTTTAAATTAAAAAATATAATATTTTTAAATTATTTTTATGTGATAATCTTAAAATAACTTTTTTTTTTAAATATATATTATTTAATATATATTTTAAAAAAAATACTCTTAAAAATTATACTTTCAAACAAACAGTTAAAGTCTTAAGTTGGATGGCAGCAGCCTTAGCTGTTAAAGCAAATTGGGTAGGCAATGGGCATGTGAACAGCATGAATCTAACATAAAAAAGAGCAAAACATAGAAAAACAGGATTGATAATTATAAACATAATGATGATGATGATGATAGGGTTAATGAGTTAATAATCTATTATTAAATAACGAGATATTTCTTCAGCCTGTCCTTGTATTCTTAATTGATTCAGTTCTATTTTTGAATAAATGTTAAGTATGTACTTTTATGATTTATACGAATATCTAAAATTAATTTATCAAAATTAATCACGTGCAGGAGTATATGCGTTAAGTATCTAAGTCAAGTGTAGTATATGTGATTAATTTTGGTGGGTTTCTATGAAATTCTCTTAGAAAAAATACAATAAAAACTTAAAAGTATATTCACGGATAAAATTAGCTCAATTTTTTCTTTTGGATGCGAGAAAATCTCATTTTTGAAAGTGTATTCTGTGGTATTAGATGAACGAATAAAATTTCAGTTATCCTAAATTTTTAAAAAGAATACAAACCCTGACTTAAACTCGAGATCTGCGATTCATTAAAGCTAATAATAATAATAATAATAATAATATCACACAAGAAGAGCCAGAGCTAAATCTTAGCCTTTTAAGATTTTAAATTAATTTTTCTTCTAGAAGCTGGAAAATCAAGCTGTTCTAGTGTTTTTGCATTTATTTTGTGGCAGACTTGCAGCCACTACTATACTTTTCTTGGCGGTGGCCTTTTCCAAACTCCGGTGTTCTGTTTATTTTGTCAATGCTTTTACTTTTCAAATAATAATTTTTATTTTGAGACCCAGATTGGAAAACTAATAAGAATAAAAAATAATATTAAATATGAAAACAATGACTGAATAAAAAACAAACTTATGAAGAAATATATACATATATAATTCTAATCAACTCAAGATCATAAATCTAATCTTGTAATTGAAGCCCATCTAATACACTGCAAAGCCCAAAGCCTCAAGGGTTTTAATCAGGCCCAAAGCCCAAAGAAAGTGGAGCAGAAGCTCTGAATCTTTAGCTCTTCAGTGTTTTATTTTTGCTTTCATAGGACACATACTCTTCAATCATTCCCTGTCCCAAGATTCTCTTCTAAAACCAGAAAGCAAAGAACAAGTGAAAACAAAGTAGCAAGCAAACATAAAAGAAAAAGAAACAACACTTATTCTCAGTGACAACTCTCACGAAGCCTTCCTCCCCTTCACTCATTTCATTGCTATCCTCGACCATATAAACTAGAAATCCAAAGCTTCCATCACATATTTTAATGGCCTATAATCCCTCTTCAAGGTCTTGTTCTTATGATTCTTTTTGTCTCCTATTCATCACATTCATTTCCCCATATTTTTTCCTCGCAAAAGCTCAAGCTGCTAGCCATTGTAGAACCTCATGTGGTGCGATTCCAATAAACTACCCTTTCGGCCTTGATGATGGCTGTGGCAGCCCGTATTACAGGCACGTACTTGTATGCTCCGATTCCGGCGTTCTCCAGCTTCGAACGCCTTCCGGGAGATACCAAGTTCGTAGCATAAGCTACTCAGATCCTCACATGATAGTCACGGATCCGTTCATGTGGAAGTGTCAAGATGGCCATCACTTTCGTGCAACCAGGCCATTTAGCCTTGATACAAACACTCGTTTAACACTCTCCTCTCAAAATGACTTCCTCTTCTTCAACTGTAGTGAAGAGAGAGTGATTGTTGAGCCGAAACCTATCTTCTGCGAGAGGTTTCCTGACCGGTGCGACTCGACATGCGACAGTGCTAGCTACCTTTGCAGGCACTTGCCAGGATGTGGTGCTGCTTCAGGAGGGCGTTCCTGCTGCTCCTACTTCCCGAAAGCGACCGAATCCTTGAGGCTGATGCTGAAGTATTGTGCTAGTTACACTAGTGTTTATTGGAGAATTAATGGTGGAAATGCTCCTGAGGATCTTGTACCTGAGTATGGTATTCGAGTTGATTTTGAAATTCCAGTGACTACAGATTGCCTTCAATGTCAAGACATGAAGAAAGGAGGTGGAAGATGTGGATTTGACACACAATCACAGAATTTCTTATGTCTCTGCAATCAGAGATCAAATGTCACAACATATTGCAATGGTATGTTTAGTTATCCAAGCCTCTTCATCCCACTATTTCAAACCCAAATGTCAGAAATCAAAAGTTATTTTGGTTCTGTTTTACAGATCACAGCAGCAGTCGCCATAGCAAGGCAGGAATAATTGCAGGTGCAGCATTCAAATCTCATTCATGTTTTCAAAATTTTCTTGGCATGTTTAAGACATCATGTTGTAAGATGATCAGGCTTACTTAATCTGATGTTTCTTATTGTGGTTTGCAGGGACTGTAACTGGAGTTTCAGCTGCTGGGGCCATAGGAATTGGAGCTGGTCTATGGTGTTGGAAGAAAGTGAGAGCCTCAGCACCGGTAACATGTGGGGTTCATAGCAATGAGAATAGGCTCTTTTAAGAACAAATCAACGAAAGTGAATACCAATTACTTTCTCTTTTCCACTTTCCCTATTTTTTGAGCTGCCTTTCGCACTTTAATAAGCAGCTTAATGAATCGGTTTTCTTTGTTTTAAATTTTATCCTCCACTGTTTATAAAGTACTATATGATAGTTTTTGCTTTCGGGTTTCTAAATTAGTGCTGCCAGAGTGCTGTTGCATTGTCTGTCAACTTTCCTTTTTCCTCCCCTCTGTTTGTCAGATCTAGATAATACACTAGTGAGCTTAATTGGCATAGTAAATTGATCGCTGTTTTTAGCAACATGAACGCGCGCAGGTCGATCCTTCTTGAATTGAATTGAGAGTTCATCTGTTAAATATTGCTAATCCGATCAAAATCTAGATGAAAACAAGGCGAGTTAACTCCAAATACTATTATTTTTTGTAAAAAATAATCTACTTTTAAGAGATGAACACAGGTCAGCTAAATATTATAATGATCACAAATTTGCTTTCACTGGAGCAACAATTTTCGGTGGACTTCACCTGCAACATTGTCACCCTAAATTATCCTCATTGGACTGGTTTGAAGTCCTTGTTTATGGCAGTCAAATCAGATGAGTATATATTACAATTACATATCTCAAAGTGCTAAATTTATGATACGTGCTTCCCAAGAAGCTATGTCTAGCACTTTACATCGGGGTACAAGGAAGGCAAGAAAAGGAAATAGAATTACAGAGGAGCGTCCAGAAAGCTTTGGCAAAGTGTTTAGGGTATCAACATGGTTGACCCCGAACACAGTTTAGAGGACCTGCACTAGATGTCAAAGCAAGAACCAATGATCCAGGAGCAACAGTAAATGACTGAGCTTTGGAATAAAGTGGTGCACAACTTCCATATCCGGATTGTAAAAAATAAGCACCATTCATGAACACATCCTTGGATGATCTCCATTTCCAATTCTTCCAACCGTTCCTGGCCTCTCTCTTAGTAACCTGTAATGCAAGAAACTGTTAAGGAATCATCTCACCTAAAAACTTAAACTTGTAAGTGAGGTCCAATAATATGATTTATATTATTCTCTAACAGAAACATTATCCATATTAAATCAAGATAAGTTCTTTGTATATATGCTATATAATTAAGAATAGCTTCATTTTTCTTTTCTTGAAGTTCAAATAAAAATAAAGATCGGGAGCCAAATTTAGCCAGATAGAAAGTTGAGGACGATTTCAAATAATCAAGCCTTAAGAATATCTAGTTCTCTGCATATGGGATATAATTTAAGAAGATTAACTATACCTCCTTGGAATTGCCACTACGAGCTATAAAGTAGTTTCCTTCACTAAAGATGGTTGGATTAGCACTGCCACCAATTGCATACATTTGCCACTCATCATATCTATTGTTAGCAACATGAGCATAGCCAAACCTTACCCTGCAATATTTGACCCCCAAAATTTATCTTAGATTTGATCGATAACACTCCTATCAAATCAAACATCGAAAAGTAAAAGAATGCCCCGTAGGAGAAACACTTTTACCTTGGCATCCTCTCAATAAGTCCAGACCCAAAACGGTTGAAAGCTATTGTAACTTTCATAACTTTATCTGCTGTGTATCCATCATTGTGTCCAAGCAACATCACCTGCCAGTGAAGTATATTTGGTTAGCAGGCAAGCCTAGCTTGAGAAATCATTAGTTTTGTGGACATAATTAGAGGCTAACATTAGGATGATCTACGTAAACACATGCATTATTTGCTCGAGTCTCACCTTTATCAATGCTCTAATAAAATCGGAACACGTTTAAAAAATGAAGCGCAGTCTGAGTACCTTGTCGTGCTGGGAGAAGTAATTGTTCGAGATTGTGACGGAGGTTGAAGCATGAATCACATCGATCAGGCCATCGGTGCAACGAGCGAGATAGCAATGGTCAATCCAAACATTTGAAGATGCAAAGATGGCAATAGCATCTCCATCGGAGCCTTGACGCTTCCCAACGTGCGTAGGAGTGCTAATAACACGACCAGATTTTCCTGGTTTGCAATCATGAATACTAATCCCATGAATAATAACATGGCTGACGCCTTGAATTGTTATGCACGGTCCATATGCAATCTCTACCTTAGCTCCCCTCCCATCTATAGTCTTATAACTGTTCATTATAAGCTCATTTTTAAGTGTGATTACCATATCCTTGGCAAAAACGATCCAAAGAGGGTTACTTTGGATAGCACCATACCGGAGCATACCCGGTTTAGGGTTGACAGGATCATCATTCGGTGTAGTAACAACGTATATCGCCCCATATTTCCCTCCCATTGCGCCTTTGCCAAACCCTACGGCGCAATCGGCCAAGGCACGACGATTGCTGGCCCAGTTTGACCTGGCGCGCCAGCACGAGTCGATAGTGTTCAGAGTTATCTTCATATTTCTGGGAACATAGCTTGATAAGGGTTTAGGATTGCTATCTAGTGCATAGCCTGGTAGGGTTAAACATAAGTATGGTACAAGATATGCAAGCCATAGTAGAGGAGCTAGAGAGGCCATGGCTAGCTAGTGAGATAATTAATTCAAAAAATGAATAGAAAGAAGCGAATTTTATAGAGCAAGAGAACGTGGATCACACGTCTAGAGGCTAGCTAAAGACATTGATTAGTTTTGCTTTGTTTTTTAGGTTGAGTTGTTTGGCAAGAGTTTAGAGCTAGATAAACGTGGTTGCACGAGCTCAATCTGGCTGACTTGTCCATCTCAAAGAAGAAGAAACCCAAGAATAAAAAGATGGTTGACATAGCAAGTTTACTCTGAAACTATAAAGAAAACCAGGAAACCCACCACATCATTCAAGTGTACAATGGATTTGGCAACATGCAGAAGAATATTTTTGTGTCGACTCATTCTTTTGAAAAAAAAAATGTAGATGGGAATGCCAGTCGACGACGTTGGGTTGTAATTACACTCCTCATTATTTGGTGTATTTTTGGATGGTCACTAATTAATCTTTTTTAACAGATAAAATGTCAAACTACAAATATAAAATTTGGTTCATTTTCTAGATCAAGATTATATAACTCCTTTTCGGCTTCTAATTAATTATGAACCTAACAACTAAATATTCAGTTTAAGTATCTTCTATTTTATCACCTTTTTCTTTCTTTCGGTTTTATTTTTCTATTTTTAGAGCCTAATATAGAATTATTTATAATTATACTTCATCTAATAATTGAGGGTTTTACATTGTAATAGTTTTATAATATGATATTCAAATTTTAATAGCCGAACAACTTGAATTTTATTCCTTATTTATTCTAATGTTGAACCATGTATCTAGATATGTTTTCAAGGGGTGTGACGTAATGATAAAGAGTTTGAGATTTGTTTTGCAGGTCTTGGATTCGAGTCAGGACATGCTCACCTTGTAAGAGTCTAGGACAACCAGGATCTTACTCGTTTAACTTGGGTCTGTAAAGAATGCCTAAAGAGAGATGAGATTTTCTCGAATCCAAAAACAAATATCTCTAAAAACATAAAAACATAAAAACATGAGACTAGAGAATCTGAAGTGAAATAACTTAGAGTGGCCATGTGGCATGAAAATTAAGAGTTGAGATATATTAGAATTACATTAGCGCATGTCATTTAAAATTAGTTAAAGTGATTTATATGATTCAATTAATAGATTTATCATAATAAATCTTGCAATTATCCAAAAATATATAAATAAATGTATGTTACTATTTGGAAACTAAGAGTTGAGATATGTAATGTACGTATGTCTCAAACGTTGTTTTTTAGACGTATAATTAAAAATATAATGCATAAACATAAAGAGATATAGAGAAAAACTAAGAAGATATACATTTTGAAAAAACACTTAATAAAAACCATAATTTATTCCATTCTTATACTTGTTATTTAGCTTTGTTCTTATAAAATATATATCACATCCCATTCTTCTTTTCTAACAATTTATGTATGATAATTTAGCAACGATAGTCCTATAAACATTAATTTTTTTTTAAATTTTATCTTTCAATTTATTTATCTTTATATTTTTCACACTTGATAGTTTAATATTCTGTTAATTATTATTTCAGCAATAAAATTTTGTTTTGATCTGATAATTTTATCTAATTTCATCTATATTTGGTTAATTTTTAATTTTATAAGCGTCTATTTTAGATAAAAAGAATTATTAAATTTATTTTTGATTCGAACTACGAGGTGGTCTTGGGTGGGCCCCCAGAGGAGAGACATCTTTAAACCATATCCACAACCCAGACTAATCCTCACTCATACCGGGTTGACCCATAAAAGGTAAAGTGCTGGCCAAAGTGGTGACTCCATACAAGAGCAAGGGTAGGGTCTAACCCCATATCTCTCTTAAGAAATGAGAGTGCTGAACCACTCGCACCAACCACATTTGATTAAAAAAAAAAAAATCTTTTGTTAATGGTTCATTGAAGCTGTGGTGTGTAGTGTCATTTTCATTATGATCTATCAATTAAGTTCCTTCCTTACATTGAACAGCCAACTGAGTCCATGTTCAAATGCAGGACTGAGTTCAATGACAGCGAACTTCTGTCAAATCTTCTTGGCAGAAAGTGCTTCCTTGCAAGCTGTGCTGTACATTTCCATGGTCTGCTTCAGCTTAAGCCTTCATCTTCTCATCTCAACTTCATCTTTTCATATTTAATAGGAAACGAAAATATTTAAGAGGAGAAAAAACCAACAGGAGAAGAATTAGGCAACTCAGCAAGTGGAGAATTTTCCTTCGACCATGCTTCAAACATTCTCATGACGCACAAACTATATAGAGCTCGAAACCCTCAAATTATCTAACTTGCCGGCGATGAAGAAATCCTCACACAACAAGTATTGGAACTATACCCATAAATCCACATAAACACGAACCTGTTGTGTAAATAATGAGATACAAGGAAACTGAAACAAAAAACTTGGCGTGCTTGTGCATTGTCTTTAAAGATATTTCTTCAACAATAGAGTATTTTTCAAGATTCAACAAGTTCTTTCTCAAATAAAAAAAAGAACACAAAACAACTTAGAAATAAGAGGAGTCCAGCAAATGAGAAGAAGAAGAAGAAAAGTAGTTTTTGGATTCTTTGTGTAAGGGTCATATTTATTTTAATTATTAAATTAAAAATAACAGTTACAATAATTTAAAATATGTCCATTATAAAAATAAATTATGGTTTAAAATATGTCCGTTATAAAATTAAATTATGGTAGAACTTATATTTGTAACTGTTAAAAATAAATTTTTAATGGTTACAAATTTATCAAGTGTTTTATCAATACGGGATAGTCTCTTAAAATATCTATTATAACTTTTACAAAAGAGCCATCTCCAGAATTTAAACAAACATTGCAGGGAAAACACAGCGAACAATGCCTAGATGCGAAAAATACAGAAACTAATCCAGCAGGCCCTCTCTAAATCAAGCAAGAAGAACTGCAGCTACCAGACCTGAAAAAATAGAGGACAAATAATGAACTATCACAGCATATAAAAAGACAACACACTAGTAGACAATAACAGGGAAGAAGTCTAATTCTCGGAAAAAACAAAAACCTCGTGGCTAAACCACCATGGAAAATAAATTATTAAAGCTCCACTGAACCAAATTACTTTTTTCCAGTCAAGCACTACCATGAGTTCATCATTACCATGTACTACTATATGGACTATGGAGTAATTTACTTATATTGTTTCCATGTTATTAATATCCATCCTATTAATTTTTTATCCCATGAAAGAAAATGTAGTGATTGGAAGGTGGTGGACACACCTTATATTTCAAAGACTTTATCTTATTAAAATCATATTTCTAATACCAAGCTAATATAATCTCATCCAAAAGAATATCTCATTATATAATAATCCTAAAAAAGCTTTGAAAATAAGTTGAAATGCCAAAAAAAAAAAGAAAAAGAGAAGACGACCCAGAAAAATACAGACCTGAGTGAAGACAAATGTGTCATGATCGCTGATCTCCTCCGAAATTTGAAAGAATCAATCCCTATCTCTTACAGCAAAACCAACCATGTGTTGTAATTCTGAGTTTTTTCAGTTTATGATTTGGTTTTGATTCAATTGTGTTTGCAGGGATAATTGATTGTGTTTTGGGAGAGAAGAAGAAACAGAGTAATTTGGAATTCCTGAGAGGATTTGCAGAAAAGGTAAGCTGATTTCTGTTGTGCTTACCATATGTTTGATTTTATGCCTTTATATACTCTTAGGCTTAGAACATGTGTTTTACATGCTTAACAGATTGTAACTGACTTTTAACTAATCAAAAGAACTTAATGCAGCACTTAATGCATGTTCAACACACACACATAGTGCATGTTTGGTGTTTATATGAATTGGCTTCTTCCTCTTCTTCACTGTCAGTCATCAATGCCAGTTGTCACTGCCTTCTGCATCCATTAATCCAGCTCAGCAACTTACTTTCAACAACCTCTTCTAAGTTGCTGACTGGTTTAACCCCAAGATTCAATCTCAATCTGGATTTCTAGCCATTGAGATTGCTGACATATTATCACACAATAGAAGTGTTGCTTCTGCTTGTGATTCCTCATCGAATTCATTTGAACCGTTCTTCTGCATGTCTATGTTGCATTCAACTCCCGAGCCACACTCTTCCTGCTCTTTGGTCTCTTCTTTTTGCGAGCATGTGTTTTTCTGTTGTCTTTGTTGTAGAAGGATGTTCATCAACTTCTATTTCCACTTCTTTAACATGCTCTTCAATGTGCACCTCAAGATCTCTATTCCGGGCTTGTGATGATTTCAGCTCTAGTTCCAGACCTCTTACTTGTACTTCTAATTCCTTTATCCTAGCTGATGATTCATTCCCATGTATCTCATGCATCTCTGCAAGAGACGAATACTCCCTTTCCCTGTTACTCAATTTCTCCTTTAATTGTCCTGATTCACTTATGAGCCCATCAAATGTATTTTGTGCTTGCTCCAAATCATTTGAGATTTCAGATAATTTCAAGGTAAGAGATTCATTCTCTTCCTTGGTTACTTTCATATTACGGACACCATCAGCAACTTGTTGTTCTACAGATTCCAGCTGCTGCTTTGTGATAGAAAGTTCTGCCTTGAGAGCTTCTAGTTCTTTCCCAGTGGCAGATTTTTCCTCCTGCAGCCAATCAGTCAAGGTTCTTAAGTCTTCTGTGATCTTCAGACTCTCTTCATTGCTTTGAATGTGTCATAACCCGATTTTGGGTCATTCCCCAAAACTACTCGAAAATAACAAAAAAATAAAATAAAAAGGGCTGGTGTCGGTAGAAAAATCAAGGTAAAATTTGCATGTTTTTCGAGAGATCGATCATACCTCTTTTATGCCAAAAAATGAAGGAAAACGCAGATTCAAGGCTCAAGTAATTTATTATCGGATAAATCTGCGTATAAATTAAGTCAAAAATATTGTTATATTTTATGGGCCCGTTCGATTTAATCGTTGGCCAATATAAAGTGTAATTATATTGGGAAATTAATTTATGATCAAGTTGAAGGGTTTAACTAAGTGCGACGACTTAATTATACTCTAAATTGGTCAAATTAATTTTATTAAGGGCTTAGTCGATGAAAAATTAAGTTCATAAATTTTATTCGGATTCAATTGATGAGATTGGAATTTTCGGAGACCGATTTGAATTTTTCCAAGCCAATTATGCGAAATCGGGGGCCAAATTGAATCAATTGAGAGTCTAATGGTTAATTGGGGGTTAAATCGAGCAAATCAGAAACCAAGGACCAAAATAAAAAGGCGCGCAAAGCTAAGGCTACTCTCGAAATTTTAACGGGGACGCAATTGCACAAAATTGAAATTTTAAAACCAATTGAGGTTTTGATTAGAACAATTTTAAATCAAGGGACCAAATTGCATCTTGGTCAAATCATTGTCTTGCAGGCGTGCCTGCACTCTTCAGTCGCCTGAACAGTGTCAGGCACGTCCACCGCTGCCACTGGGCAAGGCAGGCGACCACCCCTCGGCTGCACGCCATGGGCAGCCGAAGGGGTGCCTTCATGGCTATAAATCGGGGAGGATTTAACGCAGAAAGGGAACCAAAGAGAGGGGGGAAAAGTAGAGAAAAGGCAAAAAACAAGGGAAGATTTACGTGAGAAAGATAGCTGGTCTTCATCCGTCTTGGTCCAGCTCTTTCTCTCTCGGTCTCGGCTTCTCTCTCTAGAACCAGAAGAAGCTCTCTCCTTCATCCCTCTCGGCCAGCCAACTTGGGCCACCATTCATCCACCTATATCTACCCTCATCACCTCCGGTAGCCTCCACTCCACGCCAGACATCCCAGCAGCTGCTCAGGCGAAGAAACGGTGACAGCCCCGACGACAGCAAGCCAAACCGTGCATCTTCCGATGTCTTTTCCGGCCACCACAGGCCATCATTTCCGACGCCACCATGACCAGAAGAACCACCTCGATGTCCTCTACCTAAAGGTGTTAACAGGTAAGCCATTCATCACACTCGAAAATTTCCATTTTCACTGTTCATCTTCTTCATATCTGCATGCGGGGAGTGAATTAAATCACTCCCCGCCATGCCGGGTCGGGACAGGTCTGGGTACCCGGCCTGACTTATAAATGAGGCGGGCTTCTAGCCCGTCTGGGGTGGAAGCCCAGCCCGAGAGAAGGACGGGCTTCCAGCCCGTCTGACTGAAGCCCAACCAAGACCACATTTTCTGGGCCGACGGACCAGACCCAAGATTTTATGGGCCGACAGCCCAGGTCCCTCTGTGCTGACATCCCAGGTTGAAATAGACTGGGCTGACAGCCCAAGCCTAGTTTTTCTCTGTGCTGATAGCCCAGCCCGAGACAGGCTGGGCTGGCAGCCCAGACTCCAAATAGGGTGGGCTGACAGGCAGCCCACTGGGGAAAAAAATAGAAAAGAATAATAATAATAAAATAATAATAATAAATAGGAAAAATATAAATTGCAAAAAATAAAAAATGCATTTTTTGAGAAAATATTTAGAACAAAAAAATGTGGTTTTATGCATACGGCCAATACACTAGCATATTTTAAAAATTCGTTTTCTTTCAAAAATATATATATTATCTGTGAGTTTGAAAAAAATATGTTTTAGCATTGATTTCGCAAAGAAAAAAATCATTTCTTGCATCTTGAGATTTTACAACAAGTTTGTAAAATCCAAAGGGTATTGGCCAATATTTCAAAAAAATATAAAAATCTTATTTTTGGGAATTTATTATTCACTGTCATTATTAGGATAAATAAATCCTAAAGGGTTAATATCCAAAATATTCGGCGGGAATGATATGCTATTATTCACTGTCGGTGTTTGGATAAATAAATCCTAAAGGGTTAATATCCAAAATATTCGGCGGGAATGATATGCTATTATTCACCGTCGGTGTTTGGATAAATAAATCCTAAGGGGTTAATATCCAAAATATTCGGCAGGGTAATATCCCATCACCATTTAACCAACATATGCTTTGAAAGATCAAAACCATAACAAATCATAAGCAAACCAAAACGCCAAGCAGCTTACCTTAGGTAGGGCGTACTAGGGGTGGTAAAACCTTCCATTTACGCAACTAGTCCCGTATCCTAGAATCTCTGAAAGACCAGTTTAGGTTTCCTAATAACCATAATACTAGGTGGCGACTCCCTTTCCAAAAATAAAATTAGACCCCTTCACATCGAATTCCCTCGCTCACGGGGAGGGTCGTCACGACGTCGCACTCACGCGATGGGGTGCTTTGAATGGAAGCCTCTTTCTCCATTATCAGTGTATCTTTCACTTTGTCCAGTTCTTCCAATCTTTGATTCAGTTCAGCTTCTATCATGCCAGCAATATCTAGTTTTTGCTCCAGTTCTCCATTCTCAATCAAAAATTGTGCTTTGTGAGTGTCTATCAGTTTTGACTCTTGTGAAGTCATGTGATTACTACAAGCACTATCCTCAAACCATTCATCCTTGTTCTTTATACTTGCTACATGACAAGCATAAAAATTTGCAATGGACACTTCTTCCTCCTCCTGTGCACAATTTGCCAATTGCTTGTAATCATTGCAATCATTTGTATTATGCCCAAACATATTGCATCTTCCACATTTAGGCTGACCTTTATACCTGCAAACACCATGATGAAATTTCTGACAAGTGCTGCATTGTGGTTTGGTATTCGGCTGATTGTTGTTCATATTTCTATACTGTGAATTGAAACCATTGCCATGACTAGTTCCAGCCTTATGATTCCAATTTGTACTCTGATTATTACTCACATTTCTCCCTTGGTTCCAGATTGAGTGACTTTGAACTTGTCTCTGCCACTTTGGATTAAATTTTCCATTTGAAAGTCTGTTTGCAGCAGCAGGTCCAGGGTTATAACCAACCTTGAGACTGCTGAATGCCCTCTCTGTTCCATTAATCCTATCTCTTTCATCATGCAGGTCCTCTCTTTGTTCAAAGACCTTGACCGAGGCTATCACCTCTTCAACCTTCAGCTCATCAAGATCCCTAGTTTCTTCAATGATTGAAACTATGGATTGGTATCTTCTATTCAAGCTCATAAGAAGTTTCTGCACAATTCTGACCTCAGGAACATCTTCTCCTAGTGATTTTCGGCTGTTTATTGTTTCGAAAAACTTAGAAAGGTAATGTTCTAAGCCTTCTCATTCTGACATTCTCATGTATTCAAATTCTGCCATCACAACTTGTAATTTAACTGCTCTCACCTTTTTATCACCTCTGAATTCTCTCTTCAGAATCTCCCATGCTTCTTTAGCTGTTTTTTCATTTCTGATTCTCGGAAAAAGATCATCTGTCAATGCTCCTTGAAGAATGCTCAATGCCTTGTCATTTTTGATCCTATTTGCTTTGGATTACAACAGCCTCATCAACCTTTTTTCCTTTGGAATCAGAAGCCTCCTCAGATTCAGATTCATCTCCTTCTTTCTTTGATTCATCTGTCATAACAGAGTTTGATTCCATGCCAAACTCAACTACATCCCATAGATCAAATGCTATGAGGATTGTCTCCATCTTTACTGCCCAAAAGTCATAGTTTTCTCCATTGAACTGAGGTGTTCTTAAATCACCACTACTCACCATTCTTCTTCTTCTTCTTCTTTAATTTCTGTTTTGTATGATCACAAATTGATTTTACTCCCTTCCTTGTTGATCAAGCCAACTCTGATACCATGTTGTAATTCTGAGTTTTTTCAGTTTATGATTTGGTTTTGATTCAATTGTGTTTGCAGGGATAATTGATTGTGTTTTGGGAGAGAAGAAGAAACAGAGTAATTTGGAATTCCCGAGAGGATTTGCAGAAAAGGTAAGCTGATTTCTGTTGTGCTTACCATATGTTTGATTTTATGCCTTTATATACTCTTAGGCTTAGAACATGTGTTTTACATGCTTAACAGATTGTAACTGACTTTTAACTAATCAAAAGAACTTAATGCAGCACTTAATGCATGTTCAACACACACACGTAATGCATGTTTGGTGTTTATATGAATTGGCTTCTTCCTCTTCTTCACTGTCAGTCATCACTGCCAGTTGTCACTGTCTTCTGCCTCCATTAAACCAGCTCTGCAACTTACTTTCCAACACCATGGAAGAGGCTAAACAAATATGCCTCCCTTTTTCTTCCACCATCCATGTCGAGAAAAATAAGCACAGAACTCATCAATATCAAATGACAAGGAAAAAAAATAAAAGATTAAAAATACAGAGAATAATCAACGTTGGTTACAATAAAAAAAATAAAAAACTCATCTCTGAAAAAGGCTAATATATATTTTCTTTTGTAGCTCAGCTCATGGAAAGGAAAGACTAGATATCTAATTGCTTAAAATATAATAAATTATAAATACCCTCTCACCTTTCTTTTCAAATAACCACGAACATACTTCCAAGTTGCCAGGGTTATAGCGTACAGCACAGGAATAATTCCTAAAAATACGAGAAGCTATTTCTACGTTGGCTAGATGTACATCGTCGTCGTCGTCGTCATCGCTACTGTTGTGAGTGGCGATAACTTCCCTGTTTGATGAGCTACTGCATTGGGATGCGACAACTTTATCATTTGGTTGGATTTTTTCATCATCACCATTTCCTTCCTCTTCATGCAACCATAGGATTCCAACCATCATTATTTGAGTAGTTGGATCAAGTGGAAGCACAGAAATACTCACGTCATCACCATTATCGAATGCAGGATCACCGCCCCCTAATTTCCAGTGGCTCAGCGATTGCGTTACAGCATTCCCATGCTTGAAACCACTAGGATAGAAAGAGGCGGGACAGAACAAGGATCGACCACTGGTATTGTTTCTGATTTCGAGATAAACAGAACCACAGAGAAGGGTACTTTCTGGCGTGGTGCAAAACCTTGTGAATAGATTAAAGGCGCATATCCGGTGCGCAGCAGGTGAGGCTATTTGGAATGACAGGTGGCCTACAAACTCTTTCTGAATTATCCACTCCTCTTCCTCCTCCTCGTAAAACTTAAACATCCCATCTCCATCAGGTACGATAACGTTGAACACGCCCTTAACAACTGTTACCTGTACCATAAAAATGAAGTCGATGATAAAATGAGCAAAGGAAAAATATTCCTGGAGAAGTACACAGATGTAGATTTGAAATATAGTGAAATGGGTGTGGGAGGACCTGAAATATCCATGGCTGTATATGAGCGTTCACCGATTCCAATATTCTGATCATGTGTGAGTCAGCCTTTTGGATTAATTCTAGCTTCATCCAATCTTGGATGTCAGCTAATTGATCACAATCATATACTACAGTCCAAGGGATCAGATTTGGAACATTTTGCAGTGAGTAACAACTAGACACATCTAACGAGGACAAATTGGATGGAAGCTCTGGGAGTGTCTGAAGCATTTTGCAATTTCTTAAAGTCAGGGCTACGAGTGGACTGAGGTCCTTAATGCTTTCTGGAAGAAAACGAATTGGAGTTTCACTTAAATCTAGTCTCGTCAAGGAGTGTGGCAATGTAAATCTGGGAGCTTTTCTTGCTGAAAACCTAGAAGGAAACAATAGCTTCAACGACAAAGATGTGATTATGGATGGTGTGCTAGCATCACTTTGAAGCAACTTGTGTCCCTGATGATTCCCTAACTCAAAATTCAAGCTTTCAAGATTTGAACAGCCATTTAAATAAAGCTCTTGAAGTGAATTCAAGCCAGTCACTTCTTCTGGAAGCTCCACGAGACTCTTACAATTCTTCAGATTTAACATCACGAGACAACGTAAATCCCCAATAGATTCATGAATCTGAACCAAATGGATGCAGTCTTCAAGTATTAGATTTTCAAGTCGTGGGATACCTGACAAGTCTGGGGTTCTAATGAGGCCATGCGAGTGACGCAGATCAAGTATTTTCAATTTTGGAAGGGACTGCAAAAACACTCGAATTTAGTTGTTATCAACTGAAAATGAGAGAGATAGCTATGGAGAGAGACTAGAAACATACCAGTATGCCTTTCCAAGCATCAACTAGACAGCTTCTGGATAGATCAAGAACCACAACCTTTTCCAAGCATAAGTGCTTTGGTAAGGATCTTAAAGAGAATCCATGCCAACATAACCATATAAGATTCTTAGGGAAGTGTTCATAACTTCCATAGAACTTCATGTAATTTAGTTGGAGAAATTTTACATTCCGCATATTTCTCAAAGCATCCGTGCTGAGGACGGGTAACAAACTTGCTTGACTGATCTGTACTTGTTCCCCGAAGAAAAGGTCAGAAAGCCATTCCCGAGAGGGAAACGCACGAAGACGATAATGTTGAAAGAAGTTATGAACCATTGAATCACCACAGATAACTTCGGTACAATTATCTTCCATTAATGGATGTATATCAAGGGTAAGGCCACGCAATTTTTCAGCATCCTGCTTCAAAAATATTAAAATTACATGAGAAAAGAAAGTAAAAGAATAAACAAAATGATCAGGTAAAAGCCATATAGACACCATGCAAATAAGAAAACAAAATGAGATACTTACACTTGTTTCTTTCAAAACTGTAAAAGCTTCCATGTGATGCCATATTCTTTGACACTTGGGTGATTCTTGACGAGCGATTTCCCTTCCCATATCTCTTACGAGTTGATGCATCCACAATCTCTTATCATTGTTGATTTCAACAATTTCTACCAGACATCTATCGATGAGATTGTCAATCCTGAATCTTGCACCTACACCGAGCCCATCTAGTATCTTAACAGCATAATTGTAATCCATCCCATTGAAGAAACAAGCCATATCAAGGAATAAGTTTTTCTGGTAATCATCATCAAGAGAGTCATAACTTATTCGAAGAACCTTTAGAACTTCACAATTTGGAATCACTTCCATTTCATGGAATGCACTTTCCCATACTTCTCTACTCTTACCAGATAATGAAGAACCAATAACACGAAGGGCCAATGGAAGTCCATTACAATGATGTACTATTCTCCGAGAGTCCTCCACAAAACCTTCAACAGGGTAAGCTTGTCCAAAGGCATGCCAACTGAAAAGCTCAAGTGATTTTACGTTATCTAGAGGCTCAACTTTGCACTTGACCCATTCAATATCACTGTTAGCTGAAATCAGACTCTTATTTCTGGTTGTTACAATGATTTTACTTCCTTCACAGAGCCAATTTTGCATGCCAACGATTGCATTGAACTGTCCCCTTTCGTCCACATCATCAAGAACAATAAGAGTTCTTCTGCAGCATAATGCATCCTTAATCTTCAGAATTCCTTCATCAACATCGTTTATCTCATCAACAGTCTTTTTTAGGATGTCGGAAAGAAGCTGCCTCTGTAGGCAAACTACACCCTTGAATTCTTTTGACCTTTCTCTAAAACTTGATAGAAAGCTGTTTCCTTCAAATTTATAAAAGTTCTGGTTGTAAACACTCTTCGCTATGGCTGTCTTTCCAACTCCACCAATTCCATAGAGTAAAGCTGTGGCCGCACCGTGGGACCTATCTTGCAGCCATGAGTTGATATACTGTATTAGAGAATCTCTTCCAACGAAATGAAGGGGGACATGGAATACTTTTCGATCCAAATTCTTTGAGACCTTCTCCACAATAGATTGGACAAACTGTGCCTCGTACCTACATTAGAAAGTAAAATACAATGTACGATAATTAGTAAGGAATAGAAATAAACACTATTTAGCTAAGAAATTAAAGCAGGTAGTTAAATTTGGGGGTAAAAAAAATCATGTAACAAAGAAGAAATCACAAGTCTTTTATTTTGTTTTTCTTAAATGTTCTCCGAAAAATAGTTCACAACCAGCATTCTAGTCTTATGCCATGTGTAGTTGCATTAAGAAATACAGCTTACCCATCTCCTAAAACCATTCCTCCCAAATCTGCAACTTCCTTCAAAGCAATCCTCCACCCATTCACCCGCTCCATCTCCCCCTTCAAGCGCTTTTCATGCTCGACAAATGCGTCAGCGAAGCTCCCTGTTTTGTTTCTGACTTGGGATGGATCCACATCATAGAATATGGGCAACACCATGGAGTTAGCAGTCCTCTTACGTTCCATGATCATCACAAGTTCATCGAGGCACCATCTCGAACAAGCATAGTCTTTGGAGAACACGATTATCGATATTTTTGATTGCTGTATTGCTTTCTGGATCTCCAACTCTATATTCTGTCCTCTCTGAATCTCATCATCATCTCTAAATGTGTGAATCCCAGCTTGGACTAGGGCCAAGTAGAGGTGATCGGTAAAGTTCTTGCGGGTGTCACTACCTCTAAAACTCAAGAACACTTGATGTTTACAGTTAGAAAACCGTGAAGAGGAGGACTCTTGATATTTCCCAGCAGCCATTTCGAGTAAAGAAAAGATAAAACTTTTCAAGGATCTGAACGAAAGCTGCAGGATTAATGTGGATAGTTCAAGATCGACAGCAACACCAATTATATACTGTCCCTATGGTACGGAACGTTTCCGGTTGAGGACTTTTTTGGTTGTATCTGCAAGACTTGGATGTTGACATGGATAAAATGAAATGTAACGCGTCGCAACAATCAAACATGAATTTGACCCTATGGTATCTTGACGCGTTGAACGTTGAAGAGAAATGCAAAGCAACCTGACGGGTTGAATATCAAATAATAATATAAATTATATTTTAAAATTTTATTTACCTATTTAAACTTTTAAATAAAATAATTCTTTAATATAGTATTAGAGTTTAGTTGATCTAATGATAATGAGTTCAAATCTTATTATTTTATTATATTTGATAAAAATAAAGTACAAGATAGTATGAGTTTATATAAATTTTAAACCCAAAAAATTTTTACTTGAAATAATGTATTAAAAAATAATATAAAATATATAGTGAAATCTTACCTAATAACTTAAGTTATAAGGTGTTATGATTTCATAGTATTGAAGAATTGTAATTTCCACGGTCAGAAGTCACTGCCCGAGAAATGCACTCTGAATTTTCCATGGCTAATGGCCCTTGAACCAAATTGGAAGCAGGAAGTGGGAATGACCAGCTATGCTTAGAAAATTTTGGTGCGGTGTTGACATCCTGAAGTGCGAAACAAGTTAGAAAAATATATTCCAGAAGTTGATGGCCATTCACATGCTGAAGTAAGAAACAAGTTAGAAAATAAATACCACAGGATGATGGCTGTTGACATCCTGAAGCATGAAACAACTTTTTATAGTGTTATCTTAATTTTTTAATCTAGATCGCAAGTTTAATAGACTAAATTGAGTTGACTACCTTTTTTATCCATTTTTTTATTCTATAAATTTTATAATCTAATATCAGGTTGGTTGGAAATTAAATTTCATATCTCCTTTTGTTTTTATAGGGTTATCATGATTTTATAATTTAGATCACAGGTTTGATAAGTTAACTTAAGTGAACTATGTTCATATATAGTTTTTTTTTCAATCTACTTCTATAGTGTTATTTTGATCTATTTTTTTTATTTATATCAACCTTCAATATTGGATATATTGGATTTGAAGCTTCATAATTTATTATAATTATTTTTTATAAAGTTATTTCGATCTCACGACTCATATTACGGATTTAACGTATTAGCTTAGATTGACCCGAATTGTTTTTTTTTTATTATTATTTTCAATATCATCGTTCAATATATAGTTAGTTACAAATTAGATTTCATATATTTTTTAAAAAATTTATTTCTATTGGGTTATTCTAATTTCATGATATACGTTGCAGGTTTGACAAATTAACCCAAGTCGACCTGGGTAGATTTTTATCCTTTACACACACACACACACACATATTGTTTATTGCATGCAAGCTGAAAGTGATAGATGTTCTCTTTAATCAACACCATTTTCAATTTTCAATTCATTATTTTTTGAAATTCTTTCTATTAAAGGCATTTTTTTTCAAATAAGAAATTGACAAAATCTTAAATTCAAGTTATAATAAAAAAAAAATTGATAATTTTGACACTAATCTATTAACAAAACTTGAAAAAATTATATAAAAATATACAAAAAAAATAGATATTTTGTTTAGCATTGAATATTCATAAGTAATTATTTTCTAAAAACGCTATGCATATTAGGTTTGTAGATAATGATTTGGAAATAAATTGTTAATATTAACACTAATATAATTATTAGGTTCAGATGATATATATGAAATTGTTAATGTGCACTTAATCAAGTAAATTATAGCTAGAAGTGGTGATCAAAAGGATTGATCAAGGAGAGTGGTGTAGATATAAATGCTTTTGATTGAGAAGGAGAGGAAATTATGGAAGAATTTATAGAGAAGACATGAAAGTAGCCGGGCTTCTCTTTGATTATGGGAAATTGCATGGTTTCTCTTTATTTCTAGCCATCAATTTCTTTCACGCAGCCGATATAAAAAAAATATGTTGCAAATGTGACCCGATAACCCCATTCAAAACCCAATCTAGCTCCTAAAGATTATTTAGTTCATTGTTGTTGTAATCTTTGCCTAACCCAATTAGGCTCAATGAACCCGATTAACATGTTAAATTTATAACTCTACCCATTTATTTCCATTAAAATGCACTAACCTAGTATGCTAATTCATCTCGTTTATTTCTTTTCTACCTAACTTGATGGGACAAAATCTAAAACTGAATTGAAAAAACATCAAAGAATTAGGAATCGAAATAAAAAGTAAATCAAAAGGTATCTAAGAATTGAAAACCATATAAAATCAAAATTACTTGTTTACGGGCATAATTAAAAACATAAATTCATGGTCCAGATCATATTCTTCCTCTACGATCTGTTCACGGAAGTGTTGCAAGCATTTTCTTATTCCTCACTTGTTTGTTGAAAAGAACAATTTTTATTATATATTAACGAGCATCCAGAAAATGTTCGAAATTTGTGTGCAATTGGAGTATTATTATTATATATTTAATTTGGAGCTCATCTACCTCTTTCTCTAGTTTAATTACCATAAAATTTGATTGTTATCTTCAGCCTTGAGCTCAACATGGCAAATGGTTTATTTTATTTTATTTTATTTTTTTATTGGATCTTGGCCCATTTCTATACTAAACTGGATCAATCCACAGATAATTAGCCCACGGGTAGATCTATCACTAAACTCTAAACTTGAAGCTCAATGGAGACAAATAAAGATAAAGATAAAATAAAGGAGGGTAGACATTTTTTCTCCTTGTATTTCGACTATATATATATATATACTAGACAATGCCCCCGCGCTTCGCCGCGGGTGGCACAATATTTTTTTCAGTGTAAAAAATATTAACTGTGTGTATTTTTTTATTATAATATAAATCGAGCCAAAATAATAAATCTGTACAGAATTCCTGTTAAGTGAAAGTTTTATATAAAATATATGAATTTAAAATCGATATAAATTTATCTGTTTAGTAGTTTAAAACGAAATAATCAGTATAAATTTATCATCATCATTAAGAACGCAAGAAAACTCGGATATCTGAATTATTGAGTTCACTGTATTAAGATTACTTCATTTTATAATTCAATCCAAATCAAACAAAAATAAAATATAAATTGTGAAAATACTTACAATAATCAAATAAAAAAAATAAGTAGTTAATTTTCTATCCACAAATAGACGGAAACATAAATTTAAAATCCATCCTGACGTTATTGTCATTATCATTGCTATAAAAGCTAAAATTATTACTAACATTACTGTCAAAACAATTAAAATAAATAAATTGCCTTGAAAAATAGCTAAAAAAAACAAAAGTTTTTTATAAAAAAATAATTAAAAAATAATCACTGAAATTATCATTACTACTGCATAAATAATAAAATCATAAATGATAACCGATAAAAATAAAAATTTAAGGGAAATCAAAAGATTTGTATAAATAAGAAATTTAAAAATAATAACTAAAATTATTATTATTATTGTTTAAATAATAAAATTAGAGAAATTATCTAATTCAAAGAACAAATAAAAATAAAAATAAAACACAAAAAAACACGAATAAAGGGAGCAATATTAATTATGAAATGATTACAAACATAAATTAAAATTCCAAGATTTAACCGATCAAAAATAAAACTAAAATAAAAAATGACAAAAACAAAAAACAAAAACTAAAAGCATAAATGCATAAATAATAATAAAAATTAAAATTTGTCCAAGAATTTAAAAAAAAAAACCAAATGAATTAATATCAAATTAAAAATTAAAAGAATAAGGACTTGAATTAAAAGTAAAATATATAATTAATTCAAAATAAAGGTTAAAATTGAAAAATATAAAACATTTGGGACCAAAATAAATAAAGGAATAATAATGATAATTGCTGTGTAATTGAATTAAAAAATTAAAAGAAGGAGGACTGAAATGAAAAGTTGCATATATGACCAATTTTAATTGGAGGACCAAATCAAAAGAAATCAAAACCTAAGTACCGAAAAAATTGAAGTAACCAAAAAGAAATCAAAAATCAAAAGAATAAGGACTGAAATAAAACATTACTTCTATAATCAGTTTTAATTGAAGGGCACAATTGAAAACTATCAAACTTTGCATTACAGAAATCAGTAATAAAATCGAAATTAAAACCTCATGGATTAAAGTAAACTTATCCCATACATCAGGGACTTGTCAGCAATTCCGGCGCGGAAAGAGAGAAAAACGGCAGCCGAGACAAACACGTTCGCCGCCACTCACCGGAACATATATGACCGGCACGCGCCGAACCGGTGTACAGAGGACATGATTGCGCACCTCATAACACGGCGGCAGATAATTTTTGACCGCCGGAAGTAGCCGCAAGCGCCTCCTGAATGGAGCGTTGGCGTTAAACACTGCTGGCGCGTATGGGCAAGCCCCAGCTATTCATCCGGGATAAATAATAAAATAATGGTGAATTACAAACACACCCCTGAACCCACTGGTATTAACGAAAAAACCTGAGGGGAAAATACGCCCCTGCCCCCGTTACTGTGCTCTATTTTGTCGTTTGCGAGGGTTTTTTTCGTCTGCGCAGATGGAAAAAAAGTGGGAAAAACCGAGAGAGCCCCTGGTTACTGTGCACTATGTTGTCGTTTTCGAGGGCTAATTTCGTCGCTGAAATGTGCAAATTAAATGGAAAAGCCGGCGAAGCCCCTGGTTACTATGCACTATTTTGTCATTTTCAAGGGCTAATTCCGTCGCTACACTGCCACAATGAATAGTGAATTGTGTCTTGGTGTACAGTAAACGTATCCACAGTAAAATCACGACGCCTTTTATATATATGTATATATATATATTTCGGCTGGAACTATTAATTAATACCGTATAAAATACCGTACAACAGCACCATTGATGCAATTTGCTGGAACTTGCCTTTTGCCATGTCCGGCTGATGAGATTTGTTGTATTCTATTCCAGAGATGCCAAACCAATTCTAACTGGTAGTAAAATTGTTTCTTAGAGGTAAGACTTTGAATTAAAAATCAAGAATTAAATTGAGAATTCACTTATTTAAGTAAATACGAGTTGATTTGCCCGCTTCGCTGGGTTTTTTTATCTATGTAAAAAATTAATTGATTTTAAAAATATTGTATTTTGTAATTTTAATATTTAATTAGTATAGTTGTAATTGATAAAATTTATTAAAAATGGTTTTGTTCAACCAAAATGTGATTGAATATTGCTATTGCTAAAAATTTTTTTAGAAAATTTGTTAGAAAATTTGCTAAGAAGGTGAAATGATTCATTAGGAATTTATTGTCACGGATACTCTGGTTAAAAAAAAAACAAAAAAAAACCCGGTTAAAAAAGAACAACTGACTTGGACAGTAAAAAATAAAAAATACATGTGAAAAAAAAGTCACTGTTTCTTAAAAGGAAAAAAAAAAGAGTCTAAAATATAAATTTAAATTCAAAGCCAAAGTTTTTTTTATAAGATTTATTCATCATATTATTATCTTAAATATATTTAAGAATACCGAAATTAATTTTTTTTTCAAGAAATTGCAGGTCATTTTTTTTCTCTCTTTATATATTTTTAGGCGATAATATTAAATAAATATTAAACACATATACTTAGTCTCACATACTATATAGTGTGATCGAAATGGGAAGTGATTTTTCTAGTTTTTTAATTGTAGATAACCTAGATAAATTTGTAAAAAAAACAAATATGAGTTGCCTGTTTTCCCCAGTAATATTAGATATGACACATTATAAATATAAATATTGCAATTTTTTTAAAAAAGAAATATAAATTGTTTGCGTGCTATAATTATTTATTTGCCGTCTAAAAAGAACAGTGTAGTCGAAATGGAAAGTGCCTTGTATATTTTTTAATTGTAGATAATGTAGGCAAATTTGTTTACCTTTTGTTTTTTTGAGTTGTATTTTTTCCCGGGTAATATTAGATCTTAAATATTAAAAAACCAATTTGTTTTTTTTTAAGAAATAAACTTGAACAAAAGAGCACAAAATTAAAATTCACAGTAAATTTTTTTTTTTATAAGATTTAATCATCATATTATTATATTAAATGTATTTAAGAATGATGATATAAATTTTTTTCCTGCAAAAAATCCGAGGTCATTTTTTTCTTCTCTTTATATATTTTAGGCGATAATATACAATAAATATTAAAACATATAATAATGACTTGTTTGCCGTTTCAAAGGAACAGTGTAATCGAGACAAAAGTGATTTGTATCATTTTTTCATTGTAGTTAACCTAGGTAAATTTGTCTATTTTTTGTTCTTGAGATGTCTTTTATCCTTAGTAATATTAGATACAAAATGACTATTGTTATTATTGCAAAAACAATTAAAAATATCAAATTATCCCGAAAGAAAAAACACTCAAAAATATTAACAAAAGAGTAAGCAAGAAAAATAATATATTATTATTATTATTATTATTATTATTATTATTATTTTATTATTATTATTATTGTGTTAATGATGAATAAAGAACAGAAATAAATAAAAGAAAAAATATCATACTAATTTTTTTTTTAAAAAAAACATAATTATCAGGGGGAAAAATTCATCTAACTTGAAAATAATAACAATAAAACCAATAAAAAATAAAAGAAAGAGAACATAAAAAAAAAAAACATGATAAAACAAAACAAAAAATTATTAGCTGAAAAAATCATTTTATTTGAAAATTTCAAAAAACTATATGTTCTACGTTGCGGGTTGAGTAAACAATTTTTATTGGATTTGCTGGATGCGAATAAAAATATAATTTTTATTTATGTGAAATTTAATATAATAAAATAGCTCAACACCCCCTAGTATAACAATAGCAAAATAAAAGTTTGAAAATCTAAAATTATCATTGCATGGAGGATAATTTTAGTCATGGTATGCGTAAACTATCATTGATAAAGGGAAAGCAACTTTTGCAGACAGACATTTTCAAAATCAGCATTGTGGAAGGAAAAAACAAAAACACAATATTTTTAAAAAATAAAAATAATAAGAATAATAATAATAAAAAAAAAGGGAAAGCAACTGTGACACAGTGTCACAGTTGCTTTCCCAAATAAAATAGAAAAACGTATTTCAAAGAGAAAAAAAAAAACAAATTTGTTGGCGCAGGGGCTCGAACCCCCTGCGCGCTGGAGTGCGCGCTGTATTTCCAGCGCGCACGGGTTCCGCTCGGCCACAGACATTTCTTGGTAATATTCACCATAAAAGCTATAAAAAGTATCTATGTGAAAAAACAAAACAGAAACAGGTGCACATGAAATTTAATATAATAAAATAGCTCAACACCCCCTAGTATAACAATAGCAAAATAAAAGTTTGAAAATCTAAAATTATCATTGCATGGAGGATAATTTTAGTCATGGTACGCGTAAACTATCATTGATAAAGGGAAAGCAACTTTTGCAGACAGACATTTTCAAAATCAGCATTGTGGAAGGAAAAAACAAAAACACAATATTTTTAAAAAATAAAAATAATAAGAATAATAATAATAAAAAAAAAAAGGGAAAGCAACTGTGACACAGTGTCACAGTTGCTTTCCCAAATAAAATAGAAAAACGTATTTCAAAGAGAAAAAAAAAAAACAAATTTGTTGGCGCAGGGGCTCGAACCCCCTGCGCGCTGGAGTGCGCGCTGGATTTCCAGCGCGCACGGGTTCCGCTCGGCCACAGACATTTCTTGGTAATATTCACCATAAAAGCTATAAAAAGTATCTATGTGAAAAAACAAAACAGAAACAGGTGCACATACGCGCGCGAAGCAAGGGCTGAAAATGGCCAGTCCACAGTGCACATGAGTGTAGGTGCACAGTGGCTGGCCTGCCCGAGCTCTTTTAGCTCTTAGGCGCGCACGGTTCCGCTCGGCCACAGACATTTCTTGGTAATATTCACCATAAAAGCTATAAAAAGTATCTATGTGAAAAAACAAAACAGAAACAGGTGCACATACGCGCGCGAAGCAAGGGCTGAAAATGGCCAGTCCACAGTGCACATGAGTGTAGGTGCACAGTGGCTGGCCTGCCCGAGCTCTTTTAGCTCTTAGTGTAATGTAATATTCTCTAGCTTCTCAAATATCTAGATTTTTTTGCCTTCGTTGACCCAAAGAGTTTTTTTTTATGTTTTTTTAATAAGGAAATATTTACCCTACATGGATATCTCCTTCCTCCATAGTTGTACTGCACAAGGTTCCAGCTACTCTTACAACTTTCTCCTTTCATCTTTAATTATTTACTCCTTTTCTTTCCTCTCAAGCAGTAAAATTAATAAACATTACCAAGATTAAAATAATGTTAAAGGATTTGTTTTTTTGAGGTTTTGAATATATTGAAAGATCCATAGGCACCGAAGAGATTTAGTTTTACCTGTTTAATTAATTACTCTCTCTCACTCTCACTCTCTCTCTCTCTCTTATAAATTCAACCTATTGCTTGAGTTGTGTGTTTACTCATTTAATTGAAATCAATATTTTAGTATTACAGTAAGTAATTAGTAATAACATAATAAAAACAAGTTTAATAAAACTAGAAAAAGAAATAGAGTGAAGATAAACTTTATTAAGAACAATTCACATAAAAGAAATCAAGACTTAAAGGTATATATGTCCCTTCTTACATCATGGCAAACCTTATGATTGGACGATGGTTTGCCTTTATTCCACACACAAAATATCACGTTATTAACATAATTAAAAAAAATATCTAATCGTTTGGTCCCATATATATATCGAACACATAAGAACATGCATGCAAGGCACCATGCATTTCTATGCATAGCTACACATCCCATACAGACATGCACTCCCTTTCTTGCACTTGTTGTTGCAGCCTCCACAATGCTTCTTGCTATACATTGGGTTCACACATTGACCTCCGCAGCAAATCTCTGTGTACTTACACTTCTTACCACACTTCCCACAGTTAAACCTGTCTGTCGTTTTATTCACACACATCTTCTTGCAGCAATCTGGACCGAGGCTTCCCTGAGCTCGACAAACCCTAGGGTTCTTGTCACATGTCATGAAAGCCCGAGTCTGGGCTAGAAAGCGGCCCGTCCCTCTCAGAGATGAAGTTGTTTGCCGAGGAAGGTCAGAGTTTGCCTTGTGATCTTTGTTATCGAAGTGATCAGGGATTGAAACATCTTGAGTTGGTGTGGCAGAAAGAGTAGTAATGGCTAAAAGAGAAATGAGCATTGCAAGTAGGAAGAGTAGCTTAAGGAATTTCATGTTGTGTGCATTATAAACTCTGCGCCAGCAAGATACTATGGCTCAGGAAAGATTGAACTGCTGAAGGAGGCGAGGCTGAGAGGGTTATTGGTATGGATGGATTGATGATGGAGAAGAAAGGAGGTTTGATGAGGTATTTATAGAATTCTCGATTTTAGGAAAACACAAGTCTCATTGACAGCACATTGCATGGTTTTTCATGCTGTGTGCCATTACTGGTGTGCTTTTATTCAACTTTAAATCAAGAAGTAAACCAAGTTAGGCTTTTAAAATTAGGTAGTTGAATCTGGCAAGTCAAGTAGTATTATTACTTAGCTAAACAACATTTTTTCGCAAATAAATTGGTTATAGTAGTTGACTAACATGAATCCATCACATTTGCTATAGTACATAGTTGCATTAATCTCCTGTTATGATGGCTATTAAGTTTATATTCTATAAATATATCTATATAATATTGAGATATGTATATATCTTATTGTATAAAAAAACAATATTCCTTTTTGTCATTTTTCTCAAGCAAACCCTACGTGTTTGACAAACTTGAAAAACCGTTATGGGAGCACTTTCTATATATTTGGTTAACATAGAGAAAATCTAGTCAAAACAAGATTGAAACTTGCTTACAATTTTTTCTTTAAAAAAAGATAATATCATTTTGACTGTTTTATATAAAAGAAAATCTAGTTAACATGGCTAACTTGAGCTAAACTACTTGACTTGTGATCTAATAATTACCCTCGATTAACTCTTATGCAGGGCCTAGAAATAACTAGAAAACCAAGGAGATCAAAGTGTCAAATGATGAAATAAAAAAAATAAAAAAATAGCAATTAAAATAAAAAAATCTCATTTCAAAAAACAATTAGAGGATAAACTAAAATTTTGACTTCAAGGGAAGATTGAAAACAAAAAATGAAAATAAAAAATAAAAATCAAGAGAATAAGGACTATTTTTTTTAAAATAAAAAATCAAGACTATTTATTTAAGGATGATATTGAAAACAATAATTGATAAAAGGATAAAAATCAAAATCACAAATCAAAACATTGAGGGTTAAACCTTAAATATATATATATATATATATATAAATTTAACTGAAGGGAAAAAAATTCAAAACAAGAAGAAAAAATAAAGAAAAACAATTTCTAATGAGCTCAATGATAATAGACGAACTTTTATAAAATAACTAAAAATGATTGAAATTAACCCGATTCAACCTGTAGAATTTATCACACAAATCATGAGGCTGGATCACAAAGTAAAACGCAAACTGAAAAAATAATAATATAAAATTCTAAACAAACCAAAATAATTACAGATAAACTTAAGAAAATTAAAAAAAAAATTAAATGTAGATTTGAATAGAAAGGGAAGCAAATTTGACACAGAAAGAAAATAAAACTAAATCATAAGGAATGAGAAACATATTTGATATAAAAACAAAGTGTCAAGAGATGAAATCCAAAAACAAATTTATTCAATAAAGGATTCAAGACCAAAAGGATCACAATTTAAATAATGAGGATCAAATTTCCTGAAGACAGTTTCTATCAAGGATCACTGAGTTTGTTTCTTTACGGGCTCGGTTCTCTTTTTCCTGAAGACATGTTCCACAGTTGAAAGTTTTGAGCTTGGATGGAGAGCTTCAGCTTCAAAACCAGCCATCTTCATGACATTATTCTAAGCAAATCTCACTGCGGGATCGTGTATGACTAACAAGATCTTCCTGTGGAACCGTGACTAACATGAATGAGTGAAACCAACCTATCATAAATAAAAGGTTTTCCCTTGGTTAATTTCACAATGCAATGTCAAAGTTTATGTTTTTTAGTGTAAATGCACTTTAAAAACCACTTTTAAACATATTGCGAAACTCAATTTTCCCCTTCAACGTTTTTGTGGGATTTTTTACGTCCATCTTCCGTGTTAAAATGAAATTTCTTTCTTTCAATTCCACTTAAATACAAATTGGAGATGATAACAAGGAAAAAGAACCCACTAAAAGTATTAGCAAAGAAGACAGCAACGGTAACTTCACCAGTCACAGTAACGGTAACAAAGAATTCCTACATCTCAGCAATACTGATGACAATCAAAGGCAACAAAATATGGAAGATCAACTCATCTCAGCAAGCTAGCATCTGCACTAATATTTCCTTTCCTTATATATATTCGCAGCAATCTTTCCCTTCCTTATGTATAGAGATACATGATCTCTCTTTCCTTATGTGTCTAGATGTATTAAGTCTATAAATAGAATTCTCTACAATGTAAAATATACACAAGAAATACATACAAAGTTCTTCCTCTTTACAGACAAATCCACTTTTCTTGTTGGTATCAGAGCAGGAACGATTCTGTCCAAACACCATGACTTCGCTCTCTCTGAATGTTGGAAACTTTGTTACACTCAAACTCACCCAATCCAACTATCCATTATGGAGAGAACAAGTCTTAGGCCTAGCTGAAAGTCAAGACTTGGTGGAACACATCACCAGAGAAACGACAATTCCAACAAAATACAGCATCCCCACAGAAAACAACACAGGAGCAGAAACCATCACACCACAGATAACACAAGAGTTTATCACCTGGCAGAAATCTGATCGCCTTCTCAGGGGGTGGATCATTGGCACCCTTTCAGAAGAAGCATTAGGCCTTATCATTGGCCTTGATACAGCACTCACAGTATGGGAAGCACTGAAAGATGCATATGCACAAGACTCTCAAGAGAGAGAATTCACACTACGACAGCAACTGACTTACCTGAGGAAGGATGACAGCAAGACCATTAGAGATCACATACAAACTTTTAAGAGTTTGTGTGACAATCTTGCTGGCATTGGAAAACCACTACCAGACAAGGAGAAAGTATTTTGCCTCCTCACAAGCCTAGGTCCACAATATGAGACCTTTACAACTACAATGTTGAAACCACCAAGACCAACTTATACTGAGTTGGTCTCACAACTCCAGAATCTTGATCAACGTAGAAATTGGTTCTCCAACCAAACAGATTCTTCATTCTCTCAACTCACTCCACATCTAGCCTTCTATGGTCAACAAAGGAGACAATCCCATAATTTTATGCCAAGAACTCACAATAACAGCTTTACTTCAACAGGACGTGGTTTTCAGGCACAACAATCTTGGAATCCAAGCCAGAATGACACAATGAATGCTACACTAGCTGCACAGCAAAGGCGACCACCACCACCTGGAGAAAGAAGAATGACGAAAGCAAAACGTGATCTTTATCGCAATGACACATGCCAATACTGTGGAAAAATAGGCCACATTGCTAAAATCTGTTGGTGGATTCCCAAAAGAACAATTCAAAATGATGAAGTCCCACAAGCACTTGCTGCACTTACTCTGGACAATTCCATAACAGAAACTGAATGGACTGCTGACACAGGAGCCTCAAACCACATGACAGGATCCCCAGGTATGTTAACTGATATACATGAATATTCTGGATCTGATGCTGTTATTATTGGTGATGGATCTGCTATACCCATCATAGGAACTGGAAATTCAGAAATCAAGCAAAAAAAATACGAAAATGCCTCTTTATGATGTTCTGTTAGTACCAAGCCTGAAAAAAAATCTGCTATCTATAAAACAACTGACATCTCAATTCCCTGTTAATTGTGAATTTTCTGATGTTGATTTTTGTGTTAAGGAACGGAACACAGGCTACCCTTTAATAACAGGGAAACAGAAGGGTGATTTATATACCCTGTCCAATACACCAGAAGCATACTTCTCCTACCGTTTTCGATCTGGTAATGCAGACCTTTGGCATCAAAGACTAGGACATCCTCAAGCATCCATTATTCCGTTACTTCAAAAAAGGGGGCTTATTACTGTCACAGGCTCTTCAAAAACAGAACATCTATGTGATAGTTGTCAATTAGGCAAATTAAGTAAATTTCCTTTTGCTTCTTCTGAACATTCCAGTTTGGATATTTTTGATAAGATTCATTGTGATTTGTGGGGACCTGCCCCTGTGTTATCTCTCGGAAAATTCAAGTTTTATGCATGTTTAGTTGATGACTTCTCTAAATATACTTGGATTATACCATTACGACACAAATCAGAATTTTTCACTGCCTATATAGCATTTGAACAATACGCTGATAGACAATTCAACAAGAAGATTAAAATCTTCCATTCTGACGGAGGAGGTGAGTTTGTCAATTCCAAGTTATCTACACATTTCCTTGCTACAGGTACACTTCATCAAATCTCTTGCCCCTATACGCCAGAACAAACAGGTATGGTTGAAAGAAGACACAGGATCATACGCGAACTAGGTATGACAATGCTTTTCCACAGTAATGCACCTCTATATTTATGGATGGAAGCCTTCACTACCGCAGTATTTTTGATTAACAGGCTTCCATCTTCAGCTCTCAAATTCGACTCTCCTTATTTCACTTTGCATAAAACTCAACCTGAATATACTTCTCTTCGTGTATTTGGTTCCAAATGCTTTCCATACACGTGGAATACAAAAAAACATAAGTTTGATCCAAAAACAGTTTTATGTGTGTTTATAGGTTACAGTGATAAACACAAAGGATATAAATGTTTTCACCCACAAAGTCGAAAGATTTTTGTATCACGACATGTAGCTTTTGATGAGATGATTTTTCCATTCAAACCTTCGGTTACAAGCAAGTCTACATCACAAGCTCATAACATATTTGAGTCCTGGTTACCATGCACCCCTAGTTCAGAAAAACAAGGGGAAACCACACACGACTCTGATTCTCTACATTGCATACCACTTCCATCTCATATATGCCATACACAGCACTCTGCACAGCATTTATCCCCTGCCACAAACATAGATACTATGCTCAATACCCAAAATCCTGAAGCCATCCCAATACACTCAGCTGAAATTCAACCTGTGTTGTCAACCACACTGGAACCCAATGACCTCTCGTCAACACAACCCAGCCCTCCTACACCTTTACCTGAACAACTTTCAGAACCCCTTTCTAGTCCTACACCTTTACCTGAATAACATTCAGAACCCCTTTCTAGTCCTACACCTTTACCTGAACAACATTCAGAACCCCTTTCTAACACTAGTCACTCTATGCTAACAAGATCCATGCATGGCATTATTAAACCCAATCCTAAATATGCACTCACAATAACCATTTCTCCCACCATTCCCTGTGAACCACGCAATATCAAAGCAGCTTTATCACATTCAGGTTGGAAGGCTGCAATGGAAGAAGAACTCATGGCACTGCATAAAAATGAAACTTGGAAATTAGTTCCACGCACACATAACATGCATGTAATTGGATCTAAATGGGTTTTTAAATCAAAACTTAAACCGGATGGTACATTAGATCGTCTCAAGGCCCGATTAGTTGCCAAAGGATACCATCAAATAGATGGTATTGACTACACTGAGACATTCTCTCCAGTCATAAAACCAGGTACGATTCGTATGATTCTAACTATTGCTCTTGTAAGACAATGGCCTATCCGCCAACTTGATGTCAAAAACGCATTCCTACATGGAACTATTGACGAAGACATATATATGGCACAACCACCAGGTATGATTGATCAGCAAAAACCTATGCATGTATGTAAATTACAGCGAGCTCTCTATGGGCTCAAACAAGCACCACGTGCTTGGTTTGATCGACTTAGTAAATTTCTTATCTCCTATGGCTTTTTCTGTAGCTTGGCTGATCCTTCTCTATTTGTCTTTCATTCTGCTCATGGAAGCCTTGTCTTACTCCTCTATGTTGATGATATGTTGCTTACAGGATCCACTACAGACCTTGTACACTCCTTCATTCAAATCCTAAGTCATGAATTCTCCATGAAAGACCTAGGACCAGTGCACCACTTCCTAGGTGTCAAAATCACCACCACTGCAGATGGGTTGCATCTGTCTCAGTCACATTATGCTCTTACAATTCTTGACCGATCCAACATGCTCCACTGCAAGCCCATGATTACACCCTTGGAAGCTAAAGTCATCATTCCTCCAGATGCTCCTCTTCTCACAGACCCCAGTCACTACCGAAGCATTGTGGGTGCCCTTCAATACCTCACCCTCACACGACCAAACCTCTCTTACAGTGTCAACTATGCCTCACAGTTCATGCATCAGCCTACCATGGCCCATTGGAAGCTGGTTCAACGCATCCTGCGTTATCTCAAAGGGACAATCACCATCGGTCTCCACCTATCATCTACCACAACCCTTACATTGAATGCCTTCTCAGATGCTGATTGGGCTGGCTGTCCTACCACACGACGATCCACTACTGGCTATTGCACCTTTCTCGGTTCCAATCTTGTTTCCTGGTGTGCAAAAAAACAGCACACTATCTCTCGATCCAGCACTGAAGCTGAATATCGAGCAATGGCCAACACAGCTGCTGAACTCACATGGCTTTCCTTCATACTTAATGACCTTCGCGTCTCATTGCCCAGTCCACCAGTGCTTCACTGCGATAACATCAGTGCTCTTTACATGACCATCAACCCTGTTTTTCATGCTAGGAGCAAACATATTGAACTGGACTACCACTTTGTCCGAGAACGTGTTGCTCTTGGATTACTTGTCACCAAACATGTGCCTTCAACTAATCAGGTTGCTGACATCTTCACTAAACCTGTCACCAAGTCTGTACTCTCTTCCTTTTTCACCAAACTGTGCCTTCAACCCCGGCTCAGTTTGCGGGGGGATATTAGCAAAGAAGACAGCAACGGTAACTTCACCAGTCACAGTAACGGTAACAAAGAATTCCTACATCTCAGCAATACTGATGACAATCAAAGGCAGCAAAATATGGAAGATCAACTCATCTCAGCAAGCTAGCATCTGCACTAATATTTCCTTTCCTTATGTATATTTGCAGCAATCTTTCCCTTCCTTATGTATAGAGATACATGATCTCTCTTTCCTTATGTGTCTAGATGTATCAAGTCTATAAATAGAATTCTCTACAATGTAAAAGATATACAAGAAATACATACAAGTTCTACCTCTTTACAGACAAATCTACTTTTCTTGCTTGGAACCACTGCTTAAGTTCCTTGCTTGCGCCACCACATTGTTTCCTAGAGAATTTTAACATCATGGAAAAATAAAGTCCGAAAATTCAGATAATTAACAAAAAAAAAAATCTAACTTGATCATCATTGAACAGAAAGCAGTTAGCAGGTGATAAGTATTACATAGCAAACATTTACTTCACTGCCTCAAATTGACGCTTTTTTTTGTCAAAGTAAGGAGGGAAGAAAGAAAAACAGAGCACAATGAACAACGAGTACTACGACAACAGGCTCGGAGGCCCTGAGCAAAAGACAGCATTAAAGATGGTGGTGGTGATCATGGGATTTTGCCTTGTTGGTTACATTGTTGGCCCACCTTTATACTGGCGTCTTTCTGAATTATTAACGGCCAATATTCGTTCTTCTACTCATCGTTGCCCTCCTTGTTCCTGTGATTGCTCTTCTCAACAACTTCTCTCCCTCCTTGATGGTATGTAAATATATAATGCATGGATGTACCTGTTGTTTGATTCTGTCCTTTGTTACCCTTTTTTGTTTGAGTTTGATCCTTGTTGAATGTGAGTTCTTTTTTTTTCTTTTTGGTTTTTAATTGACGAGTCTTGTATGTGGCAATATTTTTTTAGTTCGTGTTTGGATTTTCTTGGGGTGAAAAGGGGTCAAAATTTGTGGCGGGGCCTTGATTTTACCACCTAAAGTGATGCTCTTTGTGTTTGATTATGTGGTCATAGGCATAAAGTTTGCTCATTTAGGTGTGAAAGTTATGTATGGATGACTCATATTTTAAAAAAAAAATCAATTGGGAGAAGAATGGAGTTTAAGTTTTATCCTAGATTTTGAAGTGTTGATCAGTAGGACCTGAGTTTTCTGATCTGATGATACAACTTAAATACTCCGAGGCTCAACTGGTGTTTATGTATGTAAACTTTCTGAAACAATTTCAAAACATGAATCTGGAGTATGTTAGGAGTTTTTGGCTATATCCTTGTTAAAATCCCATGTCATGTGAAAAATTAAATTTCTTTAGATGATGACCTGCTTGTTATGCTTATTTTGTTTAGTTTTCTCTTAATGATGTAAGGATAACTTTCAACTCTAATGTTGTTTTCCAAGCTGATACGGTTTTCCTGTCTGTTTCCTTTCAGGATTGAGCAGCAGATCCTTTACAGGTTAGTTTATCTTCTCCTTAGTCCAATTGGAATTGGAGCACCCGCTCCTTCGTCCATATCCATATAATAGAATAGCATTAAAACAAATAAAAAAATCCCCGTCTTTTATGCAGAAGAACATGATGTTCTGGCATCTTCAGACATCTATAATGGCTTGTTAGGGTGTCAATGGTAACATGTTTCGTGTGCACACGAATGACTAATCGAATCCGTGCTTAGTTTCTGAAAAAATTTAGTACTGACGTTTTTTTTATGCGAAGAAAGATGGTGAATGTGATCCTGCTTGCTGAATGATTTGATCTATAGTTTCATGAACTCTGTGTTAAGAAATCATTTCACATAAAAGTTTATGCAATTAGGTGAGACTCCAAAATATAATTTATATTATTCTCTAACACTCCCTTCAAGTGAAAGTTTTTTGGACTTGAAACTTGCACAGACCCACATTACCTTGTGCTTAATTTTTATCAAATAGAATGGAGTGGTGAAATTCGAACTAGTGATCGTTGGGTCACCAAAACTCTGATACCATGTTAAGAAACCATCTCATCTAAAAGCTTAAGCTATTAGATGAGACCCAAAATATAATTTATATTATTATATAACACTCTGTAACTTTTAGATTGTATGAAGCATGATCCTGAAGTGAGCCGTGAGATGGAACAAAGTTCAACAAACATGTTGAAAGATGAACTGAGGTTAAGTGAAGAAGAAGCTCAGAAAAAACAGCAACGTGCGGACTTGGCGCTGCTGGAGGCTAAGAGAATGACATCCCAGTATCAGAAAGAGGCAGAGAAATGCAATTATGGAATGGATAGCTGCGAGGAGGCGAGGGAAAAGGCTGAAGACGTCTTGGAAGAACAGAGGAAACTTACTGCAATATGGGAGCTTAGGGCTCGCGAGAGAGGATGGAGAGAAGGCATCATGAGGTCTCACGCTAATCAAAACTTAGAATAGATTAGGTAATTCTGAAGAAGTGAAGATGAGTTTTGATCCCAGTTAAATTTAGTCCAATAAAAACTGCAGCTACCAGACCTGAAAAAATAGAGGACAAATAATGAACTATCACAGCATATAAAAAGACAACACACTAGTAGACAATAACAGGGAAGAAGTCTAATTCTCGGAAAAAACAAAAACCTCGTGGCTAAACCACCATGGAAAATAAATTATTAAAGCTCCACTGAGCCAAATTACTTTTTTCCAGTCCAGCACTACCATGAGTTCATCATTACCATGTACTACTATATGGACTATGGAGTAATTTACTTATATTGTTTCCATGTTATTAATATCCATCCTATTAATTTTTTATCCCATGAAAAAAAATGTAGTGATTGGAAGGTGGTAGACACACCTTATATTAAAATCATATTTCTAATACCAAGCTAATATAATCTCATCCAAAAGAATATCTCATTATATAATAATCCTTAAAAAGCTTTGAAAATAAGTTGAAATGCCAAAAAAGAAAAGAAAAAGAGAAGACGACCCAGAAAAATACAGACCTGAGTGAAGACAAATGTTGGGTCATGATCAGAGAACCTGTTGCTCACTGATCTCCTCCGAAATTCGAAAGAATCAATCCCTATCTCTTACAGCAAAACCAACCATGGAAGAGGCTAAACAAATATGCCTCTCTTTTTCTTCCACCATCCCTGTCGAGAAAAATAAGCACAGAACTCATCAATATCAAATGACAAGAAAAAATAATAAAAGATTAAAAATACAGAGACTAATCAACGTTGGTTACAATAAAAAAAATAAAAAACTCATCTCTGAAAAAGGCTAATAGATAATTTCTTTTGTAGCTCAGCTCATGGAAAGGAAAGACTAGATATCTAATTGCTTAAAATATAATAAATTATAAATACCATCTCACCTTTCTTTTCAAATAACCACGAACACACGTCCAAGTTGCCAGGATTATAGTGCGCAGCACAGGAATAATTCCTAAAAATACGAGAAGCTATTTCTACATTGGCTAGATGTGCCATAGTTATTGATCCCGTCCCGGTCCCGGTTCCGGATTTGTGTTTGGAACGGGACGTCCCGGTTTCGGTACCGTTCCGGGTACCGTTCCGGTTTTGTACTGTTCATTTTTATTTAATTATATATATGAAAAAAATAAAATATTAATTTAACAAGTATAATTTAAATTCAAGATAAATGAAATTTAAATTATACAATACAAACATAATCTCAAAATTAGAAACATCTTTGAAATTCCAAAATATTATGAAAGTAAAATGTTCTAAAATAAAAGAAAAATACATCAAACATCTTCTACATCATTAATATAAAAATAAGGATCTTGATCTGGCTGTGGAACATAAGGAAAGTCATCAACAAGACATTCCAATAGTTGGTCATTTCCACCAAGCTCATTCTCCTCATTTACACATGTGACGCAGCAGAAAATCACGCGGGAATACGACCAACGTCAATATTCCTTAAAATTAAAGATAATGAGAATAAATCTTAATCAAACTCAGTGTTTATTTGATAAAATGATAGTTGAAGTCGGCTGCAGGGTTTACAAACATACTTAAGGAGAAAACCCTAGCCTAATTCAATACAGAAAAGGAAAGGACATAAAACATTAAATTTGCCATAAATGGCAAATTTGAGATAAATGCAGAATGTGAAAGGCCTATGAATTCTAAGAGAGTACCAATTGACCAAAGTCAATTCGGACTCTTAATTCAAAAGTTATTGCAAAAACAAAACTTTCCTAAAATAGCAAAAATGACGATTCCGGGGCCGAAACGATGGAATTTGGCCAAAATTGGGTCGAGGTCAGCAGCGAAGCTACTGATTTCTTCCGAAAACGACGAAACGCATTGACTGGGTGAGTTTCGCGTTATTCCAACCTCAACGACCCGGATGCCGAAATTCAGTTGCCTTTGAATTTCGGGTGATCCCTCTTCAGCATGTATGATTCCGCAACCTGTTCTACATCAACATGTCTCTTTATCATCTAAATTTAAAGTAGAGAAAGGTGCTTCGATACTCTCCCAACTTATGTCCTCTCCATCAACTTAATTTAACAAGCATAATTAAAATTCAAGACAAATTAACTTTAAATTATACAATATAAACACAAAGTCAAACAAATATAATCTCAAAATTAGAAAAAAAATTAAAAGTTAAAAAAAAAAAAAAAAAAAAAAAAAAGGATTTTCAGGCCGGAACGGAACGCCCGGTACGGAACCGGGGCGTTCCGGCCGGAATTCGCCCGGTTTTTCCGGGACAGGCCGGGATTCTACCCGGGACAAAAACGTCGCCGTTTTGTCCCGGATTTTGCAACGGGACGGGGCGTCCCGCCCGTTCCGGCCGGAACGGGACGGGATCAATAACTTTGAGATGTGCATCACCATCATCATCGCTACTGTTGTGAGTGGCGATAACTTCCCTGTTTGATGAGCTACTGCATTGGGATGCGACAACTTTATTATTTGGTTGGATTTTATCGCCATCACCATTTCCTTCCTCTTCATGCAACCATAGGATTCCAACCATCATTATTTGAATGGTTGGATCAAGTGGAAGCACAGAGATACTCACGTCATCACCATTATCAAAGGTAGGATCATCGACCCCTAATTTCCAGTGGCTCAGCGACTGGATTACAGCATTCCCATGCTTGTAACCACTAGGAAAGAAAGAGGCGGGACAGAACAAGAATCGACCACTGGTATTGTTTCTGATTTCGAGATAAACAGAACCACAGAGAAGGGTTTCCGGCGTGGTGCAAAACCTTGTGAATAGATTGAAGGCGCATATCCGGTGCGCAGCAGGTGAGGCTATTTGGAATGAGAGGTGGCCTACGAACTCTTTCTGAATTATCCACTCCTCTTCTTCCTCCTCGTAAAACTTACACATCCCATCTTCATCAGATACGACAACGTTGAACACGCCCTTAACAACTGTTACCTGTTCCATCAAAACGAAGTTTATGATAAAATGAGCAAAGGAAAAATATTCCAGGAGAAGTATACATATGTAGATTTGAAATACAGTGAAATGGGTGTGGGAGGACCTGAAATATCCACGGCTGTATTTGAGCGTTCACCGATTCCAATATTCTGAACATGTGTGAGTCAGCCTTTTGGATTAATTCTAGCTTCATCCAATCTTGGATGTCAGCTAATTGATCACAATCATATACTACAGTCCAAGGGATCAGATTTGGAACATTTTGCAGGGAGTAACAACTAGACACATTTAACGAGGACAAATTGGATGGAAGCTCTGGGAGTGTCTGAAGCATTTTGCAATTTCTTAAAGTCAAGGCTACGAGTGGACTGAGGTCCTTAATGCTTTCTGGAAGAAAACGAATTGGAGTTCCACTTAAATCTAGTGTCGTCAAGGAGTGTGGCAATGTAAATCTGGGAGCTTTTCTTGCTGAAAACCTAGAAGGAAACAATAGCTTCAACGACAAAGATGTGATTATGGATGGTGTACTAGCAGTACATGCATCACTTTGAAGCAACTTGTGTCCCTGATGATTCCCTAACTCAAAATTCAAGCTTTCAAGATTTGAACAGCCATTTAAATAAAGCTCTTGAAGTGAATTCAAGCCAGTCACTTCTTCTGGAAGCTCCACGAGACTCTTACAATTCTTCAGATTTAACATCACGAGACAACGTAAATCCCCAATAGATTCATGAATCTGAACCAAATGGATGCAGTCTTCAAGTATTAGATTTTCGAGTCGTGGGATACCTGACAAGTCTGGGGTTCTAATGAGGCCATGTGAGTGACGCAGATCAAGTATTTTCAATTTTGGAAGAGACTGCAAAAACACTCGAATTTAGTTGTTATCAACTGGAAATGAGAGAGATAGCTATGGAGAGAGACTAGAAACATACCAGTTTGCCTTTCCAGGCATCAACTAGACAGCTTCTGGATAGATCAAGAACCACAAGCTTCTCCAAGCATAAGTGCTTCGGTATGGATCTCAAAGAGAATCCATGCCAGCATAACCATATCAAATTCTTAGGGAAGTGTTCATAACTACCATAGAACTTCATGTAATTTAGTTGGAGAAATTTTACATTCCGCATATTTCTCAAAGCATCCGTGCTGAGGACCGGTAACAAACTTGCTTGACTGATCTGTACTTGTTCCCCGAAGAAAAGGTCAGAAAGCCATTCCCGAGAGGGAAATGCAGGAAGACGATAATGTTGAAAGAAGTTATGAACCATTGAATCACCACAGATAACTTCGGTACAATTATCTTCCATTAATGGATGTATATCAAGGGTAAGGCCACGCAATTTTTCAGCATCCTGCTTCAAAAATATTAAAATTACATGAGAAAAGAAAGTAAAAGAATAAACAAAATGATCAGGTAAAAGCCACATAGACACCATGCAAATAAGAAAACAAAATGAGATACTTACACTTGTTTCTTTCAAAACTGTAAAAGCTTCCATGTGATGCCATATTCTTTGACACTTGGGTGATTCTTGACGAGCGATTTCCCTTCCCATATCTCTTACGAGTTGATGCATCCACAATCTCTTATCATTGTTGATTTCAACAATTTCTACCAGACATCTATCGATGAGATTGTCAATCCTGAATCTTGCACCTACACCGAGCCCATCTAGTATCTTAACAGCATAATTGTAATCCATCCCATTGAAGAAACAAGCCATATCAAGGAATAAGTTTTTCTGGTAATCATCATCAAGAGAGTCGTAACTTATTCGAAGAACCTTTTGAACTTCACAATTTGGAATCACTTCCATTTCTTGTAATGCACTCTCCCACACTTCTCTACTCTTACCAGATAATGAAGAACCAATAACTCGAAGGGCCAATGGAAGGCCATTACAATGATGAACTATTCTCCAGGAGTCCTCTGCAAAACCTTCAACAGGGTAAGCTTGTCCAAAGGCATGCCAACTGAAAAGCTCAAGTGATTTTACGTTATCTAGAGGCTCAACTTTGCACTTGACCCATTCAATATCATTATTAGCTGAAATCAGACTCTTATTTCTGGTTGTTACAATGATTTTACTTCCTTCACAGAGCCAATTTTGCATGCCAACGATTGCATTGAACTGCCCCCTGTCGTCCACATCATCAAGAACAATAAGAGTTCTTCTGCAGCATAATGCATCCTTAATCTTCAGAATTCCTTCATCAACATCATTTATCTCATCAACAGTCTTTTTCAGGATGTCGGAAAGAAGTTGTCTCTGTAGGCAAACCATACCCTTGAATTCTTTTGACCTTTCTCTAAAATTTGATAGAAAGCTGTTTCCTTCAAATTTATAAAAGTTCTGGTTGTAAATACTCTTCGCTATGGCTGTCTTTCCAACTCCACCAATTCCGTAGAGCAAAGCAATGGCCGCACCATGGGACCTATCTTGCAACCATGAGTTGATATACTGTATTAGAGAATGTCTTCCAACAAAATGAAGGGGGACATGGAATACTTTTCGATCCAAATTCTTCGAGACCTTCTCCACAATAGATTGGACAAACTGTGCCTCGTACCTACATCAGAAAGTAAATTACAATGTACGATAATTAGTAGTCTCTCTATAAGGAATAGAAATAAACAGTATTTAGCTAATAAATTATAGCAGGCTGTATGCCCCAGTCATTGTTAGTTAAATTTGGGGGTAAAAAAAATCATGTAACAAAGAAGAAATCACAAGTCTTTTATTTTGTTTTTCTTAAATGTTCTCCGAAAAATAGTTCACAACCAGCATTCTAGTCTTATGCCATGTGTAGTTGCATTAAGAAATACAGCTTACCCATCTCCTAAAACCATTCCTCCCAAATCTGCAACTTCCTTTCAAAGAAATCCTCCACCCATTCACCCGCTCCATCTCCCCCTTCAAGCGCTTTTCATGCTCGACAAATGCGTCAGCGAAGCTCCCTGTTTTGTTTCTGACTTGGGATGGATCCACATCATAGAATATGGGCAACACCATGGAGTTAGCAGTCCTCTTACGTTCCATGATCATCACAAGTTCATCGAGGCACCATCTCGACCAAGCATAGTCTTTGGAGAGCACGATTATCGATATTTTTGATTGCTGTATTGCTTTCTGGATCTCCAGCTCTATATTCTGTCCTCTCTGAATCTCATCATCATCTCTAAATGTGTGAATCCCAGCTTGGACTAGGGCCGAGTAGAGGTGATCGGTAAAGTTCTTGCGGGTGTCACTACCTCTAAAACTCAAGAACACTTGATGTTTACAGTTAGAAAACCGTGAAGAGGAGGACTCTTGATATTTCCCAGCAGCCATTTCGAGTCAAGCAAAGATAAAACTTTTCAAGGATCTGAACGAAAGCTGCAGGATTAATGTGGATAGTTCAAGATCGACAGCAACACCAATTATATACTGTCCCTATGGTACGGAACGTTTCCGGTTGAGGACTTTTTTGGTTGTATCTGCAAGACTTGGATGTTGACATGGATAAAATGAAATGTCACGCGTCGCAACAATCAAACATGAATTTGACCCTATGGTATCTTGACGCGTTGAACGTTGAAGAGAAATGCAAAGCAACGTGACAGGTTGAGTATCAAATAATAATATAAATTATATTTTAAAATTTTATTTATCTATTTAAAATTTTAAATAAAATAATTCTTTAATATAGTATTAGAGTTTAGTTTAGTTCAATTTTTATTATTTTATTATATTTGATAAAAATAAAATACAAGATAGTATGAGTTTATATAAATTTTAAACCCAAAAGATGTTTACTTGAAATAATGTATTAGAAAATAATATAAAATATATTGTGAAATCTTACCTAATAACTTAAGTTCTAAGGTGTTATGATTTCATAGTATTGAAGAATTGTAATTTCCACGGACAGAAGTCACTGCCCGAGAAATGCACTCTGAATTTTCCATGGCTAATGGCCCTTGAACCAAATTGGAAGCAGGAAGTGGGAATGACCAGAGATGCATAGAAAATTTTGGTGCGGTGTTGACATCCTGAAGTGCGAAACAAGTTAGAAAAATATATTCCAGAAGTTGATGGCCATTCACATGCTGAAGTAAGAAACAAGTTGGAAATTAAATACCACAGAATGATGGCTGTTGACATCCTGAAGCATGAAACAACTTTTTATAGTGTTATCTTAATCTTTTAATCTAGATCGCAAGTTTAATAGACTAAATTGAGTTGACTATATTTTTTATTCATTTTTTTATTCTATAAATTTTATAATCTAATATTATAAATTTTATTCTATAAATTGAGTTTAATAGAAAATTTTGGTGCGGTGTATATTCCAGAAGTTGATGGCCATTCACATGCTGAAGTAAGAAACAAGTTAGAAATTAAATACCACAAGATGATGGTTGTTGAAACTTGCACAGGCCCACATTACCTTGTGCTTGATTTTTTTATCAAATAGAATGGGGGTGGTGAGATTCGAACTCGTGACAGCTGAGTCAACAAGGCTCTGATACCATGTTAAGGAACCATCTCACCTAAAAGCTTAAGCTGATAGGTGAGGCCCCAGAATATGATTATATTATATTCTAACATTGACGTCCTGAAGCATGAAACAACTTTTTATAGTTTTATCTTAATCTTTTAATCTAGATCGCAAGTTTAATAGACTAAATTGAGTTGACTACCTTTTTTATCCATTTTTTTATTCTATAAATTTTATAATCTAATATCAGGTTGGTTGGAAATTAAATTTTATATCTCCTTTTGTTTTTATAGGGTTATCATGATTTTATAATTTAGATCACAGGTTTGATAAGTTAACTTAAGTGAACTATGTTCATATATAGTTTTTTTTTCAATCTACTTCTATAGTGTTATTTTGATCTATTTTTTTTATTTATATCAACCTTCAATATTGGATATATTGGATTTGAAGCTTCATAATTTATTATAATTATTTTTTATAAAGTTATTTCGATCTCACGACTCATATTACGGATTTAACGTATTAGCTTAGATTGACCCGAATTGTTTTTTTTTTTTATTATTATTTTCAATCTCATCGTTCAATATATAGTTAGTTACAAATTAGATTTCATATATTTTTTAAAAAAATTATTTCTATTGGGTTATTCTAATTTCATGATATACGTTGCAGGTTTGACAAATTAACCCAAGTCGACCTGGGTAGATTTTTATCCTTTACACACACACACACACATATTGTTTATTGCATGCAAGCTGAAAGTGATAGATGTTCTCTTTAATCAACACCATTTTCAATTTTCAATTCATTATTTTTTGAAATTCTTCCTATTAAAGGCATTTTTTTTCAAATAAGAAATTGACAAAATCTTAAATTCAAGTTATAATAAAAAAAAAATTGATAATTTTGACACTAATCTATTAACAAAACTTGAGAAAAATTATATAAAAATATACAAAAAAAATAGATATTTTGTTTAGCATTGAATATTCATAAGTAATTATTTTCTAAAAACGCTATGCATATTAGGTTTGTAGATGATGATTTGGAAATAAATTGTTAATATTAACACTAATATAATTATTAGGTTCATATGATATATATGAAATTGTTAATGTGCACTTAATCAAGTAAATTATAGCTAGAAGTGGTGATCAAAAGGATTGATCAAGGAGAGTGGTGTAGATATAAATGCTTTTGATTGAGAAGGAGAGGAAATTATGGAAGAATTTATAGAGAAGACATGAAAGTAGCCGGGCTTCTCTTTGATTATGGGAAATTGCATGGTTTCTCAAGTTGTGTGCTTTTAGTGTGGTGGTCTTATCCAACGGTCATGAGAGCTCCTATCAAGCTCAAGCTGAACCAAGTTAGGTTTTTAATGAAAATTATGTGTAAAATTAGGTCTGTCTCCTCTTTATTTCTAGCCATCAATTTCTTTCACGCAGCCGATATAAAAAAAATTTGTTCCAAATGTGACCCAATCACCCCATTCAAAACCCAATCTAGCTCCTAAAGATTATTTAGTTCATTGTTGTTGTAATCTTTGCCTAACCCAATTAGGCTCAATGAACCCGATTAACATGTTAAATTTATAACTCTACCCATTTATTTCCATTAAAATGCACTAACCTAGTATGCTAATTCATCTCGTTTATTTCTTTTCTACCTAACTTGATGGGACAAAATCTAAAACTGAATTGAAAAAACATCAAAGAATTAGGAATCGAAATAAAAAGTAAATCAAAAGGTATCTAAGAATTGAAAACCAAATAAAATCAAAATTAATTGTTTAAGGGCATAATTAAAAACATAAATTCATGGTC